>CM035415.1:180736225-181098725 GCA_020310875.1 Ceratopteris richardii | reverse complement strand
CTCAAGAGTGCTCCACATATGTCATCATAGACGAGTTTACCACCAGGTGCACTGTTGCTAATAGCTGTGCAAAATGTATCCCATGATGATGGTAGGGTGCATAACAACAATACTGCTTTCATTTCATTGTCCATATCCATTTTCTGAGCCTGTAACTAGGAGAATATGGCATCAAACTCATTTAGATGAGCAGCCATCTCTTTTTCATATGTATTGCATAACTTCTTCCAAAGCTCCTCTGCACTTTCACAGTCTAATACTATAAAGTAAACATTATCTGCTAGGTGCAAGCGAATGGTAGACCTGGCCATTTCATCTAACTCATCCCAATCATCTTCATCCATGTCAGCAGGCTTCTTTGAAATCATATTTACTAGCTTCCATTGCCTCTTTTGAATCAGCACATCTTTAATCTGATTCTTCCATAAAGCAAAGTTTTTGCCATCAAATTTTCGGATCTCAAAATGGTCTTTGCCCTGCAAGTTATAGCTCCTCTTCGGAACACTAGCACTAGACCCTGATCCACCGGATGTGCCTGAGACCTCTGATGCCTTGATGGTAGACAACTAAGTAGAATGATAATGGAGCTAGAAGATTCCAAACACCAACAAATAAGTGTATCAAGGAGTAAATCGACCACTGTATAGTTGACTAAACCAAAAATCTGGAAAAATTTTGCCAGAGTATCCTCTTCAAAATTAGCATATGACTAGTGTCAAAGTATCATAAAACTGCAAGTACTGACATGTCTACCTGCATAGTGAATCACTGACTCCACTACATATAATCAGTTACCCAATAGAAGCCAACTAGGCTTATCGAGCACCTATGAACAACTATCATACATCTCCTATGGCGAGGCTGGGTAAGTCTTCCACCTGCATCACCGAAGAGACCCCGACATCTGGGTGTCTCCAAGTTAAGAAAACCTCACCACGACCCTCTTTATCAAACGTAAAAGGCTTTATGCAAAGAACGTAACCGCTATATCAATGACCACATGGACGTACATAAGCGGTATCCACAGAAGCGTACATGGTGTGTATGTGCTCAATATATACAGTAAAATGACACTAAAAGGCTGAATACACAGCCCAAAAACTAGCCAATAACACCTGCAAAGTGTCTGTCAACTCTGATGTTTTAGGCTTAAAAAACCTGCATAAATTTGCAGCGACTGCTCCCACCAAAACTGAAAACCTCTCGAGAAACCTGTAGTTTTACGAGTGTGGCTGAAGATACAGCCCAATGGTTGATATTTATTGTCTGAGAAGTACAAAGAACACTCTTCTTGATGTTCTTGGACCTTTGTGAAGAGAACTATGCACGAAAGTACTCCAAAATGGCTCCAAAAACACCCCAAAGTTGCTTCAGAAATAGGCTTTGAAAGCAAAAATGAAGCTTTGAGGGACCAAAACTTGTTCAAGGTAATGTCAACCTTAGTCTTTCCCCTTCTTCAGACACCACAAGAGTGTAGCTTAGTGGCAAGAGATTGCCACAGTTAAGCGAGCTCTGGGGGGAATAGTACTTGGATGGGTGACCTCCCGGGAAGTACCGGGAACCTCTATATTCCTTGATCGTTGAGGTCCTCCCTCGCGCGCAGCCAATGATGCCAACGGTGACTTCGGTGACTCGGATGACAAGGTATGCCAAGGTCTATGCCTTGGTCGCCGCCTTAAGTCGCAAGCCTTGGAGAAAGCCTGGGGGGGGGGGGGGGGGTGCTCGCTTCGCTCGCACAAAAGGAACAAAGCTTTTGCCTCCAAGTGCTCTAATACCAGTGAAGTATTTTGATGGCGATGCGCCACAGTGCGCTCCCCTTCACGAGAGCTCCACAACGATATGCTCGGAGTAGAAAACCGAGCTCCTGAGGCCAAACACAGTACTCTGCACAAAACTGCAGAATACGCAGAAAACACAGTACACAGGGAGCACGAACACAGACTTCTTAGGTCTTACAAATGCGGTCGAACTTACAGTCTATGACTGACCAGGCCACTATATGTTTTATTAAAGAACATATACAAAGAAGTGTCTGGTGGCCATTTGGCCTTTCACATGGACACCAACGGTAACATGACAAATAATATTCTTTGGGATGTGGTTGACTCTCCTAAATTTGTTTGTCCTACTAGAAGTCCTCTTACTTGTAGATTCTCAAAAGCATGGATTAAGGTTAGGAAAATGTATTTGCTTAATGAGGATTTCGTAAGCAACATTAATTTGTTTACAAAGGAATCCCCCTGCTTTGGATGGTTATCTCTCTGAAATGGCAGTTCTCTATCAATCAAAGAGCATAAATGCTTCAAAGCTCAACTTGTCTCATGGAACAACTTCCTTAATGAGGGTAATTTTGTGTTTGACATTTATTTCAATACTTTGACTAACGATTTTGTTGCTTGTGAATAAGTTCTCCACACTCATAAAGCCCTACTAAGGAGAAGGATCAAAATTTTCAAGATAAGAAGCTGGAGAGGTTTTGGAATCTACTGCATCATTATTTGTACAAATGGAATACTTGTTCTCTCCCTTTGTGTCAAGGCGATCCTTATTGGTTGTTGTTATAGGATGGACTTAGTGCTTTGGAATATCTTGAGAGGTCATATTCTTCGGAACATTTGGACTGGTAGAAACCAATGGGTGTTTTAGTATGGTAGAAAGGCCTCTTGGATTCTCTTAGATGTACTCTATATAGGATTGGTATGGATAGTATCTTTGTCATTAAAGATGCCTCTTCTGATCAATGTAATAGTTCCCTTGTTTTGTCTAGACACCCTCATAACACATGGCAATCTCTCCAAGTGTCATTGTATTCGAAGGAAATATTTAACTTGATCTTTGTCCTATAGAGCCGTTGTTCTATCTCTGTAAGGTGGGTCGTTCCTGCCCCGTCCACAGTTGTACTATTCTTCATTAATTTAAAGTTTCGTTGTTATCTCAAAGAAAGCTTGATTTCTATCCGAGGATTTGGCAATCTTGTAAAACATTTTCCAGTGGTAAACGTGAACAATGGAGATCACGTGATTCTGAATCATTGCATCAAAGAAGAACCAAATTGTTCTACTATCCCCATTGTGTACCGAGCCTAGCTTTCTAGTGCATAGACATTCATGAAAAGCACAGCCGGAAGCTTCCTATCACATTGTGAATTTGTGAGAGTAAACTGGATAAGCATTGACCAAGGCTTCCATTTAGTCCAACATGGGCGCGAAGTTCGAAATGATCGACGTAGTGCACTTTATATTTATGCTAAAGTGGGAAATTGGGAATGATAGGCCTCTTTTCCATCATACGAAAAGCCGGCAGAGAAGCAGAAGTGTTGTGGAAGACATGAACAAATCGTTTTTGGTTATCCGTAGCTTGCTATGGATGGGGAACATCGTGCTAGGGTTGGCTTTAAACCCTTTATTATATGCAAAATGGCATGTCTTTATGCAACCTAAAATCTATAATGAAGGTTGACAATCTTCCTAAAGTTTGCTTGGTGCGATTCTATGGGCTTGCAAAGTTTCATGATTCCATCTATGCAATCTTCGAATTTGTATTTGATAGTAGGAATCCATAATTGTATTTAATAGTAGGAATCCGTGGGCTTTGACCGCGTCTGCCTCTTTATTTTCTTCACTAGACTCAGAGTGAATTTCGTCATCTTGAAGTCTATCCGCATTTCTGCAATTCCTCGAGAGCCCTGACTGAAAACCAGAACTTTTCTGTGGTAGGCTCGAAGCGAAATTGAATTTCGTTATCGTGGAGGTTATTGTTTCATGCTCATTTCGCCCTCGGCAGGAGCTGTTCCAGTAGTCTCGGGTTGCATTTGAAGGTCAGTTCCAGTAGTCTCGGGTTGCTCCATATAAAGGATTTGTAGCTGGAAAGTCAGCCATTCACGTACAGCAATAACTATTTCCGCGCTGATCATCATACAACAGAGGTACTAAATATAGGCAGATCTAGAATTCGAATGATTTGTCCTCACATCCATCTGCTTTGCTATGGAAGTAAACTTGTTGCGCGTCTATAATACTTAATGCGCCTCAAACTATGGGTAAATATAATGTGAACTGGAGGACGCACTATAATTTTGTATAATCTGCTAGCAGATTTTTGAGAGATAGGCTATATTCTGCTATCAGTATTCTAAGAGTTTAGGCTGACAACTGAGATTCACATGTAGTTCCATTCCACGATCGAATATCCTGATTGTCCTTCTGTTTGTAATTTCTTTTTATGGATCAGAATTGAAGATTGCTCTTGGGACAAGGCATCTCGATCGCAGTCGACGGTAGTCCTTCGTTCTGCACATTAGCACCGGAATCTCAACGAAACATATCGAGATGTCTCCATATTATGATGTGTTCATCTGCCATCGCGGCCCGGATACAAAGCGCAACCTTGTTAGTGTTCTAAGCGGCATGCTTAGCTGTAAGGGCATCACAAGTTTCGTCGACTACGAGATGCCGGCAGGTAGCGTAGTGAATCGTGCGATTGAGGAGGCCATAAAAAGATCAAGTGTGCACATCGTAATTTTTAGTCCAGGGTTTGAGAAGTCCACATGGTGCCTCGACGAGGTCGACCAAATAATGAACATCCAAAGCTCCCCTGGCACATCCAAAATACCCCGAAAAGTGATTCCAATTTTCTGTGATGTGCAACGATCTGAGGTTCTGCAGCGGGCTGTGGATTCAGAGTATGACTTGAAACACAGCACTACTGAAGAAATAAAACGCTGGGCGAAAGCCTTACGAAACGTTTGCGAATTCGGGCAGTTCGAATATAGCAGTCAAACCATGTAAGTTTATCTTTCTCATGGCAGCAACGATTCAAAACTTCTGGCAATGGAAGCTAATTTGACATTCGCACTAGGAGAAAGTAGTATGATACCGTGCGTTCAATTTTTCTTTACAATTCAATGTTTACACACCTTAATAATTCATTACAGGTGCCAATGGGAGAAACTCCAAGAGGTTGTGGTAGAAGTGGAGGCCTTTATCAAGAAAGACGCTAGAGCATGCAGTAGTCTATCTAACCAAGATCGTAGTCATCAAGGAAGAAACCCTGCTCAGGGATACGATGTCTTTATTTGTTATGTGGGAGAAGATACGAAGCGCAACATGGTGAGTGTTCTCCGCGGAAGGCTCCACTCTATGGGTATCACGTGCTTTGATAATTACAATATGAATCATGAACCTGAAATAAACCCTCATATTGAGGAAGCCATAAAGAAATCAAAGGCGTATGTCATTTTCTTTAGCAAAAACTTCGCAAGCTCAAAACGGTGTCTGGAGGAGGCTAAACTGATCATGAATATGCAATGCCCTTCGAGCACATCTAGTAGAACTCGAAACGTGATACCCATATTCTATGATGTGCCTCCCTCTGAGGTTCGGCACCAGCCAGAAAATTCAGAATACCACAAATGCAGAGTGACAGGAAGTAGTGTTCAGGAAGGGGATCAGTCCTGGTCTAAATCCCTCTACGAGCTGTCGAAGATCAAGGGATTTGAGTTTAGAAGTGAGAATATGTAGGTGTTGTTTTATGTTATTACATGTATCGACAACATATCTGAATCCTCGTTACTTTTCTTTTATTTCCATGTGAAAGTTAGAAAACAATGTGTCTTTATATTTGCTTACACTCGATCTTACTTTTAGTAAACTCCACACAGGTTTCAATGGGAGGAGCTCGAAAAAATTGTGAAAGAGGTGAAACTGTCTCTGAAGGAACAAACACATGGAAGCTTCTATGCAAAACAAATAGATGAAGTTGAGATGTTCGTGGAATCGAAGAAGAAGTCTGAGGATGTTCCTCTTGTTGGCGTCTATGGGCCAAATAAATCTCAGTTTGTAGAGCTTTTGATACAAAAAATTTTCGATGAATTTGATCGAGTGTGCAGTCTGTCTAATCTGATGGAGGAAGCCAGTAAAGAAAATTGGCTGTTACATGTTCTGGGAAAGGTGTATTCGGATCCCACCCGCCTCGACTCTCATGAGCGGCTGCTAGTTCATGGAAGTCATTATGAGCAGATTTTGCAGAGGAAGAGGTGTTTGGTGGTCATTGACGTTGTCGGAAATGACCTCTACCAGACGAGAGAGTTACTTGAACGACTGAAAAGCAAACTAATGAACGGCAGTGTTGTGGTTCTAACGAGTGAGTTCAAGCACATGCTGGAGGAAGTGGTGAATGTTGACGAACTCATAGAGTTGCAGGAAAGCAAGGGAACCCTCATGATATGCTATCATAAAGGTGTCGATGTGCATGAAGCATTTCTTGATCATGTGCAGGAAACCTTCTGCATGTATGGACTGGAAGTGCGTCTGCTGAGCAAAGAAGAACTACTCAGTCATAGTGAAAGTACTCGAAACGCCAAAGTTATACTGTGCATCATTTCAAAAGGTTTCAGCATTGCCGAGTCCGAGACAATGCTCAGTGATCTCGGCTGTTCAAAGATTCTTTACATTTTATATGGGCGAGACGTTATGAATGAGAGCCCCTCAAACGCTGATTGTTTGAGGATTAATTTCGAAGAATCTGAGTAAGTTCACTTCAGACGAAATTTCTGTGATTGCTCCTTTCTTTTAATGAGAACAAAGATTTTGAACAACGATAAAGTTTTCGCTGAGATCGATTGTCTGTTTTTGCGAATGGTGTATATAATCTTTCAGGTTCAACAAAATGGAGTTTAAAACCATGGTGAATGAGGCGGTGGGTATCTTCCGAAGAGGAAATGAGAGGAAATGAGAAGACCAGTGAAGTCATAGATTTTCCCATCGGTCTTGAGGAACGTGTCCATGAGATATCAACTCATATGGGGAGGAGCGGTAGTTCGCTGCAGTGTTTTGGATTGGTGGGAATGGGGGGTGTTGGCAAAACAACCATTGCTAAATCAGTTTATAATAGATTACATGTGGAATTTGAGAAAGCATGTTTCTGTTTGAGCACAAGAGCAAAAGGGCTGGTAGATATGCAGAAAAAGCTTATCTGCGACCTGTTTGGAGAGACGTATAAAGGGATGGATATCGAGGATGTTGAGCATGGGAAAAGAATGTTAAAGGAAAAGCTAAAGGGCATCAATGCATTGATTGTGCTGGACGATGTGGATACTGGAGAACAAGTAGAGGCCCTCTATTTTCCACTTTGCTCCTTGGGACGAGAAAGCGTAGTAATAATAACCAGTCGTGATAACGGGGTTGTTAAGCTCGCACAGCCAAAGAAGATCTTTGACGTAAAGGAGTTTGCCAATAGAAAACATTCGGAAAGGTTGTTTTACTGGCATGCTTTCTTGAAACCAGAGCCACCACCACATCTCAAAGAAGTTTCAGGAAAAGTGATTGATGCATGCGGAGGACTTCCGCTTTCGTTAGAAGTTATCGGTGCTCATCTATATCAATATAATGATGATGATGATGATGATGAGCGCACGTGGAATGAGGCCTTGCGGTATCTGAAGGAAGTTGGGAAGAAGATCTTTCGTGCACTCCGTATTAGTTTTGATGGCTTAGACAGAAACGAAAGAGAGGCTTTCCTCGACATATGCTGTTTCCTCATAGGAAGAAAAGAAGAGACTGCATGTAGATTTTTCGAAAGCTGCTATGGGATTGGACGCACATACATACGCGTGCTCAAAAGTAAAAGTCTAATCACCATTGAGGAAAGTAGAAATCAAAGAAGACTAATAGGAATGCATGATCATCTGCGTGATATGGGCAGAGCCATCATTCGAGATGAGGAAAGAAACCGTGTGTGGGACGAGGAGAGCGCACAAGACATTCTGAAGGTAATATCTATGTAGTGTTAAATCTATATGTGTTGTATGTGAGAGTGAGGTAATATTTATAACATTGGTGGTGGAACTGTACGAAAGGATGAGAGCGCTCTTTCTAAATTGCGTGGTCTTTCGATAAGGAGTGACTTCCGTTTTCCAAAAGAGGCTGGCAAGTGTACATCTCTTCCTAATTTGAGGATACTTGAGGTAAAGGTACCCGACTATGATACAACGTAAGTGCACTAAGAAGTTTCTTTTCTTCCGATTTCTCTTCACTCTTCTATTCTTCATTCCAATTATTGATTGTTTCTCGTGCCTCAGAATATCGCAAGGGCTTTGTGCAAACGAAATCTTGGAGAATATGCGTTGTGATGGATTACGGTAAATACTCAACGTTGCAGAGTTTTAAGGTAGTTTCTTATTCGCAAAGTTTGTTCATCTTTTCGATATCAGGTGGCTGAAATGGAGGAATGCGAAATTCCATGATCTTCCGGATGGGCTGGTCTGCTCAACATATCTTCGAGTGCTCGATCTGCGTGGAAGTAGTAATTTAACGAGCGTACGGGTAAGAAAAACAATTGTCATTCAAGAGACATGGACGCTCCGATAAGTAGAAAGAATCTCTAATTTACTGTTTGCATGCAGATAGCCTCCCTATCAAACTTGCAACACCTGAATCTATCTCGTTGTACTAATTTAACGAGTGTACGGGTAAGAAAAACAATTGTCATTCAAGAGACATGGGCGCTCCGATAAGTAGAAAGAATCTCTAATTTACTGTTTCCATGCAGATAGACTCCCTATCAAACTTGCAACACCTGAATCTATTCTATTGTACTAATTTAACGAGTGTACGGGTAAGAGAAACAATTGTCATTCAAGAGACATGGACGCTCCGATAAGTAGTAAGAATCTCTAATTTACTGTTCGCATGCAGATAGCCTCCCTATCAAACTTGCAACACCTGAATCTATGTCATTGTAATATTTTAAAGAGTTTAGGGGTAAGAAAGACAATTGTCATTCAAGAGACATGGACGCTCCGATAAGTAGTAAGAATCTCTAATTTACTGTTTGCATGCAGATAGCCTCCCTACCAAACTTGCAACACCTGGATCTATCCTGTTGTTGGGGATTAAAGCATCTTCCCGAAGAAATTGCTAGTACGTATGTTAACCCTGTTTTATTTCGTTCGTAACGGTATGATTTACACAACAAGATATGTCTTTTTCACACCATACAAGAGAGAAATGAATTGAATTGGAATCCGTTACTATTGTCCTGCGAGCAACCAAAACACTCTTTTTAACTTTAGTTTTTTGTTTCCAAATTGTAATTTGTAGTATACTTGATAAACATGAATGCTAACATGTCGGAATCGTTTCAAACGGATTAATTTCACCACCATAATGACCAATGAGGTTTCTTGCATAAGAAGATTTGGATGCATTGCCACAATAACAAAGCTTTCCATCTCATCCAAATATTTATATCTCATAAAGTAGATGTCGCACAAATCTTGTAATCATTCACAAAAGCACTCCTAGTTATGATTTGATCACCATCTAGAATAGAGTTAGCCATCCCATCGTGAGTTCGCGTATCAGTATTCAAACTCATTCGCATATCTCCTAATTTAATAACTTGTTAGCATACGCATCTTTTGCAACTTCCTAAGAAAAATAGTTCAACCGATGTATTGGTCTTAAATATACGATCAATACCAAAAGGAAGATGTCTACTAAGAAAACGATTGTCGTAATGCATAAGTACAACCTGGTTCACCTATTTAACTTCCCTTCCTATCACTTCAACTTTTCAAGTTTAGCACCCTTATAGATATGATGAAGATTGTTAAAATAAAGTGCGTCTATATATTTCTTAAAACTATCTCTTCATGAATTGGCGTTTAGCTTTGCCTTTATCTTTATTATGGTTATACTTGAATCCTGTATCAATGACTAATTACTCACTAAAATTTCGTAAATCATTCTTATGACGTTCGTTCTTAATATCACCCCATTTTTTGTGTTATTATGTGGCAAAGGGCATATGTGATCCATTACCATCTTATTTTTATGGATTCCATGTTGATATATTTTGATAGTAACGTATGTGAACACACTCAGGACTTGTCATAACACTTTTAGGACATGTCATTACACTTTTCCCCTCTTTAGATGTTTTTCCCCTAGCTCGTATATATGCCTAATGGATCACTTATCTTTGTACATTCATTTGGTAATACACTCAACCTTGTGTTTAGTTCCAAGCTTCTTCGTCTCTCGTGCTCTCTCCATGCTTCTCTAGTCCTCGATCTTCAAGAATTGGTATAAGAGAGCATCATCGGCACTTTTTCAAGAATTGTCTCAAAAATAATTTTTCAAGTATTATAAGATAAATGATGTCTTAAAGAGTTGGTGTAAATTGACCAGAAAGGAGCCAAAGATGAAAGAGACATAAATGGTACATTTAAAAGCCACTACAGAGTTTCCTTAATCTTGCTCAAAATGGAGAATGGGTATTTACTACTATTTGTAGCTGCTAAAATTTCTTCATATGAGGAGTATATGTATGTAGTAAACTCAGATATTTGGTACTTTGATAGTGGTGCAACTAAAGATAGTACTTGGCAATGTAGTTTCTTCACTTCACTTGAGCTTACCCCTAGAGAGGATATTGTCATATGTGCTAACACCCCCTCTAATCGTTAAATGGGAGTTGGACAGGTCATTTTGATTAGTGTTGATGGAAGTTCTTTTACATTGTTAGATATGGTATATATGCCAAGAATCAAGAAATCCTTATAATTGATTTTAACATTAGCCAAGATTGGCTTGGTTATCAATTTTTTTTATGATAGATGTATAGTTTATGATCTCTCGAATAGTGACACTATTATTGCTTTTGAAATTTTATGTTGTGGGTTGTATAAGCTCATTGACTATGCAGAATTTATAAATGGTTAAGCATTTTCAGTTCATGATTATCAAACTATCTTAGATGCAAGTAATGTTTTACTTAAGACTAGGCATGATGATTTGATTTCTACTCCTAGACCCTCTATAATTTATGACCTAAGAGTCTTCATTTAAAAACAAAACATGGAATAGTCCACACACATTAGGATGTTTGGTTGGGCCATTTGCCTCTTGAGGAGGAGATGAGGGTTCAACCCCTCCTATGGAAGGACATTTGTGGGCCCTACGCTAGTGTATTGCATGCGAGCATATTTAAACTAGTTAAGCCAGGTACCTTTGGCAACTCCTTTCCAAGTGTTGAGTTTGGGCATTTTAGTCCTTGCTTTGTGAGCTCTCGAGGGTCGCATGGGTACTAAATTAGTTAACTTGTACATTTATTTTTTTGAATTGATTCAAACGGGGGAGATTAGGCTTCCATAGAACTTCCTCTAAATAAACATGAAATAATTTTATATGATTCTCATTAAATTGTGCAAAATGCACATCATCTTTCTATGATTCCATTTCCTTTGTAACATTGGTGACAACATCAAATGATTTTTCTATGGGTTGTACTGAAATTGAGACAACGTTGGTTCTCTAAGTTTTCATGCGTATAAACACATATAGAGTTATAATATCAAAATATAATTGAAAACATATACATATACGATAATGTAGAGACACGTACGCTACATTTTAATGATAAATGCATAAAATGAACCAACAACAAATATAAGGTAAAATATATAAAAAAGAATAATTATATGTACATGTGTGTATATACGTACATATTACGTCTGCGCTCATTACCAAAGTTAGAAAGGCTGGATTTTCGGGCTGGGAGGCGTTGAACACTGTCGAACTCGATGCAGACTCCCTGAGAGTGCTGGAATTGCCAGAGCTTCGTCAACTGGAGGCGCTGGATTGTACAGGTAGCCCACATTACTTTCTATTGCAAATCGTTCAGCTCAATATAACTCCCTTCATAAAAAGATCCATCTAGAATTTTTAGCTCAATTCAATTCCTCTCCTTCTATCAGAACTATTTTTATAGGGTTCTCCATGGGTCAAGGTAAGATTAGCTGCTCGCAAAGCTTGATAATAGGCTTTACCATTGGAATGCAACTCAATTTGTTGTCGATAGCTTCTTATTTCTATGATCATTTACTTCTTGGCATTCTGGGCGCCAAGTGACAAGGAGATGTAGAAAATGGTGAGGATTTCTAAAAAAAAATTCTAGATTGGCAACTCATAGAAGACATGCCAAAGATTAAGTGGTAAGTTTGTTTTAGCCAAAAAGACGTGGGGAACCTGGGTATTTTCGATCTAGAAGTCTTCCGCAACAAACTTGAGGCGAAATGGATTATTAAAGCCTTGAATAATCAACATGCTTCGTATAATAACCTTATGTTTAGGAAAGAGTTTGATCTCATCACTCTTTTGTTCTCTCTTGTGCTCTTTCTGGCAAGGTTGAAACAAGATCAAGCCCCACTATGCCACTAGCAATGACTATAAGTGGACTACAGGCATTAGACAACATAAGTGGTAATGGTAATCACTATCACCAAAAAGCCATGAGCTTTGGAGGAAAGGATTTCATAGGTGGAAGCATCTTTTGAAACAAAATAGAAAATCCTTCCTGGCCATGAGTCCCCAGCTTAATTGTTGGCGACCTTTTAGACTCCAAATGTTTGATTTATCCTGACTTATGAACTTCGCTATATCAAGAATAAATCAAACTTTACACAAACTTCAAATTATCTTTCATATATATTAAGAAATACTTCTCTGTATGAAGCTTTCTTCATCTTCAAGAGTCTGTTTCAGAAATAGACTTCAATCTCTTCATATTACTTCGATTTTAATCATTCAAATGATACTCACATATCCATGCTACCTTAGCGCAACTATATTGATCATTAGTTCTTCAAAAGAACTACTAGATTTCTAATTTAATCACTTAGATCAAACCTGTGTCAAAATCTGTCTTCCAAAAATGACGACTTCGACATGGTCAACTTCTTAAGTTGATTTCTCACAGCACACATCCCATTTTGCTAAATGCTTTTAGCCATAGCTTCCTTATGTTGTAACTTAGATTTTGAGTGCTCACGTATCAAAAAATTTACACTATGCATTGAGATCTAAGAAAAACATTGACACAAAAAAGTGTGCGACTTTGAGAAGTCTTTTTGCAGACTTTAAATAAAAATGTTCCTATTGATCATACTCACAGCATGAAAGGAATTAGATCATGAAACTTTGAACATAGCTTCATTAACTTCCAAACTAGATGTGTACAAAAGGATTTCTGATCCACATGATCAGACTCAGAGAAATCAGAGAAAGACTCGACGCTAACTCGTGAAGATGACTCTCTACACATCTACCTTAATGACACTTGGCTTCTAATGACTCTCTCATGTATTTCATTCCATCATTGACTTATATACATATGGTTCTACACTTATACCGCATCTATTACAATATTCCTTATCATCCTAAGGATTATCTATACTCAAATTATAAGAATTTCCAGCTGTAATGTACATATGCATACAAGCTTCACTTCTGAGATCTCTTCACTTTCTCAAGTGTCTTCTTTCACTTCAATCTGATCATAAGCTTGCTTCAAGCTCTTTGTAATCACAAATTTGTGATTGTCTTGTTCCAACAGCTCCCCCTCAATCAATAATTGTGATTATTCCATTCTTCTTTACTCCTGTTATCTCTTTGAATCTCTATAGCTCATTAGGGCGAAAAACGGCCGAAAAGGGGCTGTTTGCTAATGAGAGATTAAGGAAATTGACAAATAGCGTCTTTCCACATGTACAAGAATATAACATTGCTGTCTCTTTTAACTGTATGAAGAATTTCTTTTCTTAATATAATTTTCTCTAAAAGCGTCGCTAAAGTGATGAAGAGTCTCATATTCAGTGTACAATTTTTTAGTTTGATGCAAAAAAGATACTTTTGCATACTACACAAAGCATATTCTCGAGTTTCCAAGAAGGAATTGATTTTTGAAGATACGAAATATTTTGGGGTTAACAAAATTTCATGATCATTCAGCGACAGGGTTTACATCCAATCAAAAGTTTCCACATGTACAAAGACTTTTTCTCTATAAATATTGCCAAAATTTATTAACGTCGGTTTCCTGCTTTGAACATTCTTCTTCTCCTAATTTCAAATGGCTTCCAATCGCGTTGTCCTTCCAATCGCGTAACTTCATGTGAGGTTTACAACAGAAGAGAGGATTCTTTGTGGAAACCTCTTTCTGTGAAAGTAAATGAATGGGTAACTATGCTTCCTAGCTGCAAAGGTGCCCATAAAGTCAAGCGTGCCAAAAGAGACAACACAAGAAACCACTGGAAGGGACGTATTCTCAGTTTCAAATTGAAGAGATGCGGTTGGTTTGCACGAGTACAACATGTGTACACTCCTAAGGATCTTGTTCTAGAAAATCATCTGCAATTCCCTTCGTACTGTAAGTGAAGTTTGACAATGCTCTTCTAGCATTCCAGTTGTTTTTGTAAACATATATTTTTGTACTACAGATATCTTTTCTTCCCATATTGTGGAATGGCAACCTGTTGAATGTTTAACAGGAACATTCAGAGTTGTTCATAAGGAATATGCAGAACTCATGTATGCAGACAAATCTGTTCAATTTTTCAATAACATAGAGTTATTTGTCCATTATGCAGATTATCAAGTGCCATCAGGGAGGAGTTCTTATGGAAATCTTGTACATGTACCTGGTCCTTGCATCTCTTCATTAGATTGGGATGCTCCTGATCATTCAACAGTTTCAAGTTTTCTATGCAAGATTAAATTAGACATCCAAAAGGCAATGTCAGCAGGCCGAATTTCGAGAAGGATAAAGATTCAATGGTTTTTGCCTATTCATGTCTTTGTAGCATGCTTTAAAAACATGTTATTATAGAACATGCAAAATGTGGTTGAATAGGAGAGTCTCTATTTCAAAGATTGATGATGTTTTAGGTAGGGAATGGGATAGCAAAGAAGTTCAAAATCTAGGTGACATTATTTTATGTAAAGTTAGTCCCAATTCTCTTTCAATCTCATATCAGATATGTCGACAATCTCTAGTTCTAGGATATGACTATAGAAGGTGGAAAAAAAAGCTTGGACTTTGGATAGCGTTGGACTCAGAGGAGAGCTGTCCAGAATTTGAGTTAGAAGTATTGATTCATCCAAATTTTCAATCAAGGAAAATAATTCTCATTGCAAATTGGAATCTCAGAAATGTAAGGGAGCTCCTATAATACCTTGATGAGGTATCATCTCAGTGTAGATTCTCAATTGATGATGCAATAGTTAACATTAGATCATAGAAATCATTATCTTGCATAAGTTGCCTACCACCAAGGGTGATTAAGTTCCAATCTTTAAGATTGTAACAAGTTAACCCTGACATTCTTACATAATGTATCTTTCTCTAATAGAAGCTTCTATTGATACTTCTATTGAATTTTCTTTGCAAGATGGTTACAAAGAATGTGTTTTAAATTATTAATTTTAAATGTCTATATTCATATTTGCATTTTTTAATTTACTTTCAAGATTTTGATGAGCTTCTTATTGTACAATGATAAGAATATAAACCAAGACATTATTAGATATTTTTTAGGTCCTTAATTTCATATTTCCATTGATTTTTATTTGCAAGAGTGAATTGATGACTTCAATTATCCCCCTTCATCTAAACTCATATTGGCATTTTTTTGTTTAATCTTAACATTTTGATGAGGTTCCAACTAAGAAATAATTATACAAGAACTTGCATAAGTTAATTCTAGATGAGAAGAGATCTAGAATTCAATATCTAATTTCAATTTAATTATTATAGTCTATCAAAGGTGCACATTAGTCTCCAATTAAATAATTTGATTTTATCCAACTTTTCAGTCCTCAAGTAATGCAAGAGAAATTATCATGGAACACATAACAAGTAATATAAGAGAGGATGGAGAACCTGGTGAAAATTCCAATCCAAGGTTTGGTATTTAAAAATTAGAAGAGCATGACTTAAGGCATAAAACAGAGGAGACGAGATAAGTGAAGATGACCGATGCAAGCGACTAGTGCAATCTGAACTTGTCGTATGGCCCTTATCGCTTAGATCGGTCGTGTTAGCAAACTACTGTGAGAGACTTCAACAAGTGACCTTGCGTAAAGATTTGACTCATGAGTATAAAAACAACTAGCAACAGCGATGAAATGGATAATACGACCGATGCAAGCGATAGAGGCAATCCAAAATTCTCTGATTCCCCGTATCGCTTGTATTGGTCGTGTCCTCTTAATTCTTTATATCCTTCTATATCTTCTCCAATTTAGACTTTCCAACAGGAATGAAGTAAGAAACCCACAATGCATTCATATTTGTGACATGAACAAATTTAATTGGACCATGCAATGAACTTTTGTTTAACTCTCAAGAGGTTCAATACAACTGTATATTTCTCAAGCATATAAATATTGTGAAGGCAAATAAATATGGTTACAATGACCATTTTCCAGATGAAGATTGGCATAAGTACATACAATTTGTACATAAATAAATCTTCCAACGTATGTTGGTTTTACAATAGATTTTAATCTAAGACTCAAAAATGATTTAACCCGTTCTATCGTTTTTGGAGCCTTGTTTTCTCTTTTGCTTCTGTCCCTTTTTGGAGCTCTCAGCTTGACTCTTTTTGTTGTTCCCATGCTTTAATGGTGAGTGAAGAGGAAGCCCTTTCTTTTTATCTTCAGACTGTTTTTTATCAGGTGGAGGGGATGGAGGTGAGTCTGGATCATATGGGCAGATTGCATGTTTCATGATGCCATTTATTGCTCTCTCTAATCAAGATGATCGATGCATCTATGTAGTCTGATAAATTCAATTCAAGACTGTAAAACCTTCTTTCCAAGAATCTTACAGCATTTGCAATCACTCTCCAGCCACATGATGTTGAGTCTCTCTACAATGGCACATTAATTTGTATGTATCCAAATTGCTTTTGTTCATTCATTTTAGCAATTCCAGGAAAATTCTGATCAATATGCATCTTGAGAAGCTTTGCAGCACTGCATTGTAAAGTGAAAATTGTTGGAATCAATGTCCAATAATTCTTCGTCCATGCGAACCTGAAACTTCATACTGTGAAACCATCTTTTAGAAAGTTAAAAGAAAACAAAACCAAAATCAAAGCTTACGTTTTTTAATATTGCATATAGAAAAGCGTAGAAGTTTTACGATATGAGTTTGCTTTTGTAATTGGATCGCAAGGGTTTTATTCATGGACGATCGTAGCTTTTTATTAAAGCTTTTCAAAGAGTTACAAAAACTATTTAAGGAGGCACTTGGCTCATTGTTCAAGTAGCACTCAAGGATCACTCACTCAAAGATCTAAAGCTTGGAGATCTTCTTGAAGACAGAGTGTTCTCACACTCTTGAAGGAGGTGAAGTTTTGGTGAAGGAGAGGCTACTCTCATCGCAGCAAGAAGTCTTCTACGAGGTGGTGGTAACTATCTTCTGTGAGTTAACCTTGTGGTTGATTTACAATTTCGTTACACTATTTTGTTAGCTTTGTTGCTTCGTTCTCTTCACACACACTTAGATTATTTCGACATAATCTAAATTTTGTATCATCATCTTCTTATTCTTCCATTAGTGAGTGCACCACTTTATATGGTTGAGTAGTACTCCCATGTTGTAATTTGGACATCTATTATTTTTAGTGAAGTAAGCATCCAACTTACGTTCCCTATCCTTGTCTCAAGTTCTCTTTCTTTCTCTATCTCACTTATCATCTTTCAATTAAGTTGTGTATGCTCAAGAGTTTTTAGTATTGGAACGATCCTGGGGCCCCAAATTCCAACACTTGGTATCAGAGCTACATAATTGACATACACACTTAAGATAAGACGAGTGAGATACGAATTGAGATTGAAGACAAGTTGGATGGATCTTCTAATTATCCCATGTGGAGTTTCATGATGATGAACTTGTTTGTGACAAAGGATTTATGGAGTATCATCAATGGATCCTTAACAAGACCAAGACAAGAAGGCAAAGAAGGATCTACAACAGCTTCAAGAGGTACTGGAATTACAATTACAAAATCAACTAAAGAAGAGGTAACCACTTTGACATCCAAAGTCACTGCTAGGTCTTTACCTAGAGTTCCTCCTACTGAAGATCAGGCAAGATGGGATGCTAGAGATGCTTTAGCACTTTCATTCATAGCAATGAGTGTCAAAAAGCATATTCTACCACAGATCAGATCTCGCAGAAGTTCTAGTCAAGCTTGGTTAAAGCTTGAGAATCTTTTTCAACGCAGAAATCCTGCTAGGAAAGCTCACTTAAGGAGAAAACTAGAAAATACAAGGATGAAAGCTGGTGATTCAATTCAAACCCACATTACAAGACTCATTGACTTGAGAGATCAACTTCTAAATGTAGGAGTTGAGATATCAGATGAAGAAATGGTAAATACGCTGATTAATTCACTTCCTATTTCATATCGATCTTTCATAACTACTCTTACTCTTGCCATAAGAGATAGAGAGGTTACATTTGAAGAGTTAGAGTTCTTGTTGCTTCAAGATGAAGATCAGTTGAAGGGCATGAAAGAGAATGAAGAAGCGCTTTCATCTTCATCAAAGGGTAAGAAGAAGAAGGATAAGAAGAAGGAAAAATAATCCAAGAAGGAAAGTAGATCCCTCTCACCTTCTACTTCAGATTCTGTATCTACGACATCTAAAGAGAATTAGTCAGAGTGTTATAAAAGGATTGCAGCAGAAAAGAAAAAGGCATCAGGTAATGTTGCAGAAGATGATAAAAAAGGCAAATCGCAAGGTGATTTTTATGCCTGTATCCCCATTGAGGAAGTAGCTTTTGATCAAGTAGCTTTACAAGTTCTTTCCGCAAGTCCTTGGATATTCGACTCAGGTGCTACAAAGCATATGATAGGTTACAGAGATGTATTTTCTTCTCTTTCCTATTCTTCAGGTAGAAGAGTTACTATTGCAGATGGCAATGATTTGGATGTTGAGGGAATAGGTACAATAACCCTAAATTCAAGAGAAGGTGGTCTTTTTCAAATTTCAGATGTTTTATGTACCTGAAATGAAGAAGAATCTACTATCTATATCTGCATTTTTAAGTAATGGTCTTAAAGTTGTATTTCAGAAAGATCTTTGTAAGATCTTATCACATAAAGAAGACAAATGTCTTTTGCAAGGTACGCATAAAGGAGGGATCTTTGTTTTGTCAAAAATCAGTCAGGCATATGCATTCAAATCCTCGTCACCGGTGGAAGATATGAAGCTATGGCATGAAAGATTTGGACATATCAGTTTTGGAGCTCTCAAGAGTATCAAAGACAGAGGTATGGTTGAGAGTTTACCCTCATTCACGCTACCTGATGATTCAAATATATGTGAAGGTTTTCTTGAAGGTAAGATGCATAAACTACCTTTCAAGAAACATGGTCATATTACAACTACCAAGAAATTGCAGATTATTCATTCAGATGTGAATGGACCTAAGAGAGCAGACATTATTCAGGGTTTCAGGTATTTTTTCCTATTTGTGGATGATTTTACAAGATACTCATGGATCTATGGTCTTAAGTCGAAGTCATAAGTCTTTCCTATGTTCAAGAAGTTTGTAGCTATGGTTGAAAATGAAAGTCAGGAAACTGTCCAGATTCTCAGAAGTGATAAAGGTGGAGAATACTTGTCAAATGATTTCCATACATTTCTTGATGAGAAAGGTATTACTCGACACCTTACTATTGCTTATACTCCTTAGAAAAATGGTGTTGCAGAAAGAAAGAATAGAGTACTTGTTGAAATGATGCGGAGCATGATGGCGTCCAAGAAGCATTAACCAAAATTCTGGTTTGATGCAGTACATACAGCTAATCACATTTTAAACATGTCATCTACAAAAGCTTTAAAGGTAATCACACCGTATGAAGCTTATTATGGTAGAAAACCTAATGTGAGTTACTTCAGAGTGTTTGGATAACTTTCTTATGTACATGTTGAGAAAAAGGACCGAGGAAAACTAGATGTAAAGGCAAAGAAAGCTGTTTTTACTGGATATCCTATTGAAAGCAAAGGATATAGGTTTTATGTTCTAGAGACAGGTGAAGTTATTCTTTCACGTAATGCTTATTTCTGAAGGCATTGCTCTTTGTTACTCCTCGTCCTTTCCTTGTACAGCTAAAGAAGCTTGTCCTTGCTTGATAATCAGATTTTTCCATGCCTTGAGTGTTCCACATGGCAAGTGGTTCTTTTTCAGCAAAGAATGCACGACGCACAAGAAGAATATGCTAGAAGAGCAGAAGAATCTCATTAGATCTTTATTTCAATTAAAAATAAATAAATTGAATAAAATATCTTTGGAGCTCACCAAGTAGTATGTTATGTCTTTGGCACCCCATGCCTCTATGATGGTTTCTATAAGCTCTATGGTCGCCATTCTGAAATCTATCACATAACCTTTTGATATTACCTGCTGCCTTATGATCTTAAAAAGATTATCTAGTTTGACCCACACCTCCATTCTCTTTTTTTGCTATTTGTGGTTTGCTTTTTACATTAGTCGTGACCTCACAAAATTTTTTCCAACAATTCCACATGGCATTTAGTTGTTTGTCATCATGGTTGCTGAAGAATCTCCTTGCTTTTGCACCTCCCATTGAGACACCTTGTAGTACATCACCTGTATTTTGTGAAAGCTTTGGATCTTTTCTTAGATGAATATCACCACCATGAAATCCCATTTCTGAAAGAAGAAATTCACATTTTTTTATGCATTCATCTGCAAGAGTTGTAGGCTTGATAGAATATGCATAATCCAAGTGAAGACGGACCAACTTGTCAATGATTCTTAACTCTGCATGTAGTGTACATATGTGTACATTTGTCAATGCTATTGGAAGTATGGGATCCCAAATCATTGAAGAAGATGAGTATTTATGAAGAATCACATTTTGTCTAGAAGGAGCCTCTTCAGCCTCAGCTCTAGCAATCCATCCATTTGTGCCTGGGCTTTGCATGAAGTACAAGCAAGGGTACTTAGAATTTGCTCCCCCACTTATACCAAACATGCATTTGAGTGTCTTTAGGTCTCCACTCAAATGCCACTCAACTTGAAAGTTCCCGTAGTCTTTGACGTTCACAATTCTTCTGCATGATGCCTTTGGATAACATTTGGAATGTTTGTCTCTGAGAATAACCATTTAAGTGTTTTATGGCTCTCAGATGGAACTTGAGCACAACCAACCCACCATAACTGCATTTTTTATTGTACTTTGAGAGATGGAGTATCCAATTTCCCAAGGCTATAGTCCAATGCTTTGTTCATCAGTGCAATACTTATTCTCTCCATTGAACCATGCATGTTTGAAGTTTAGAAACATCTATCCATATGTTAAATGCATTGTAAGTGAAATGTAACTTTTGTTTTCCTACTTTGTAAGGCATGTTACCATGAATTTGTTTATATTCACCAAATATTGATGTGATCTTCTTATTCAAGCAGAGCCGAAACTTTCCTACATGATGGGGTCTAGGCAATCCAAAACTTCTAGATTTGTTAAATTTTAAAAATTCACACCAAACTTTTGAAATTGCTCTATAACCTTTCCGACTCACTCCGACACTATCACAAATCTTCTAAATTTGAGATGGTTCTAGTAATAGGTTCATTTCTATCATGAGTTTTTGGAAGAAAAAGCGTTTCAAGCATGTATTTTCATTCAGTTTCAATAATCTTAACACATCATTTTGACTCAAAATTTCATTACAGAAATGTACGCGCTCAAAACTACTCGACATATTGAAACCTAGCACATTTGTCACATGATCTCTAACAATTTTCAATCTTTTCTTTTTCTTGCCAGATTTTTCAATCAAATTGAAAAAAAGGTTTTACTTGTTTTGACCGCATTCTCAAACCTATAGGAGTTTCTTTCATTTTTTTAAAAGACTCTAACTGAGAAGATAAAGTGGATAATTTGTTTTCTAGCTCCCTCATATGTAAATCCTTCTGGTGTAGTGTGTTTTGTAAACAGTTTATGTATTGTACATAATTCTTTGACATATCCCAGAGCCTCGAACAATAGCCTCGTAAACCATCCTCACCATCTCCTATAAATCTAATGAGATCATGAAGATTATGAGAAGGGGGGTACCTTCCAGTTTGTGGATCAATTGGACAAACAGATCCATCTGTCCATATGCCGATATGTTTCTTGCCTTCCTTTCGCAATCCATCCACTTCAGGAGGATGAAGAGCCCTTCAGAATACTTTTCTTGTCGTCGCATACTCCTGACTAACTGCAATGTTGATATGGAACTTTTCACAATGATTTCGATTGTTTGAAAGCTCAGTAAGAGTATTTGGGTTAACGTTCTCCATGGTCTGCTATGAAAAATGACCGGCAAGTGTTTAGAATGACGTGAAAGAGAGAAATAGACCTGCTATGAAAAGTAGAGTAAAAAAGCGCAAAACCTCATCAGCACACATAATATAGGTCCGTGAACAAGAGGAAAATTCAAATTTTGATCAGCGCCTAGTGAGCACAAACTTCGAGGCGAAAGATATCACACAAACTTTTCATGATTATCATATGAGTTTCTCTCTCTTCAAAATTTGCATAAGATACGTTTTAAATGAACTTACACGGAATTTCTTAAAGGATTTAACAACTTTAATCCACATTAACCACAACTAATTGAAATCCTTACACGGCCTTTTTTAGGTCATTTTTCGCCCTAATGTTAGGTCCATCCAAGCTTTTTGTTAACATATCTGCAACTTGTTCTTTTTTTGGAGTATACAACACTTCAATCTCTTTATCAAGTACCTTTTCCCTCAAGAAATGATACTGAATCTCTATATGCTTAGTCCTGGAATGAAAAACAGGGTTAGCTGCCAAATACAATGAACTCATATTATCTCCAAAAATAATTGGAGTACTCTGATCAGTTCCAAAACTCTTCAACAAGGTCTTTAACCATATTACTTCTTTGGCAACCTCTACCATTCCTTTATACTCAGCTTCTATAGATGACAAAGCAACTGTATGTTGCTCCTTTGAGCACCAAGAAACTAATTTATCTCCAATATAACAAAGACACCCATGAGTAGACCTTCTATCATCTGAATCACCTGCCCAATCTGCATCACTAAACACTTTGATTCTTGTATCAGAAGTAAATCCATAATACAGACCTTCGCTTAGGGTTCCTTTGATATATCTGAGTACCCTTCAAGCTGCAATCCAATGAGTCTTCTTTGGACAGTGCATAAATTGTGATAACACACCTATTGCGTACGATAGATCTGGCCTTGTCAAGGTAGCATAGAATATACTACCTACCAAAATATGATATTTCTTCATGTCATTAAACTCTTCACCTCCATACCTGCTCAACTTATGATTTACTTCCAATGGTGTGATTGAAGACTTGCAATCCTCCATGTTGAATTTGACCAGAAGATTCTTCAAGTATCTCTCTTGTGTAACATATACTCCATGTTGAGTATATACAATCTGCATTCCTCAGTAATAAGATAAGTTTCCCAAATCACTTATTTTAAACTCCTTCTATATTTGTTTCTTAAGCTCATTGATTCCTTGAGCATCCGTACCTGTGACAATAATATCATCAACATCAATACACATGTAAATGTATCCATTTTCACTTGCTTTCACTAACAAGCTACTATCTTCCTTTGATGCTTGAAATCCACATTCATTTAAGAACTTAACAAGCTTGTAATTCCATGCTCCTGGAGCTTGCTTCAGGCCATACAAAGCTCTCTTGAGCTTACACACATAATCTGATCCAATTGAATCCATGAAGACTTCTGGTTGCTCCATGTACACTTCATCTGCAATATACCCATTTAAAAAGGCATTCTTCATATCTAATTGTGATAACTTCCATCCTTTACAAGCAACAATAGCAACCAATGATCTAATTGTAGACATCTTAGCAACATGACTAAAGGTTTCATCATAATCTACCCCATAAGTTTGGGCATAACCTTTAACCACAAGTCTAGCCTTGTATCTAGACACTTTACCATCTGCAAACCTTTTTGTTTTATACACCCACTTACGTCCAATGACTTTCTGATTCTTTGGTCTTGGCACCAACTCCCATGTTTCATTTTCAAGTAGAGCATCATACTCTTCTTGCATTGCCTTCTCCCAATCCTGTTTACCTTTAGCTTCTTCATATGTGATTGGGTCCTCTTCTGTCTTCACAATGTAAGCATAATCTTTCATTGTTAAGAAAGATGTATCATAGCTATACCTGATAGGCTCTTTTCTTTCCCTCAAGGATCTTCTGACATCTGCACTTCTTGAAGTCTCAGCCACATTTGATTCTGGATCAAATCTTGGCCCATCTTCAACATTATCCTGCAATTTACTTTTATAATCAACATCATCAATATCTTGTTCATACACACTTACTTTTGCCTTTCCTTTCCTTTGTATTTCTTTAACATCTGCATACTCATTTATTGACTCTGTATACCATGTACTTTCCTCATCAAATGTAACATCTATGGTAACAAGAAATTGTTTTGTGGATGGATTCCACAATCTGTAACCCATCTGTCGATCATCATACCCAATAAACACATACTTCTCTGCTTTGGGTTCTAGCTTATGTCTCAATTGTGAAGGAACATAAGCATATGCCAAACATCCAAATACCTTACAATGATCAAAAGTAGGTTTCTTACCCCACCATGCTTCATAAGGAGCTCTTCCCTCCAATGCTTTAAAAGGTAACCTATTCACAAGGTATTTTGCAGTGTTGATAGCTTCTGCCCATAAGTAATTTGGACAATTCTTTTCCTTCATCATTGCTCTTCCAAATTCTACCAGAGTTCTATTTCTTCTTTTGCAAATCCATTTTGTTGAGGAGAGTACCTGCAAGTTACTTCTCTTTTTATACCTGCATTCCACAAATAATCATCAAACTCTTTAGAAAAATACTCTCCCCCTCCATCTGATCTCAACCTCTTGAGCTTTTGTCTTGTAATCCTTTTTGCATAAGCATGATAATGTTTGAATGTCTTGAGCACTTCTGATTTGTCCTTGATTACATTTAAAGTAATCCATCTGGTTGCATCATCAACAAACACATAATATCTAGATCCATTTATGCTATAGTCCCTTGAAGGACCCCACACATCTGTATGAATCAATTCAAGCATATTTGAATACTTATATCCTGATTTATTATATGAACGTTTGTGTGCTTTACCTAATTGACAAGCTTCACACTTGTACACCATATGTTGCCCTTCAACTTTTGGCAAACCAAGCACCACATCATTCCTTAACATTTCCTTTATGGCTCTCTCATTGAAATGACCTAGCCTTTTATGCCATAGGTCTAACTCAGACATCTTTTGACTTCCATAAGTAAATAAAGCATGTCCCACATTACCTTGAACTTTGAGAGTAAACAACCTTCCTTCCTTTTTAGCTGCAATGATATTTCTATATCCCTGATTTGAGTCTTGCACATAAACACCATCATTTGTGAATCTGACTTCATATCCCTCCTCCTTAATTTGCCCTACACTTATCAAGCTTTTAGGAATAGTAGGAACATAAAGTACCTTGATCAAGAGTGTACTTCCATTCTTTGTCTTCACTGATCCAATGCTTTCCACTTTATGCTTAGGGTTGTCACCAGTTTGAACTGTATGTCCATTCACCTTTGCTTCCATATCAATCATCAATGATATATTGCCACTCAAATGATTACTACATACTGAGTCAATATAAAACACCCTTTGATCTTCTCCTACTGCTTCATGAGTTGCATTCAAGACGAGAGTCATGTCATCCTTCTGATCTGATGCATAATTATAATAATTGTTGTTGTCGGACTAATATTGAAAACTTCTTCCACCTCCTCTAGCATATGATGTCCTACCACCTCTTCCTCTGAAGTTGCCTCTTGGTTTCTGCCTCCTCTACCTCTTTGATTAAAACTCTGATTATTGCTTCCACTATTTTGATTGTTATACCAACAGTCATTTGCCAAATGATTGGTTCTGCCACAAATCCAAAAAGCTTTAGTATTATCTTTGTTCTTACC
This sequence comes from Ceratopteris richardii, assembly GCA_020310875.1. NCBI lineage: Eukaryota > Viridiplantae > Streptophyta > Polypodiopsida > Polypodiales > Pteridaceae > Ceratopteris > Ceratopteris richardii. Next base: position 181,072,842 of record CM035415.1, on the reverse strand, counting down.
TCCTCTTCCATTACCTTTGAAGTTCATCTTTCCTTTTGTAAAGTTAGCTTGACTTGAAGGTTCTTCATCATCAGTTAACTGCTTCCATTTGCCATTCTTTTTCTTGTCCTTGGAGTACATAGCTTGACTTGCACTCCTATCATTGTCTCCTTTAATTTCCTGCTCAAAAGTTAGCATGTGTCCTAGCAATTGATTAAGATCAGGAGTAAAGTGGTCAAGTGACAGTTCTATGGACAATATGAAAGGCTTCCACTTCTCATCTCCTTAGAGACCTATAAGTATCTACCTAAACAACTTATCCTCTTCAATGTCTTCATCTACTGCTCCCAAGCTATCTGCAATATCCTTCATCCTTGCCACATAATGAGAAATTGATTGTGGGCTCTTCTTCTTGAAGGTTGTAAACTCTGCCCATAATGAAGACTTCCTTGACTTGGTTGTATTTTGGAAATGCTCTTCCAAAGCATTCCACACATCTGAATCACTTTCTAATCCTCTGATGTGAGGTAGAAGATAATCGTTTAGAGCCATGTAAATGATGCTCCTGGCTTGAGCATCCTTTCTTATCCAATTCTTCCAACCTGCAAGTTCCTCCCTAGTTGGAACACTAGGATCTTCAAACTCACGCTTTTGTTTTCGATGATAGTGTGGCTTGATCCGGTGAGACTTTGGTGAGTTTTGGTAAAAGTTCGGTATCACTCGGTGGTAATTTGAAGTTTTTCGATGACACTGCGGTGCTGCCTGGTGGACACTTAATACGTTCACCACTTTTCGGTGCAAGTCTACCTTATTTCGATACCAAAGTTGAGGAAAGGCTGCTAGACTTGGAGTTAAGCAAATGGTTCAATGACATTTTAGGATCAGAAAGTGAGCAGGTTGACGATATAGACTCGGAAGATCAAGAGACACCTCCTCAAAATTTAGGTAACAATAACACCACCAACAATAGCACCATGAGTGGCTCACAACAATAGCAACAAACACCGCCACAACCACAACCGCAATTTCAGCAACAACAACAGCAGCAACAACAACAACAATAGCCACAGCTAGTCGCTCGACCTTGACCGGTCCCAATCGGAGTGACCTATGCAAAATTTGGTGGATTTCCGGGGGAAGACCCCGATGCACATGCTCGCACATTCGAAATCAGTTATGCAGTGTTGAAACACCCATTAGATCCGGTGTATAAGGCGATCATATTTCAGGCCACACAGGTTAATGAAGCAGTTAGGTGGCTGACAGAATACGATATTAATCATTTTGGTACTTATGAAGATGTGAAGGATGCATTCCTATAGAGGTTTTGCTTGAAGAAGAACCCTGCATAAATTTTGATTATTTGCAAAACAATCGGTAGAAACCATATCAAAGTGTCCAGGAGTATGCGACACTGTTCAGAACTCACTTGCGGCAGCTACCACCGGCGCATGCCAACCTACCAGACAATGTTATAACACAATGGTTCATCAACGGATTGAATCCATAGCTAAAACAAATCATGATCATTCGATGTGTGGGCGGAATGACATTGGACGCTGTCGTTGCAATGGCCTTATAGTTGGAGCACAAAGTTAGAGGGTTTACGAAGGATCTAGAATGGTTGAAAGCAAATAAGAACGTAACCAAGGATCCATCCAAACAAGTATACTATACTAAGTGTAAGAATCCCGGTCACACTAGTTCCACACGTGCTCTCAACCAAATGTATTGTGCCATTTGTAACACGTCAGGGCACTCAACAGAAACATGTGCATACAATGCAAAGGTGCAGGGTAGAGAAGCAATAAACGCCACAATATAGGAGCAGGGATAGCCAGCCAACCATTACGTACCGCCATAGTTGCGCACCAACCAACAGCAAGGATATAGGAACTATTGGGGTCCGCGAAGTAACAACTTCAATCAAAATCGATGACATCCGGGTACATCGGCTGGAGACACCTCTGTACCACCCCCTCGATGTCCTTTCTGCGGCGAGGTTGGGCATATTCGTAGATTTTGTACGGAAGCTGCAGAGTATGACAAAAGAAAAAAGAAAAGACAAAACCCGATGACAAATATGGTTTATATTTCCCTGGTTGATTCACAAACAGCCGCAGTCCAGACTAGAGCGGGAAAACAGTTGCAAGCAGCTACTGAAATTTTCGAGCCCGGAATTTGTGAGCAACAGCGGATTTTTATAAAGGCCAATCAATGGACAACCAATGAGCCGATGGTGTTCCCTGACCCAGTCCCGGTAACTCAGCCTCCTCTGCCAAATGCACAACCGAATGCGCAGAATTCTGCCCCGGTAACATGATAATCACAACTAGAGTTGGTGATGACCATAGCACAAACAGAACAATTATGGGATGTTATATCTAAGGCTTCAATCACACTTCCTCTGGCATAGTTGCTCGCTCTAGTTCCTAGTGTCAGAACACAATTCCAACAGCAGGTCAGCCTCGGACCTTCATGTACCCCGGCGATTGCGACCATACAATCCGCGATGGATCCTACGGTGGATCATACGGTACCGCTGATCACCGTTTGGTAAAAAATCCAGAAGATCACACAAGTTTTAATTGATGGAGGGTCTGGAGTGAATATTGCAACAGCTGCACTCTTTAAGAAACTGGGTTGGATCCAAATTGAAGCAGTGCAGTTCTTTGTGCCAATGGTGGACCAATCCAGAGTCCATCCAGTGGGACTAGTGCATAATATTCCTATAAGCTTGCAGGGAACTACATTTAAAATGACTTTTGTAGTCCTAGAGTTACCCGAATCTAGCCTCAACTACAACTTACTCTTCGATCGACCATGGCTAAAGCAAGCCAAGGTCGTGCGGGATTGGTCGGCTCAAGAGTTAATTTTTAAGAATAATCACCGGAATTATGTCGTTGCATTGGATGCTATGCAACCTTGTGATCTACACACATGCCCATATGTAGCAGAGCCAGTCCATATGTTGGATGGGCTATCTGATGATGAGGAGGAGGCTTTCCTCAAGACAAATAAGGACCTCATTGCCTTAGGTACTGTAGACTTACAGTCGGTAGCAGATAATTGGAGTCCGCAGCTTGTATGGTCGTACCATTGACCCGAGAAGTCGAAGCAGATGCTGATATAACTATGGATGAATCGACATTACAACAACTGTTGCAGCCAACTGATGATTTAGCAAAGCCTCCGTAGTTTTATGTATCGGAGAATCAACTGGTGACATATAATTTGGGTGACACGGTCAGCCCGAGACTAGTAAAAATTAAGGCAGGATTAGCAAAAAAAAATTCCAAGACGATTTGGTGCAACTCCTACGCGAATTCTTAGATGTCTTCGCTTGGGATTACATGGACATGAAAGGTCTTGATCCACGAATTTATCAACATAGAGTGGTGCTGAAACCGGATGCGAGACCTATCAAACAACCTAGTTACAGGATGAATCCTAACTATGCGGCACAAGTGAAGGCCGAACTTGATCGTTTGTTAAAAGTGGAATTTATTGTGCCAATTGAGCATGCCAAGTGGATCTCACCAATAGTAATAGTGCCTAAGAAAAATAAACAGTTACGTATTCGTGTCGACTATCGGAAGCTTAACACAGCCAATGTACCGGATCCGTTCCCTCTTCCCTTTCTAGATACGATGCTCGATAAGGTAGCTGGTCATGAAATGTATTCTTTCCTGGATGGCTACAGTGGATACAACCAAGTGAGGATGGCGAAACAAGATATACCGAAGACAACATTCATCACGAATTGGGGCGACTATGCATGCACCATAATGTGGTTCAGTTTGTGGAACGCCCCGAGTACATTCCAAAGATGTATGCAGGAAGTGTTTTCATCTTACCTAAGAAGGTTTATGCAAGTCTATTTGGATGAATTTTCATTATTTGATGATACTTCGGCGCACCTCTATCATTTATGGTGTTGTTTTGAAAAGTGCCGGGAGTATCGATTATGTTTGAATCCTACCAAATCGGTCTTTGCGGTCTCCTGTGGGAAGCTACTCGGTCATATCATCTCCAAACAAGGAATAAAGGTAGACCCTGATAAAGTAGCAGCAGTGTTGGAGGCAGCGGTCCAAAAGACACCCAAAGAAATTATGCAGTTTCTTGGCCAGAACTGGTGGCATGGAAGACATTTAAGATGGCTGGCTCATCTTGCGATGCCACTCAACCGGCTTATGACCAGTACCCCGTGTAAGTACAAATGGACTAATGAGTATCAAAGTGCATTTGATCGGTTGAAGGTCCTATTGATGCAAGCTCCGATCCTGCAACCGCGTGATTGGGAACGTCCATTCCATGTATTTTTGGATGCGTCCGACATTGCAATTCGCAGTGTGCTGATGCAACAAACCGACAAATGGTTTTGATCGGTGTACTATGCGAGCCGCAGATTAGCTCCTGCAGAGAGAAATTACTCCGTGACCGAACGAGAGTGTCTTGGTCTTGTATGCTCTGTTAAGAAATTTCAGCATTACTTACTTGGATGAAGATTCACTTTCCATGTGGATCATGCCGCACTGGTGTATTTGGTTCGCCAACAACACTTAGGCGGTAGACTGGCACTATGGGTTTTACTATTATAAGAGTTTGATTATGAAGTTACTCATCGATGAGGTATGGCACATGTGTTGGCAGACTTTTTATCGCGTTTGGATTCCGGTCAGTCTCCGGTAGGTGTCGATGACATGAAGCCGGCCATACGTCACCGAGGCAGCCCCTAAAGAATCTACAGAACTTCCTGTTGCCCCTACATACTATGATACATTAATGACTTTCCTTACTGATGGTTGTCTCCCTCCTAATACTCCTACTCTGTGTCTGAAAATTACAGTCTACAGTCGACGATTCCGATTGATTGTGGGTCAACTATATTACATAGATCAGACGGGTGTCCTGCTCAGATGTATCCCTCCACATGAATCGGCATCCGTTATTGCCATGGCTCACTCATTACCCACTAGTGGACACTTCACAGTTGATGTCACTCATGGCATAATCCTACAAAGTGGGCTATGGTGGCCTACAATGTACAGAGATGTTGTTAAATTTGTGCAGCAGTGTGATGCCTGTCAACGGTCTGGCAGCCCTTGCAGCGACATTTCTTTCCTCTCCAACCTGTCCTACCTCTTGAACCTTTTCAGAAGTGGGGTTTAGATTTCATTGGCCCAATCACACCCCCAGCTACCCTCACCAACAACCCATATATCTTGACTTGTACCGACTATGCCACTAGGTGGGTGGAAGCTTGGGCTCTACGTTGTGGCAGAGCTGTTTCAGTGGCCAAATGTTTGATGAAGGATGTCTTTCCTCGATACGGATTAGCTCTGGAGATAGTGACGGACCAAGGTACACATTTTATGAATATCTTAATGAAGGTGCTGACTCAAACTTTCCAAATTGTGCATAAATTTAGCTCACCTTACTATCCATGCGTGAATGGTCTTGCTGAGAGCACTAATAAGACTCTGTTGAATATTCTCCGGAAACTGACCTTGGAGTGTCCGGAACGGTGGGACTAGCTCTTATCTGTCGTGTTGTGGGCTTACCGGACAACGTATAAAGTGGCTACCGGAACGACTCCGTTTAAACTTGCTTATGGGCTGGAAGCTATTGTGCCAATGGAAGTGGTGGTGCCGAGTCTGCATATAGCCTTATCCCAGAAATTGCTGCCCGAAGAATCTTTTCCATTCTAGTTGGATGTTCTTCGATCGTTGGATGAACAACGCTTGGAAAGCTTCATGGTTCTTCAAGAAGTTTAGCTACGCCAAGCCCATACTCATGATCGTTTTTTAAAAACCCCTGTATTTGCGATTGACCAACTCGTTTTATATTATAATGCTAAAGCCAATAGATCTGCCAGAAATTTTAAGTTACAATGGTTCGGTCCATACCCGATTGCTGAACAAGTGGGACTTGCAACTTTTCGGTTGGCAACTTAAGAGGTGTCCTTCTTCCAGAAGTGATTAACGGCTCCAAGCTCCACCCTTGTCACCCGCCATCGACGAATTCATGAGGTGTACTCAGTATTTTCCTCTTTTTTGCTTCTCACTTGGTTTTCTTTTCTACCACGTGTTTCTGTTGACCAACTACCGTAATCCTTCCGTTTTGCTGACCTAATCATGATTAATAGCCACCTCTCTATCGCTACGCTTGTTAATCCATGCATGTTGCCATTATGTCGGTATATTTACAATCCTGCGTTATGATTAGGGTCCTTGCCGCCCATGCCGTGTAGTGTTTCCTACTTAATCTTGTTCTTTTCACTAATAATCACTATTTTGTTTGTGTGTTTAAGACCATTGTGTATTCTGTGTCTTTGCTGCTCTCTACGCGCACCATGGAAGCTCTGGCTCACATAGCAACCTTCCATGTGGGCCTCACTCTAGATGTGAGTGAGTACTTCACGCGAGGATCTTTGGCCTTCGCTGAATTTCCTTGGCATTCAGTGGAGTGTCACGCTTTCCATGCGCAAATTATTTCTGCCATCGCTACCACACCTGCTACAGAGAAGTGTTGGCCAATAACGTGTTTAAATCCTGGTCTCGTAGTGACGCCCAACACGGTTGCTGAGGGATTCCGTCTCCCTCAGGAAGGGTTGGAGAATGGTCCACTCCTCCCTCTTGCCACCATGAAGGAATTGTTTCCTCGACACTCATCCAATGAGTTTGCCATCCTTTGCCGCCCTAAAGCAAAGCGTACTGCTCTGCAATTCCTTGTCGCAACGTTAAACCTGCAAAAACGCACATACGGTATTTCACGAAATTTTTACTCCATGATCGACATTGCCTCCCGTGAACCCGTTAATTTCACCTCATATTTCATTAGGCGTATTCACCAAGAATGTGTAGCGGTTACAAAACAGTTAGCCAAGCATGATATACCTCGCACTCGTTTGCCCCATCTCCTTACCCTTTTCCTTCCGGTGGTATAAGCCGAGCAACCCCCACCCAATACTATGCTGTTGCATGAAGAATCTACACGAATGGTTGAAGAAGACAATGATGAAGATCTGCGACATTTTTTTCACTGCAAATGTAGACGCGTTAGTCCATCCGAAATCTTGCTACAAGGCTCCAATGCGGTTCAAGAAGCTGAAGTCTTCCATGACACTGCCACCTTCCTACAGGTAGAGTCCTCTGTCCCATCTTCTTCTCTCAAGCAGCAGGATCAAGATGCTATCATGGAAGATGCCGCTGAAGTCTCCTCACGGAAGGAATCTCATCAACCCAATGCTGAGGCTGTGAAGGAGATAATGGATGTGCTTGGAGGTATGGATTGTCAATCTCCTTCGATCGCTAACGTCCAAGCAGATGCAGTCACGATCCAAGCAGAAACAGGCATGGTCCAAGCAAATGCTGTCATTGTGCAAGCAGATGCTGTCACTGTGCAAGCAGATGTAGGCAAGCAATTGTTGGACATGGTGAGATAGTTACCGAAGCTGTTATGGAAGATGTTCAGATTGACATCGGAATAGTTTTGGTGCCGACGGCCCGTCTCCTTCTCCCTCCTCCAACTTCCCTTTTTGGTGTTGCTACAATTTTCTCCGGTGACCCTTCAACTACTGTCGTGAAGCATCACCTCATCCCTTATCCTCTCCCGATTACTCTCCACCATCCTCCCCTCATCTGCTATTTGCCTCCTCATCCCAACCTCCTCCTTCTCTTCCTCCCCCAGCAGTCATGTTCACAGAATTGGCATCCATGGGTCAGCTCCTGATCCAATTTTTCAAGCAATTGCCCCTGCAGATGAAGAGAGCAACTCAGAACATTCAGCAAGAGTTGCAGAGTAAAGTGGACTTGCTCAAAGCAGATATTGCTCCGCTCTAGGAAGAAGCAATTGCAGCCAACGCTGAGAATCACGCATTGTAGGTTCAACTCTAGCAACTTCAAGAAGAATTAGCAGAAAGAGACACTCTGATTGCTCAGCGGGAGAGCGCGCTTGTAGAATTGCAGGAGAAGAATGTCCTTCTTGCTGCTCGTGAGGAAGCAATCTCTCAATTGGAACAAATGGTCCAAGATAAAGAAGACGCGCGAGTTGCACTCGAGAATTTACTGGAGGAAACACGCGTGGAACTTGCTCTGGTGGAATAGAAAGGACAAGAAATGGCAGACTTGGCAATGCAAAATACTCAAGATTTAAAGAAAGTTTTCGCACAACTTTTTCAGAAAAGTCGAGAATTAGAAGCGGAATTTGACCGGACTATATAGTTGAAGAAAGAGATAGAAGTGCTTAAACGAGAGCAAGACGCCTATTATAAGACAATGCAATTTCAAACTGAGGAGTTAGAAAGACGTGAAAAGCAGTTGGGATTTCAGGCAGACAGGTTGTCGCGAGTTGATGCCGAGATAGCTGAGATGAAGCTGAGAAGAGATGCTTCCATAGCTAATGACTTCTACCTACAGGAAGTGTTCTTGCAGACACAAACAGAGTCGCTAATGACTCACGTAATCGCTGCCAGTTCTGTTAGAACGGATGCTCAACTTATAGAACCAGTTATTTTGAAAGATTTGTTAGATTCTTTAAAACAAAAAATTAGTAGAACCTTTAAACTAGCTCGAACTTTGTATGTCCAAGGCATTATTGATGAGCCTTAATTGTATATTTCATTTTTGGGTTCGAGTCCACCGTGCGTGCCAATGTTAACTGCCGGATTGGATCTCTTTGTAATTTTATTTTCTATATTTGCACGCACTGAAAAGGCGTGGCGAAGGCAAGTACGCTTTTCTTCAGGCAGAAGAGGCATCGCCAGACTATCTGTCTGGGCGATTGCGTTGGAGATGCCATGTTGTAGATCTCGAGAATTTTGAGTACTGTGTTAAGTATTAAGTTTCAGTAACTTAACGTTAACTACTGTACAATACGATTAATTATCGTAGTTCTGTGCAACTTCATGAATGTTTCATATGTATGAGAGACCCATTGTGCAGTGATAAGTGTTGAATCAGAAGTAGTCAGTTGTGACGTGAATGATTGAATTGGGAAAATTAAAAAGGGCCTCTATATTATCAGACCCCTATCCATCCCAAGAACCCAGAAATGAGATTAAAAGAGCTTGACCGAAAGCACTTTTAACATTTACAATCCCAAGCTTTCTTCATTTACTTCATAAATCTTCACTTCCCAAAAGACTCACGTGACATCTCTCACTTTTGACCCTAACAAATTTCCTCTAAGAAATTTCACAACATCTTAAACACACTTCAACATTGCATCCTGAGTTTTGAGTTGTTCATGGATTAGCGCCCTTTTCACAACTACACTTGCACCATCCTGTTCTCCCTTCTTATTACTTGATTCAAAGAAGTTCCATATCATAATCATGCTTGTTAGCCCTAGATATCTTTCTATAAAGTAAAATGCATGTTTAGCTTTAAATTGAGAAATTGCACCATATGATGATACACAATGTTGGCTTAGGTCAAGTTTTAGCTCTCTCAACCATTGCCAATGTATTTGGAACAATGTTGCACAAAAACGGTTTCATGCTTCTTGTCATCAGATATGAGGAAATCGATACATACATTGCATTTCATTTTTCTCACTGAACATATAGTTTTCTCTAAAAATGAACCACTGAAACCACAACATGGCATTGAAAGTAAAAGACACAGCTTAAACTAGTTCGCTTGCCATAAATAAATGAAATTGTGCTTGATAAATTTCTTTGGAGTTTTTGCAAATGATCTTGTTATAACTTTAGGACTCATCTCCCTCTTTAGCAATTCCTTCCTTTTACAAGCTTGTCCTTCATACATTGACAAGACATCATCAAACATCTTTATAGGAATATGAGATTCCTCAATGCCAGTCTCTCTCGGACACCACTTAAAATATCCTACCCATCACACATTTGTCCTAGTGGAATATGGTATCATTCTGACATGGATATAAAATACTCTATAATGTTGCTAATTGATCAGAATGTAATTGTTGAAGCATTGCACCTTCATGTCTACCCTACTTGAAAAATAAAATAGTCACATAAAGACAACTATGCATGACATACCTTGATTGACGTAGGAGATTGATTGCATCCTTAAGCTATTCAACGTGATAAGTGTAGCAACATGTGAATCTATCTCTCCAAGTTAATCAAAATATGGCTTCAATGATTTAAACTTTCGAAGCTAGATACCCATTGGATGGCAGTGTTTGAAGCATATAAATAGCTCCCAACATTACACAAACAAGTGGCTTTTGGTAGTCATTAATTAGCTTTTTACTAGTTTTCTATTACTAAGTAGATGGTTCTTGGTTAGTTGTCACAAGGTGTTAGCTTGTTACTAGTTAGCTATTACTAAGTAGTTAGTTCTTAATTAGTTGTGAGTAATTAGATATTATTTTTTAGCTTGTTACTAATTAGTTATTACCAAGTAGTCAGCCCTTCATTAGTTGTTGTAATTAGCTATTACTAATTAGCTTGTTACCAATTAGCTAGTATTAAGTACTTGGCTCTTAGTTAGTTGTTAGTATTTAACTATTACTAATTAGCTTGTTATTAATTAGCAATTACTAAGTAGCTCATTCTCGGTTAGTTCCTTACAATTAGCTATTACCAATTAGCTTGTTGCTAGTTAGCTATTACTAAGTAGCTAGTTCTTGGTTACTTGTTAGTAATTATCTATTAGTAATTAGATTGATATGAGTTAGCTATTACTAAGTTGTTGGTTTTGGGTTACTTGTTAATAGCTAGCTATTAGTAATTAGCTTCTTACCAATTAGGTATCACTAAGTAGCTTGTTCTTGGTTAGTGCTGGTTCTCGATTACTTGTTAGTAATTAGCTATTACTAATTAGCTTGTTATAAGTTAGCTTTTACTAAGTAGCTGGTTCGCAATTACTTGTTAGTAATTAGCTTTTTACTAGTTAACAATTACTAAGTAGCTAGTTCTTGGTTAGTTCTTAGTAACTAGCTATTATTAACTAGCTTGTTACTAGTTAGCTGTTACTAGATATCCAGTTCTTAGTTAGTTATTACTAATTAGCTTGTTATTGGTTAGCTATTTTGAAGTAATTTGTCCTTGGTTACTTGTTTATAATTAGCTATTACTTACTAAGTTGTTACTAGTTAGCTATTACTAAGTGGCTAGTTCTTGGTTACTTGTTTGTAAATAGCTATTACTAATTGCTTATTACTAATAAGCTTATCATGAGTTAGCTATTATTGAGTAGCTGGTTCTTGGTCATTTCTTAGAAAATTTGTAGCATATTCCAACATAGCTATCTATCTCTTTCACAACTTTTGAAGGGAATTTCCTATGTATAAAGGTCAAGGCAATATCATACTCGATCGCTAATAAATTGTATAATAAGATCACACAATTCAAATTCATATGAGATGTCTTCTAAACAAGATAATCAAACAAAGCTCCACCTGACCATAGTGCATATTTGATGATGATGAATGCCATTGTTATACCCTTTTAATTGTCCGCCTCACGATAAATCCTTCAGCCATAGAAGGATGAATACTCCCAATCAAATTCATTTGTCTTCCTTTACATGCCTTTCTCTAGATGTTGTTGCATTCCTCTCTTGCTCCTAGATTCTAATATATGTCCATCATATAGTAGAGAATATATCCATGCGTTATACTGAAATTTAGACAACACTGATTCTCTAAGTTTCCATGCGTATAAATAGAATCGAATTATAAGATCAAAATATAAATGAAAAAATATCAATATACGAGAAATATACACATACCTACCATATATTTTAGGGATAAATATATAACCACAACCAGTGAGAAATGTAAGGTAAAAAAATATAAAAGAGAATAATTATATGTATATGTGTGTGCATGTATGTACCCATGTATGTCTGCGTTGATGTCATCACATTGTATATATGTTGATATTTCCAATAAATGTGCACCTATAATGACTTTCAATCCGAAGGGAGGAAGACCATCGAACTTACCTGTTGCGGACTTTTGCATTCATATAAATTCCCACAGGTCTTCGCTCCTTGGAACAGCTGATCCTTGGAAAATGTACATCTCTCACGAGTCTTCCCTTCCTCCCGACAACTCTCAAGGAATTGAATTTGGAGCGGTGCTGGAGTCTCAGGAGTTTGAAGGTGTGCTGCAACTTTCTGTGTTTGCCTTTGTGGATTGACATTTGTTGATGGAAAAGTGATGCGTTTGCAGGCCTCCCTACCAAAGTTAGAACGGCTACAACTTTGGGGCTGCGGGGCGTTGGAGACAGCCGAAGTCGACGCGGACTCCATGCGAGAGTTCGATTTGTCGGGTTGTCAGCGACTGAAGGAGGTGGATTGTACAGGTGGACTCCCTTCTTTTCGTTAAAAAAGCGGCAGTGCATTACATTTCCTTCATAAAACAAAAACATTTGGCCGCCAAGCCCATTTCCTTTTTGGAGGTTGTCGAGCAATTTAAGTTTTGCGATTTGCGTATGTGGATGAGAATGTCATTTTAAGTTTCATTTTTAAGCTACGTGAGGTTTTCATTTTCCATCGAAATCTAAGATTAATAACAATACTAATATTTGTATGATGGTTCCCTGTGTGCTCATGCGTGGGTATGTGAAAGAATTCGAATGCCAGAATAACCACATTCCCCGATCATATTTGGCTGTGAGAGTCGGTATTCTTTATCTAATCCAAATATATAATCCACTCAAGCCAAACAACAAAAGTATACTTTATCTAATTCAAGTGTAAACACATTTCCCATATATTCCCTTTATCGTGTGCAAGTGTTTCAGCGCTTCAAAATGTCATATCCTTTTTCTACAAAATAAAACCCAAATATATTCACAAAAGAGAAAGTACGCTAGAGAAGAGGGACATACAAGGAGGGTAGAAAGCTAACTCGTGATCCAAATGAGGGCTAGAAGAACACTACTCGGATACACTTAATAGTTTTGTGACTGCTTGATCCCCTTAATGAGGGAGCCACTTGCTTTTATGCTTCTTGTTCTCTATAATGAAGACTCTATGATGGGGGGCCTCTTGAAGTTTTTGATCCTTCTACCAAGAAAGTCAAGGGAGAACTCAATGGAATATCTTTCTTGGGGTGGACTCTCAAAATTAGACGCACATCTCTCCTTTCAAATTTTATAATGGGCCTCACTTCTAGTCACATTCCGAATGGGTGAGAAGTCAATTGCTTCCCCTAACAAGGGTTGTTTGCAGCCAATGAAATGCTCAAGCTTCCTCCGCAATCACACCCTCCCCCATACAAAGACACTTCTTGGCCACAATAATGAGAGAAGTTAGAGAGAAGTTCACATCCCCAATGGCATCTTTTACATCCCCATTTGGACCACATTGGTTAAAAATCCCTCTCTCAAGGATTTGCCAAAAAAAGTTCACTTTTTTTTTTACTTTCAAGGACTTGTCAAAGATCTTTCAAATTGAATTCCCATCTTATTCAAGACCAATTTCAGCTCCACTTTCTATTGAGATCCTTAAGATATTCCAATGTTTGCTTGATTCTTGGGATGTCTCTAATCCATGTGCCATTTTTCCATTTAGTTCCTTTGAAATGAGGAATATCCTGAAAAAGTAGGAGGCAACTCTCAGAATCCTGTCAAACATTCATCCTTTATCGTAATAGGCATCAATCCTCATAGTCCACCCTTCTCCTCTATTCAATGTCGTCGAATTTGATTTAATTCCTTCACAAGCTGAAATGGAAGGTGCTTTCAATGATGAAAACCTTTGGATGAAAGCTTTATTACTCTTAGGAGGTTCTCCTTCTCTATCCCTACCATATCGAAAATGGAATCGTTTCTGCCTATTTTCATCCATCCTCTTCAAATCATTACTCACAGTGCACTATTGTTTCATCTTGTTCCAAGGGGAACCATAATGAGGCCACCAAACCAGAACCCTTCATGGTCATCTGCACGCGACAAAAAAGAAGATTGAGAAACCACCATCTAAGGATTCTTGCTAGCATGAGGATGGGATTGTTTTTCAAACTCAACTCTAAGTATAATTGGCTTTGTTAATCCACACTCTTAGTGTCTACATGGAAGCGAGCTTGTTATCCATAGCTTGTACATCATAAAAAGTCCCAATCCATTGTCAAAAAGCTCAAGGCTTACACACTAGGTTCATGCAGTGTATGTGGGAATCGCTAAGACATCGCCCACTTCCTTTGGGCTCGAGCAAATATCCAGCTTGATTATTGGCATACCCCTTTGGTTGGGGTTCCTGATGTATAGAAATTTTTACAAATCCTCTTAATCTTCTTATATTTATGCATTCATGGTCTCCAACAGACAAATAAGTAGATGATGGAGGATATTAAGATATTTTTGACCACCATCACTTTGCCATCGACATTGAATTCCATGCACTTCTAATAATGGAACTTAATATCCAATTTGTCAAGGACTTAGTCCCATCTGTGGCTCATCGAGACCTCAAAGCCCAAGGGAATCTCAAGCATCTGGACAATCTCACATGAAGCAATTTTGCAAAAGGCTTGGTCCATTGGAAGTTGGGGAGGCGGTAGAGAAGTATTCTTGAATGTGGCCTTGATAGGGTTAAGTTTGGAGCTAGAGTTGGAGCAGAAATATCGCGGCAAGTTAGAGACATGAAGGCACTACCTGTGTCGTGTAAAATGAAGGTGTTAATGTTCTTAGCAAAGAATCTAAGGACCATTTGGTCCTAACCACACACGATCATTATGCTTTTAAGATTCCTATACTAAACCCTCATAGAGAATTATTTGGAACATTTGGCAAGCCTTGATGCTTGACCAACCATTAAAAGCTTACTCGACATCTTGAGTATGACTATTCATAAGTCACACATGAACACTTCTTGTAAAATCTCTTGAGTTTAACTCAAGATAAATGTAAAAGGAAAAAGTTTGAGAGAATCTCGTAGCATTAGGAATTGTAAGTCACACCAAATAAGTGGTTGGAATCAAATCAATTAGAATCCTAAAACATAGGATCACTTTTAGGTGGCAGATTCAAAATTCAAACTAGGAACATATCTATAAAAGACTCTGACGTTTAGTCGTGGGTAGTAGAGGCAGAAGAAGAACACATTGAGCTTCAAGCTTGTGGGTACACTAAGCCCACACATGTATTCATAAGCCTACATCATCTCATTTGTATCATACATTCATAATATTATACATTTGATTCAGACTATGCAAGTTATCTCATGTCTACATTTGTATGCTGTTAAGCTCTCATTTTAGTGAATTTGTTTTGACGAGTTCTCTGTGTACACTTATCCAATCAATATGATTCAACTTGGTAAATCTATCTTAGGCTCTTTGGTTCTATGCTATCAATTTTCATTTCATTTGGTTCAGTACATTGTGAGATAAGTTCTCTGCAAGCTACCTATGTCTCCTCACTATCATCCTCCTAAAAAGTCACGATTACACCCCTAACTTCTTAATGTGATTTCTCAGCATATAATCATCCTAAATTAGTGAAATAACTTCCTATAGAGAGCTTAGGACTCCAATTTCTAAAGTCTCTCCGGTCAATTGTAATCAATGAGTGAACACTGAGTGAAATATTAAAAATGGCTATGATTGTTTTTTGAAATTAAACATTAAGCATATTTTTCATTGTTAATCCACACCTTAATCATCCACTTGAAAGCAAGCTTGTTCACCATAGCTTTCAAATCATGAATACCCAATCCGTGGTGAGAAAGCTCAAGGTCTAAATTCATGGTTATTGAAATGTATGTGGGAATCTCCAAGACACCACTTACTTCCTTAGGGCTTGAGAAAAATATCTAATCTGATTTTTGTAATGCCCGTCGATTGGGGTTGCTGGTCCATAGAAAATTCTTAAAAGCCCTCTTAATCTTCTTTTATTTAGATTTTGAGTGTCTCCAACAAGCAAAGAATTAGATGATGGAGGATATTAAGAAAGTATTGACCGCTATCATTCTGCCTGCCACATTCTATTGCATGTGCTTCTAGTAATGGAGCTTAGAATCCAACTTGTTGAGAACTGATTCCCATCTTTGGCTCATCAAGACCTCAGAGCCCAAGGGAATCTCAAGCATCGTAACAGTTTGATCTGGAGCAATTTTGTGCATTCCATTGTGAATTGGAAGTTGGGGAGGCAACTGAGAAGTATTCCTTAATCTGGTTTTGTTAAGGTTGGTTTTGGAGCTTGAGTTGAAGTAGGAATATCAATGCAAGACAAAAACGAGAAGATGCTACTTGCCTCCTTTAGAATGAAGATGTTAGTGTTGTTAGCAAAAAATATAAGGACCATTTATTCTTGAACACCAAGAGCATTAGGCCTTTGATATTCCTTGAGTGAACCTTGACCCAAAATTATCAAGATGATTTCTATGCTTCTAAAAATGCTTTGACTAGTTGGACCTACACCATTTACTAGAAGTGAGACTTATCCCAATCTTCAACATCATATCATCAACTGGATGCAAAGCAAATCCAACGGCCTAGAAACAAAGGTGCCTTTTTGAGGCTTTACTTAACCATTCAAATGACTAAAACCACCAATTCTAGGTGGGGTTTTCCTTCTTTGACTACACAAAAACAAAGGAATCCTATGGTCTTAGGAAAACTTCACCTATATTGAATATCAAGTCTGATTGAACCTCTCTCAATTGATTTCGGATGCACACATATCATATACTAAGCATCTAGTTTCATTTATAACATAAACAAAAAACAAAGATGATATCAATGAACCATCTTATCAATTAGCCAAGTTCCAAAGAATTCAAGAAGTAGAGGAATGGATAGTTTGAAGGATAGAACAACTCTTCTTAAGACCATTTAACTAAGTTTGACCATTACAAGTGGATCTGTCCTCAATTTCACAACAATCTTTTGAAACACTTTTGTGATCCTCTTAGTATTTAGTTGTAACTTATTGATTTCTAGTTAGTTATTAGTTGTAACGTGTTCCATACACATATTCACACACAACTTGTAATGATGAGCATCACACCCTAGTTGTTATTAGTCATGGCATGTATACTTATGGAATGTTAGGAAATGGTTACTTATTTATCCCCCACTTCCTTTGGGCTAGAGAAAATATCCAACTTCATTATTTGAATATCCCTCTAGTTGCCGTTGTTGATCCATAGGAAATTCTTACAAAAAATTTTAATCTTCTAGAATTTATATTCTGATGGTCTCCAACAAACAAAGAAGTAGATGATAGAGGATATTAGAAAAGTATTGATCACCAACACTCTCCTAATCACATTCAATTGCATGCACTTCTAATAATGCATCTCAAACTCCAACTTGACAAACACCTAGCCCAAGGGAATCTCAAGCATTCGGACAATATGACATGAAGCAATTTTTTGGCACCCTTGGTCAATTGGAAGTTGGGGAGGCGGCTAAGAAGTATTCTTCAATGTGATCTTGCTAGGGTTAAGTTTGGGGCTAGAGGTGGAGCAAAAATATCAAGGCAAGATAGAAATGTAAGGGCACTACCTACCTCGCTTAAAGTGAAGGTGTTAATGTTGTTAGAAAACAATCTAAGGACCATTTTGTCAAAGCCACACATGAGCATTTGGAATCTAACATTCCTTGAGTGAACCCTCACCAAAAATTATCAAGATAGCTTTTATGCTTCTCAGAAATATTTTGATATATATATATATATATATATATATATATATATATATATATATATATATATATATATATATATATATATATATATATATATATATATATATATATATATATATATATATATATGTATGTATGTATGAATGTATGTATGTATGTATGTATGTATGTATGTATGTATATGTATGTATGTATGTATGTATGTATGTATGTATGTATATGTATATGTATATATATGTGTGTGTCTGAGTTTATATATATTTATACATTCACACACACACACACACACACATATATATATATATATATATATATATATATATATATATATATATATATATATATATATATATATATATATATATATATATATATATATATATATATATATACATACATACATACATATATATATATATATATATATATATATATATGTATATATATATATATATATATATATATATATATATATATATATATATATATATATATATATATATATATATATATATATATATATATATCAATGGTTATCTTTCTAGATCCATTATTCTTATGTGCTCAGTTCCACAAGGATGTCTATTGACACCCTTGCTATTCACAATTTTGAGCTACTAGTCTCGCATGTTAGGCTGGATGTCATATGCCAATTGGTTGCCATTTAGGAACAACGATTTGACATTCTTGTGATAAATTGGCCATCATTTATGTGCAACCATAGCTATTACTACCCGAATAGTAGTCATCCTCGGAGTAAAGGAAAAATGATTCTTGAAAGTCGTCCTTTGCCACAACTCTTGCTTTTTACTTTTTTGAAGTACCAGTAGCCTTGTACTTTAGCTTCTATATCCACTTAGTGTCAATGACTTTGTGTTTTGGGGGCAGATCCACTAGCTCCGAAGTTCCATTCTTCATGATATTATCATGTTCTCCTTGCAAGGTGGCTCTCCAATTTGGATCATGGAGTGCCTCTTCCACACGTGTTGGTTCTTTTGCTTAATTTGAATGAGCGCAACCATCGAGGATGTTTTGACAATGTGGGAGCTTGCCCGTTGTTGCTCCTCTTTTCTCTATGGTTGCCTTGGTCCATCTACAACTTCCTCTAGTGACTATTGGATTGGGTTTGTAGAATCATATATGTAAGTAGTTGGACGTGGCAATGGCTTTCTCACTAGGCTGATGATAGGTTGGTGACTTTCAAACTCATCATCTGAAGATGATGCTTCCTTCTCTTGTGTAGAGGAGATAACTCCTGGGCCACATTTATAGTGGATTGCCCTTTCAGGTGATGATAAAGTGGAAGATAGATTTTCCTCATCCATTTCATGTCACTACTCCTCCTTAAACACTACATCATGACTCCTCATGATCATCATACCCTCAATTTCATAAAGCTTATAAGCCTTCTTATCCTTATTCTACCCTAAGAAGATTCAATTGATCAATTTTGGTTGAAGCTTGCTTCTCTCCCTATCTAGAACATGTACATAAGATTCACTTCCAAATACTTTTAATAGAAAATAGATGGCGTTTCCAATCTAGGTTTGAAATGCATTCCAAACATATTTGGATTGTATGGCACGTCCATACGGAATGTGCATTCCAAAACATTCGGAACATGCATTCTTTAAAACAAAATTCTCCCTTTTTTAAAACTAAATTTAAATCATATATAATGCATACATATAATATTTAAGTATAATACATATATATAATATCACACACAAACATGCTATATATAATATGACACACACACATGTATAAATACATATATATGTAATACATGAATATACAATATAATAGATGCATGCATGTATACTCATTTTCCGTCATATATGCTACATGGCATAGACATGCATATTGAATATGGCACACATTGCATATATGGATAATGACACACATTGCACACACATGCTACTCTCCTCAACAAAATGGTGTAGCTGAAAGGAGTAATAGAACTCTTGTTGAGCTTGCAAGGTCAATGATGAAAGAGAAAAATTATCCTAGTTATTTGTGGACTGAGGTTGTAAATACATCTACTTATTTGGTTGATAGACTTTCAGGTAAGGCTTTGAATGGTATGACACCTTATGAGGCATGGTGGGGTAAGAGACCTACGTTAGATCATTGCAAAGTCTTTGGATGTTTGGCTTATGCATATGTACCATCTCAATTAAGGCATAAATTGGAACCTAAAGCTGAAAAGTATGTGTTCATTGGTTATGATGATAAGCAGATGGGTTATAGATTGTGAAGTCCATCCACAAAGCAATTCCTTGTGTCAAAGGATGTTACATTTGTTGAGCAAGGTACTTGGTATGCAGCTACAATTAATATTCATGCAGGTGATGAAGAAGTCATGACCCAAAGAACGCGGAAAACAAAGATTCAATTTTTTTATGATGAAGAGATTGTTGATGCTCAAATTGATAATGAAGAGTTTCCAAGGTTTGATCTAGAATATGAAGAACTAGAAACTTCAAAGAGTGGAGAAGCTAGAAGGTCAACAAGGAACAGAAAGCAACCATAAGGTACACTTATGATACTTCATTTTTTACCACTAAAGATTATGCTTACATGGTAAAAGTAGACGAAGATCCTTCTACATATGATGAAACAAAAAGTAAGGAAAATTGGGAGAAAGCTATGCAAGATCAGTATGATGCATTGATGGAGAATGAGGTATGGATTTGGTTCCTGAACCAAATAATCAAAAAATCATTGGATGCAAGTGGGTCTAAAGGACAAAGAGGTATGCAGATGGAAGTGTGACTAGGTATAAAGCTAGACTTGTTGTGAAAGGGTATGCTCAGACATATGGTGTAGATTATGATGAGACTTATAGTCCTGTGGCAAAGATGACAACTATAAGGACTCTCATAGCTATTGCTGCATATAAAGGTTGGAAGCTATGTCAATTAGATATGAAGAATGCTTTTCTAAATGGTTACATTACAGATGATGTTTTCATGGAGCAACCAAAAGGTTTCATGGAGCAACCCAAGGGCATGGAATTATAGACTTGTGAAGTTCTTGAAAGAGCTTGGTTTCCAAGTATCTAAGGCAAATTGTAGCTTGCTTGTCAAAGCAAGTGATGATGGGTTTATTTACATTTGCATTTATGTTGATGACATAATTCTTACAGTTACATATGAGAAGGGCATACAAATTCTAAAGAAGCAAATGGAGAAAGAGTTCAAGATTAGTGACTTGGGAGACTTGTCATATTTCTTGGGAATGGAGATTTCATATACTCAAGATGGAGTGTATGTGACTCAAGAAAGGTATTTGAAGAATTTTCTAATCAAGTTTAAAATGGAAGATTGCAGGGTAGCACCTACTCCAATGGAGGTGAATCCTAAATTCAGCAGATATGGAGGAGAAGAATTCAAGGACATGAAGATGTATCAAAGTTTGATTGGTAGTCTAATCTATGCTACATTAACTAGGCTTGGTTTGTCATATGCAGTTAGAGTGCTGTCTCAATTCATGCATTGCCCTAGGAAAGAACATTGGATTGCAAGACAAAGGGTGCCAAGATACATTAAGGGTACACTCAAAGAAGGTTCGTATTATCGATTAGCATCAGATACAAAAATCAAGATATATAGTGATACAGATTGGGCAGGTAATCCTGATGATAGGAGGTCAACCTATAGGTATCTATGTTATGTGGGAGATAAGTTAATCTCTTTTTGTTCTAAGAAGCAACATACAAGTGCTTTTTCATCCACAAAAGTAGAGTATAAAGGTATGGTTGAAGCTGCAAAAGAGGTTATATGGTTGAAGACTCTCATGAAGAGTTTTGACATCATTCAGAGTACACCCACTACTCATGGGATAATATGAGTTCATTGTATCTAGCTGCTAATCCTGTGTTTCATGCCAGGACTAAACATATTGAGACCTAATATCATTTCTTGAGAGAGAAGGTGATTGACTAAGAAAGTGAAGTTATATATACTTCTACAAAAGATCATATTGCATACATGTTAACCAAAATATTGGATGGACCTAAGTTGTAGAGGTTCAAAGACATGGCAGGTATAAAGAAGATGGAGAAAATCATAGTTGATGATTGAGGGCGAGTTGTTGGTGCAAGAAAATCAACAATTGATGATTTGGACAAGGTTTGAAGTCAAAAAATGAAGCAAAGATCAACATATGAGGCTTGAAGTTTAGTTCATGGTCAGAAGATGAAGACTTGTATATACATGTATACTAATCTTGTAATTAGTTCATAGAAACTTTGTATCTATGAGGCGTTGGGATGTAAATGTCTATATATACTTGAATATAGACAAAATACTAGAGACAAATGATGAGTGAAAAGTTTTTTGAAGTCGTTAGAGACCTTAGAAAGTGAGAAGAACATGAATTATCAGTCAGATGTATAATATCTCTGAATAGAAGAAAGTTGCACCTTGATCTTTTGCTTAGTACTCCTTCTGTGTTTATCTTCTTGAGGAATGCTTTTGTACAAGTTTAATTCTATAGTTGATAGACCTCTCAACAAATTTTGAGAGTTTAATTGTAATCAGGTTGAGAGAATTCTAAGTAGGAACATTTACATGTGTAAATGTGAAGAAGTGAAGATAGGTTCTGGTGCAAATCCGATGATAAAACTTTGATCAGATCTCCCTCCACAGTGTAAAGTTTTGAGAAAGTAAGAATTCATTCTTTAAGTTGAGAGGTAAGATACTTGTGGCTAAAAAAATGTGAATAAACGGGGTCTATTTTGGGAGAACCATGTATTAGAAGTTGCAGGTGTCAAAGTCAACTACATTGAGGAACAATTTCAGACATAGGTACATTTTTTGAAGAAAATCTCAAGATCTACTTATGGTTTTTTAAACATTTTAACTTGCAGAAGGTGCGCAAGCTTTAGGCAACACCTTGTACAAAGCTTCATTGAATACTTTACACATTTGGTCAGCCAATTAATGGATTAAGTGTAGCAGACTTTTTTGAGTAATCAATTTTATCAAAGTTAGTTCAAATCTTGATAATTTAACAATCGATTTCCAAAATTGGTTGAGGTTTTGAGTTATTCTTGATATAGAGGTGCTCTAACATCAAGGATAACTTGTTCTTTTGGAAATTAACACTCTTCATTAGTGGTATCAGAGCAGGAGTCATTAGATTTGAAGAAAGGAGAACCCCAACTTTTGCAGATATACAAAAAAAAAAATCAATCCTTGAAGATTCTAAATGTAGAATTTGAAGTGAAAACTAGAGAAGGAGGCCTGAATCTATCAAGAGGATCAAAAGGAACTACATTCAAGTAAAGGTACATCCATTATTCACAAAGCTTGAAGAATTTATTGCACAGATGAAGAAAGGATGAGAGATTCTCTTTAGATAGAATAATTGGATAGAAAAAAACTATCATGCTTGGTCAATGAGGATGGAAGCTCATCTTATGAGAAAATATCTGATAGGATACATAACTGGTGAAGAAGAGAAACCAGAATTTAGGGATCCTAGTGTTCCAACTAGGGAAGAGCTCTAAGATTTGAAGACATGGATGAAGAAGGATGCTCAAGAAAGGGGCATTATCTACATGGGAGTCAATGATTATTTGCTATCTCACATTAGAGGACGAGAAAGTGCAAGTGACATACGGAATGCTTTGGAGGAGCATTTCTAAAATACTACAAATTCATGGAAGGCATCTTTATGGGTAGAGCTCACTACATTAAAAAAGAAGGCTTCTCAATCTATTTCTGATTATCTAGCAAGGCTGAACGAGATTACAGATGCATTAGGAGCAGTTGATGAAGATAGTTGCACCTTGAGGTAATGTACATATTCTAATCAACCCAAGAGTTGTTTTCATAGCGGTTATGTCTGTACTTTCTACTGCCCATTAGAATTGGTCATAGCCTCAACAAAGATCTTCCATAGAGTGAATTGCATGTCATCCAAATGCTTTTGCAAACTCACCAACAATTGGTCTAGTACAAATATTCTTGATAAGCCGATTGAAGATCAAGGATAAACCAAAGTTTTTCATCCATCAAATTTTTTAACCGATTGAAGAACATGGATATGGATAAACGAAAGTTGTCCATTCTTCTTAGGTACAATAAACCAACGGTCTGAGTAAGGTGTAGATGAGGAATCAAGAATATGCATTCTTATCTTTTCTTTTAGAAATCTCATCAATTTAGGAAGATGAGCTCTAGGCATAGGAATAGGGTGCAAATTCCAAGGAATGTGAGGAATTATAAACATGATCATTGGAGTGATAATCCTAAGATCTTCACAACCTATTTTTTGAGGCTCTAAAGTGAAAGCTTTCCCATGCTTCTGTATGATCTTCTAAAAATAATCTTTCTCTATAGAGAGAAGAAAGCCACTAGCATCTATCATGACTTATTTTATTCTTTTGTCAATAAATTTATGCCTAATTCATGATTGATCATCAAGATGATTAGGTGCATAAGGTCGATGCTACTCGTGAACTAGTAGATGAAACATTAGAGATATTTTGCTACAACATCGCACATGAACGAGCGCATGTCACTCTCCTATCCACGCTCTCAAGCTCATCATGTAACATGTGGTAGATGTCCTCCTGCTCATCACAAATTCAAGCTATGATGTCCATGTCTGCCTCTACTTTGTCATCAAATAATGTAGGAGAAACCCATAATGGAAAAACAAATTATAACATTACACCAATGACTATGAAAAAAACATATGTTGAATGTTCATACCTATGTGGGACCTTCCAACATTTTTAGGTCTTGTACAAGGCATAAATTGGCCTAGAAAAAGAGCACGCATTCCAACTATGACATACTCAATTGATTTCTCAACTTTGTGTGCACAATTAAGAATGAACTCCAATTCCACTCACAAGTAGAAGTGGGAGCATCCTAAACAAAATCAATGAGAAAAAATGAAATCAAAATTTTATTATATTCCAGTATGAAATACATAATTTCATTGAATAAAACATTATACCTATGAAAGGACTCAAAGGGCAATCGATGCAATAGTTGGGTGACCATACCCATAATACTACCACCACTATAAGGGTCACATGATATCCTCTGCATGAAGTAAGGCACTATTGCCATAAGCAATCCTGACGTTGCTCATGTGCCATGTGAACTCATTGTCAAATGCTATCTGCTCCTCCTTTGTGAAAATATGTTCCATATATTGATCCTTTATAAGTCGAAGGGTACCCTTTGACCATAATGAGAGTCCTTTGAAGAAAGGATATAGTAAGGCTAAAAATCCATGAATGGGTCGAGATAAGTGGACCCATCATAAATATTCAACCAAAGTACATCCTCCATCCTAGAAAAAAATGTAAAACAAGTTACACATTAAGTAATTGATAATTGATCAATTACCATTATACAAAATCAATGAACGTTCAACATATCTGGAAGGAATCAAATCCATGGATGCATCAATCACCTTATTCATGTTGTGTGCACATATGATAAACTAGATCAAGATTGGACCCCTCTTGGTCTAGTATATGTAAGACTGTATAAATGTATTTCAAAATAGGCAATATAGTCTCGATCTCAGTTCAAAAGTCATCATCTACAACTTTGTGTTGCACATATTTTGCAATATCAGTGTTTGCTATGGACATGGTCAACCAATGACCATCAATAATTTTCATACGCAAAGAGTCCATAACCATGTGGAGTCTTTGGATCACTAAGTAGATATATGAAAAGTGTGTTTCTACACGTTGAATCATGCCATGTGCACTATATGATCGAAAAATAGCAAGGGTGTGATGGTTCTTCCTAGTGAAGAGTGACTATGTGTTTTGCATCTACAATTCAAGATGCAAGCCATGGTAATTTTACAAGATCTTCAAAGAAAATATCTTTGCAATGTGTGGCACATGGATTCCACACAATAATAAGGAATTCTCTCTGAACTAATTCCCCCATTCTCTTGCAATTGGAGTCATTTTGTGTTATAACTTGTACAATGTTCTTTGCACAAATCTCAAGAATAGTAGTTTTTATATGTTGAAAGATAAACTTCCTAGTGATGTGCACTCTTGCATGACTCGCATGAGTAGATCATAAGAACATGTTCCTAAATAATTAGAGAGCAAATTGTTAATGATATAATATCTTCTATTATCACTCCATCCATTTGAGATGATGGAGCAACCATACGTGTTCCATCCCACTCTAATCTCTAATTGTACCTCTATGCACTCCTTTTCTTCATCTAAGATAGGTCGATGGAGTCTCTTATACTCCACTCCATCTCAGGGCCAACCTGAGCAATGGCTCTAACCATTCTCATCCAATATTCTATCCTCACATTAAATGACAGGTTGCATTGAAGAATGCAATGTTCTATTTCAATCTAAGCTACTTTCATACATTTCTTCTGCAATGCGGAGGACATAAAAGAAGAGCTCATAGTGGATTGCCTTGCTCTCTAAGAAAGAGGAGGAACAAACGAATATTCCTCATCACATTATGATGCAAGTTGTCCCTTCATGATGGAGCTGTCTTCACTACTAGAGGCATCCACATCATCCAGCATCTCAATATAGGTCGTCGCCATCTCATGATGACGAGCTTCCTTTCCTTGTTGGGAAGCATGATGTTGACATTGAATTGCCTTTTCAATTTTATAAGGGGCCTTCTCCCATGTTGAGATGACCCCTCCCCCTACACCAGATACATGGCTAATGAGATGTGTAGAGGAGGTACTGGGGTATCTGCTTTTAACAAAAGTAGAGAGTGAAGATTAAACACATCCAGTACATCACCTACTCAAGGGAGGTTCTCTTTAGGGAAGTATACCCTTTAACATTTCTGTGCGCACGTAGATAACACGGATCGCACAGAGTGGTACATGCTTCAGAAAATATGAACAACAATTGACCAAGGAAGACCATACACTTCTTGATTTGGTTTAGATGATTACAAGATTTGTCAAGGAAATGCTCAAAAACTAATGCTTAGAGCTTCGTGCTACTCTATGCAGATAAATACGGATCAATACAACTGATGAAGGAATAGCTCAAGAGAATAGATCTTAACTCCAATGGTGTCTCACAGAAAAGAAAGAAAATCCAAGACACTCTCTTACACTATAGTGCTCATAGCCCTCCACTGAGAAGCCTACCCTCTGTATCCACACTACAGAGTAGCTCCTACAATAGGCTTGAAACCACCAAGTGCAAGAGAGAACTTCTGCACGTATACACACGGCAAAGTAACTTAAAAGAAATGTACCCAAAAAGTGTACCCAAAGTGTGTCCCCAAATAGCACAAATCCCTTGTTTTTATAGACCCCAATAGGCCAAGAGGGCCTTGCCGAATCTTTACGTCCAGTAATCACGCGTCGGTGGAATGCCCAAAATTTGGAGGGGTAGGTCCATTATTCCACTTGATTTGAATTAGATCCGCAAAAATGGGTAGTCAGCGTGAATGGTTGGTGGCAATTCCACTTTCACTTTTTACTTGCAAACTTTTATCTTTTTACCTGCCATCTGAGATTCTCATTTTGTGGTTTTGTTATTTCACAATGCCTTCCGAAAATTAGATGAATGACTGATCATATCCAACAAGGTTAATCCTCCACTTGACTATCTGTGTGTGTAAGCCTCTGCTTTTTGCTCATGTTCTCTTGCAAAAGTTCACCTATTCCGGACCTCTCCATGACTAGTCTCCGACCTTCTTCTGCCTGCACCTTCACTTCATTCTTCGACACACATCATTTTCTGGACAATCTTCCTTGATGTGGCGCTTGTGGGAGAAGATGGTGGGGTGAGGGGGAAGGCGCTTGTGGGAGGAGATGGTGGGTGTGGGAGAGGATGAGGGGGTGGCTGGAGGGGGAACTAGTGGGGGGGAGTGTGGTGTTAGATGGCGGGGGGCGCTTGTGGGAGAGGGAGGAGGAGTGAGGGGTGAGGAGGGGGTGAGGGTGAAGGAGGAGGGAGGGTGAGGGAGGAGGTGAGGGGGGGGTGCGGAGGCAGATGGAGGGGAGGGGGAGATGGAAGGAGAGTGGAGGGGGTTGAGGGGGGGGGAGGGGGAGGTGGAGGGCCGCGGGGAGTGGAGGGGGTGGGCCGTGGGGGACTAAGCGGGGGGACTAAGCGGGGGGAGGGGGAGGTGGAGGGCGGGGTTGCATGGCGGGGGCGGGTGGAGGGATTGAGCGGGGGTGGAGGGGGTGGGCCGTGGGGGACTAAGCGGGGGGAGGGGGAGGTGGAGGGAGGGGTTGCATGGCGGGGGTGGAGGGGGTGGGCCGAGGGGGACTAAGCGGGGGGAGGGGGAGGTGGAGGGCGGGGTTGCATGGCGGGGGCGGGTGGAGGGATTGAGCGGGGGTGGAGGGGGTGGGCCGTGGGGGACTAAGCGAGGGGAGGGGGAGGTGGAGGGCGGGGTTGCATGGCGGGGGTGGAGGGGTGGAGGGGGTGGGCCGTGGGGGACTAAGCGGGGGGAGGGGGAGGTCGAGGGCGGGGTTGCATGGCGGGGGCGGAGGGGTGGAGGGGGTGGGCCGTGGGGGACTAAGCGGGGGGAGGGGGAGGTGGAGGGCGGGGTTGCATGGCGGGGGCGGGTGGAGGGATTGAGCGGGGGTGGAGGGGGTGGGCCGTGGGGGACTAAGCGAGGGGAGGGGGAGGTGGAGGGCAGGGTTGCATGGCGGGGGTGGAGGGGTGGAGGGGGTGGGCCGTGGGGGACTAAGCGGGGGGAGGGGGAGGTGGAGGGCGGGGTTGCATGGCGGGGGCGGAGGGGTGGAGGGGGTGGGTCGTGGGGGACTAAGCGGGGGGAGGGGGAGGTGGAGGGCGGGGTTGCATGGCGGGGGCGGGTGGAGGGATTGAGCGGGGGTGGAGGGGGTGGGCCGTGGGGGACTAAGCGAGGGGAGGGGGAGGTGGAGGGCGGGGTTGCATGGCGGGGGCGGGTGGAGGGATTGAGCGGGGGTGGAGGGGGTGGGCCGTGGGGGACTAAGCGGGGGGAGGGGGAGATGGAGGGCGGGGTTGCATGGCGGGGGTGGAGGGGTGGAGGGGGTGGGCCGTGGGGGACTAAGCGGGGGGAGGGGGAGGTGGAGGGCGGGGTTGCATGGCGGGGGCGGGTGGAGGGATTGAGCGGGGGTGGAGGGGGTGGGCCGTGGGGGACTAAGCGGGGGAAGGGGGAGGTGGAGGGCGGGGTTGCATGGCGGGGGTGGAGGGGAGGAGGGGGTGGGCCGTGGGGGACTAAGCGGGGGGAGGGGGAGGTGGAGGGTCACGGGAGGTAGGAAGATGGAGAGAGAGAGAGAGATAAAGGGCGGGAGGTAGGAAGAGGGAGAGAGAGAGAGATAAAGGGAAGAGACCGAGAGGGGGAAAGAAAGAGGAAGAGTGAGAAAGAGAGAGAAAAAGAGAGTGAGGGATGAGAGAGAAAGGGATAGAGTGAGAGACCGAGAGAGAGAGGAAAAGAGAGAGAGAGAGAGAGGGGGGAAGAAAGAGGGAGATAGAGAGAGAGATAGAGAGAGAGAGAACAAATCAACTGAGGTAGTAATGAAAATGAAAGCAACAGCTGCCCGGAACCCAAGTATGTCCAAGAAATGGAACGGACATTCCCCGAAGCTGCAGCCCAAGGCATCTGAGAGCTCTCCTCTCAATCTCTTTCTCTTCTATCTTCTTAGGACTAGTGGGTTCTGACCCCTGTGCTTGGAGCCCACCACCTCATGCCCCAAAGAAAGAGAGAGGGAACATAGAAGGAGTACTACAGACCCCCACATCAAGCTTTTGCACCGTCCCCGGTGCAGTTTCTCCCTTGTTTTACTCCTTTTAATGAGATCTAGTTATTCTGCAATTACTTAAAAGAAACATTGTATGTACAAGGGGTGGAATGCTTCCATTTTGATCTAATTCAGATACTTCTTCACCCTGGAGATGTTGACCAGGGGAATCCTTTTACCCTACAGATCTTCCAGATGCACAGCGCCATGTGGCAATACTTTGATTACCTTATAAGGTCCTATCCATTTGGGTGCCAATTTAGTTGAAATTGGTGGAACCTGATGCACTAAAACCATAGATCCTTCCTGAACTTCATTCAATCTCAGATACCTGTCATGCAATCTTTTGCGCTCTTCTTGTGTTACTTGAAGTTTTTGCATTGCCCCTTCTCTGTATTCTTCTAATGCCACCAATCTCTGAATGGGGGGTTCAATTCCAATGGTTTTGATTCCTATTTCTTTTCTGATGATAAATTCGAAAGGTGCCAATGCCTCTTTACCATAAACTAAGCGAAATGGAGTCTCGCCTGTGGCTCCCCACTTCGTGGTTCTGAAAGCCCAAATTACACCAATTAGTGCTAGTGGCCAAGAGCTTTGATGATCAAAAGATAATTTGCGAAGTAGTCCAATCAAAATCTTATTGGAACTCTCTGCTTGGCCATTTGCCCTTGGGTAATAGGCACAAGATTTTTTATGGAAGATTTTGTACCTGTCAAATATAAACTGGAGCAATTGATTTACAAAATGTGTGCCCCTATCACTAGTAATTTCCAGGGGGCAACCAAATCTTGAGAAAATACGTTTATACATAAATTTAGCTACTGTTAAAGCCGTGCAGTCCACAGTGGCTTTAGCCTCTATCCATTTAGTGGCATAGCATGTGGCCATTAGAATATACTTTTTACCTCCTGGTTGCCCAGTTGGGCTAATTGGCCCTATGAAATCAAGACCCCATCGTTCAAATGGAAGCCATCCAGTAGATATGACTAATGGTTGGAAATTCAATCTGGTTGGCGTGGGAGCACACCTCTGGCAGATGTGGCATTCTTTAGAAAACTTGATTGCATCCTTGAAAATATGAGGCCACCATAAACCTTTGTGGATGATTCTATGAGCCAATTCTTCCCCCTTTAGATGTCCTTCATTGTGTGCAGCCCCTAGCAGAAGATTTACCTCCTCTGGATAGACACACCTTATCAATATATCATCTTGACAGTATTTATATAAATTTCCATTTATAAGAGAATATGCTTTGGTTTTCAGGAGCAATCTTCTCTTTTCTACAGGTGTCAAGTGTTCTGGAATCTTTCCAGTAGTCAGAACATGGAGAATTTCATCATACGAACCAGTCCGGATTGCTACTAGAAAAAGATTGCTATCCACCAATTCATCATTAATACCTGTTGCCTTTTCACTCATTGCCGTCCTGGACACTTGGTCTGCCATGTAGTGCTCTTTTCCTGGCTTAATATGAATATCAAAATTAAACTCTTGAAATAGGAGTAACCATCTCCAAATCCTTCCAGCTACTCTAGGCTTGTTTATCAAATACTTCAAGGGCTGATGATCAGAAATAACAATGAAATGTACACCAAGGAGATAATGTCGGAACTTCTGAAGAGCAAATACGATAGCCAAACCTTCTCTTTCCGTTGTACTGTAATTTCTTTCAGCTTGGTTGAGTAGTCTGCTTGCATAAGAGATAGGTCTATCCACTTTGTGAGATGATGGTTGAGCTAGAACTGCACCAACAGCATGAAGACTAGCATCTGTATGCACATGAAATTCCAATGACCAATTAGGAACACTTAAAAGGGGAGCAGTACATAGCCTCAACTTTAGTTCACAAAATGCTTTGTCAGCTTCAGCACTCCATGAGAAAGGGATCTTTTTGCTGGTAAGCCTTGACAAGGGCTTAGCAATTTCCGAATACATCCTAATGAATCTTCTGTGATACCCTGCATGGCCCAAGAAACTTTGCACTTCCTTTGGGCTTTGTGGAATTGGCATGGAAAGAATAGCTGTAACCTTTGCAGGGTCAACAATTATACCTTCAGCAGATACTATGTGACCAAGAAGAGTGCCCTTAGTGACCAAAAAGTGACATTTATCAGGATTCAATTTCAAACCTGTTTTGAGACATTGCTCAAAAATTTCTTTTAGATTTTCCAAATGGTCATGGAAATCTTGAACTGCTGCCCTTCTATCTGTGCCTGAAAATACTGAAAAGTCATCCATGAAAATGCGTAGAAAGGTTGTTAACCATTTGCCCAATATCAGATACATCGTTCTATTAATGAAGCCGGTGCATTCTTCAAACCAAAAGCCATTCGAGTATAGACATAAGTGCCCCAGGGAGTGACAAAGGCTGTTTTGTCCCTATCATCAGGATGGATCACTATCTGATTGTAGCCACTAAAACCATCCAAGAAACTATACAAAGTGTGACCAGCTACCTCTTCAAGTACTTGCTCTGTGAAGGGCTGTGGAAATCCATCTTGAATAGTCACTTTATTCAAAGCACGGAAATCAACACATACCCTTATTTTTCCACTATTTTTCTTCGGCACAATAACCATAGAAGAAAGCCACCTGGAATGTTCTACTGGCACAATTATACCTGCTTCTTCTAGTTTTGTAATCTCTGCTTTTACCACCTCTGCATACTTCGGATTGAGTCGATATGGTCTACTTCTTACAGGCGCAGCTCCCTCAACCAAGGGTATCCGATGTAATCCAAGCTCTTCTGGTATTCCTGTTAGATCTTTGTAGGACCATGCGAAGACACTTTTGTAAGTAAAGAGCAAAGAAGTTACCTTCTGTAATAAATTAGGATAATGCCACAACCAGGATGCCAAATGGACTACTTGAGGGTTCTCTTCATCCCCTAAATTTACTTCTTGAACCAATGTTTCAGGACTGGCCTTGTTTGATAAATCATCTCCACTATATGCAGGAGTGGAGTTTAATTTATATTCTGCAACATGTTCTTCCATCCATCCTTGAGGTATATCTGAGAAAGGAAGATCTTCTCTACCCTTAGGTTCAAAATCTTCTACCTCTGATACTTTTATCTGGGTTGCTTCCTCAAGGCTTGTGCTTTCCTGCAATTGCTCATTCTCCAACACCTTGTGGTC
This sequence comes from Ceratopteris richardii, assembly GCA_020310875.1. Classification (NCBI taxonomy): domain Eukaryota; kingdom Viridiplantae; phylum Streptophyta; class Polypodiopsida; order Polypodiales; family Pteridaceae; genus Ceratopteris; species Ceratopteris richardii. Next base: position 181,040,416 of record CM035415.1, on the reverse strand, counting down.
TTCATTGCCCTTTCCTGTATTTACCTTATCTGCAACTTCTTCCTCAATTTCATTAATCTCCATTGTGCAACACTCTGCACTTCCCATCATCCAATTTAACAATGTATCCTCTTCTTGGGGTAGAGAGGGCATTACCTGAGTGTCCACAGTATATCCAGTAGTTTTTCCTGAGTCGAATCCTTCTTCCAAATGTAGTTGCAGTTGGCTATTGGTATTTGTTGAAATCCATAGTTTATTTTTTCCCCAATCTTGCAAAGCTTTTGCTTGTCTCAGCCAAGGTCTCCCCAGGAGTAGAGGGTAAGAAGTCTCCTGCGGAAGTGCAATAACAACAAAATCTAGAACAAAATGGCAGCCTTGTACTACCATCAGTACCTTCTCAATAATGCCCAGTGGCGCAACCCGATGTTGATCTGCCAATGTAACCGTGAATGGTGCCAACTTGGTGGGGTTCAATTTCAGCTTCTTCATTGTAAAATCTGGCATTAAATTGATACCAGAGCCTCCATCTATGATCACACCTGTGAGAGTTTCATCCTTTATACAAACAGATAATCTTGAGCTTTGGTAGTCTGCTAAGGGTGCAGGGGGAAAATCAACCATGAAACCATCTATACTAGGTGATTGGACCAAGTGAGCAGAGTGTATAATCTTCAGTAAGTCACTTCTTATTTTTGAATCCATCCTTATAAGTTCATATAGACTAACCTTGTGATGAATACCTTTCAAGATCTCTTCAATGTTTACCTCCTAAGTGTTTTCTTGCAGACTTGTTGGTTAGCCCTTTAGAGAAGTAGTCATCTTATTATAAGCTCCTTCAATTTGTGCTTGGTCCTTCCATCCAGACTCCTTTTCTTCCTCTTTATCATGAAATCCTTGTTGTTCATTTCTCTGGGTTGCAGTTGCTTGCCTAGCTCTAGTCATCATGGGCATTGCAGAGGATGAAACAGCATAAGTCTGAGTGGTTTTTCCTTCTTCATGTGGAGAGACTGCAATCATATGAATTGGAGCAGGATGACCTCTTGGGCAATCTTTGGTATAATGATCCTTGGCCTCTGGACAATGTTGACAAGGAGGTGCATCTTCTGGGAGGGAACACCTATTTTGCATGTGGCCATATTCACCACAACGATAGCACATCAAGGGTCTATTATATCTAGGCTTTGCAGGCCTATTCTCCTCTCTATTAGATGTATTTGAAGTACTAGCATAGTATGAATCCAAAGTTTGAGGGTTACCTCTCTGCTGTGTACCCTTGAGGTAATAACAATCTCTGGCTTCATGACCATCTTTTCCACAAAATTGACAGCTTACCTTAATAGGGCAATTACCATTGGAATGTCCATTGTTGTTACAGATTGTACACCAAATTTGTCTCCTTATATCCTGAGTGGTCTTCAAATCTTCTAACTCTCGGCGAAGTTGAGCTACTTCATCATCAGTTCGACGCAGTGGTGGCAAGACCTTCTCTTCTTGTTGATTTTGTTGCATCTTCAATGCCTCCAGTTCCCTCCTTAGTTGCTCAATAGGATCCAGGTCTGCAGCATACTTAGGTTGTGTATCCCCTTCAAAATGTTGCCTTGCTTCTTCAATGCATGATGCCGCTGCAACAAAATCATTGAGGGTGGCATCCAATCTAAGAGATTCACGAAGCTTCTACTGAGATGACCTGGGCAGAGCCTTCTCTATCCACTTTTTAACCAAAAAGTCACCTGGAGCATGTGGCAGACCTGCAACAAGTGCTTTTGTTCTAGTGTGAAGTTCATGAAAAGATTCACCTGATCTTAGCTTCAAATTCTCTAGCTGATCTAGAGCTTTTTCTGAGGAATCACTTGGTCGGAATGTCTGTGAGAATGCCGCCTTCAAAGCCTCCCATGTAGTGAAATGGCCATCTGCATATTCACTATACCATTTATCTGCAAGACCCTCGAATGTGGATGGAAAGAGTGCCAGCATTGCATCCTCTCTATTTTGCAAACCTCGTCCATGGCATAAAGAGATGAATCTTCTCACATGATCATCAGCATCCTCATAGGCTTGTCCCTTGAAGGTAGGGAATTTGATATTTAATCTGGAGAGTAAATGAGAGAGATCCTCCATTTGTACTGGTGTTTCTTCGGACGTATCTGAGGAGAACTCTAGAGTTCTCCTATACCCCTCTTTCGACAATGGTGTCGCACCCAAATCAATTGATAATTTTAGGGAGGGCAGAGGGGAGGTAGACTCACTAGTCGTGGTTATGGCTAACTTGTTAACGCTCCTCCGAACACGAAGAGACTCCTTATCTGCCCATGTATGGGTCATGTACCTACTTGCAAATGTAATAGGGCAAAAATTCCTCTCACAGAAATGCAAAGGTCCCACCGGGCGTGCCAAACTGTAGAGGAGGTACTGGGGTATCTGCTTTTAACAAAAGTAGAGAGTGAAGATTAAACACATCCAGTACATCACCTACTCAAGGGAGGTTCTCTTTAGGGAAGTATACCCTTTAACATATCTGTGAGCAGATAGATAAGACGGATCGCACAGAGTGGTACATACTTCAAAAAATATGAACAACAATTGACCAAGGAAGACCATACACTTCTTGATTTGGTTCAGATGATTACAAGATTTGTCAAGGAAATGCTCAAAAACTAATGCTCAGAGCTTCGTGGTACTCTATGCAGATAAATACGGATCAATACAACTGATGAAGGAATAGCTCAAGAGAATAGATCTTAACTCCAATGGTGTCTCACAGAAAAGAAAGAAAATCCAAGACACTCTCTTACACTATAGTGCTCATAGCCCTCCACTGAGAAGCCTACCCTCTGTATCCACACTACAGAGTAGCTCCTACAATAGGCTTGAAACCACCAAGTGCAAGAGAGAACTTCTACACGTATACACACGGCAAAGTAACTTTAAAAAAAATGTACCCAAAAAGTGTACCCAAAGTGTGTCCCCAAATAGCACAAATCCCTTGTTTTTATAGACCCTAATAGGCCAAGAGGGCCTTGCCGAATCTTTACATCCAGTAATCACGCGTCGGTGGAATGCCCAAAATTTGGAGGGGTAGGTCCATTATTCCACTTGATTTGAATTAGATCCGCAAAAATGGGTAGTCAGCGTGAATGGTTGGTGGCAATTCCACTTTCACTTTTTGTCTGCAAACTTTTATCTTTTTACCTGCCATCTGAGATTCTCATTTTGTGGTTTTGTTATATCACAACGCCTTCCGAAAATTAGATGAATGACTGATCATATCCAACAAGGTTAATCCTCCACTTGACTATCTGTGTGTGTAAGCCTCTGCTTTTTGCTCATGTTCTCTTGCAAAAGTTCACCTATTCCGGACCTCTCCATGACTAGTCTCCGACCTTCTTTTGCCTGCATCTTCACTTCATTCTTCGACACACATCATTTTTTGGACAATCTTCCTTGATGTGGTGCTTGTGGGAGAAGATGGTGGAGTGAGGGGGAAGGCGCTTGTGGGAGGAGATGGTGGGTGTGGGAGAGGATGAGGGGGTGGCTGGAGGGGGAACTAGTGGGGGGGAGTGTGGTGTTAGATGGCGGGGGGCGCTTGTGGGAGAGGGAGGAGGAGTGAGGGGTGAGGAGGGGGTGAGGGTGAAGGAGGAGGGAGGGTGAGGGAGGAGGTGAGGGGGGGGTGCGGAGGCAGATGGAGGGGAGGGGGAGATGGAAGGAGAGTGGAGGGGGTTGAGCGGGGGGAGGGGGAAGTGGAGGGTCGCGGGGAGTGGAGGGGGTGGGCCGCGGGGGACTAAGCGGGGGGACTAAGCGGGGGGACTAAGCGGGGGAAGGGGGAGGTGGAGGGCGGGGTTGCATGGCGGGGGCGGGTGGAGGGATTGAGCGGGGGTGGAGGGGGTGGGCGGTGGGGGACTAAGCGGGGGGAGGGGGAGGTGGAGGGCGGGGTTGCATGGCGGGGGTGGAGGGGTGGAGGGGGTGGGCCGTGGGGGACTAAGCGGGGGGAGGGGGAGGTGGAGGGCGGGGTTGCATGGCGGGGGTGGAGGGGTGGAGGGGGTGGGCCGTGGGGGACTAAGCGGGGGGAGGGGGAGGTGGAGGGCGGGGTTGCATGGCGGGGGCGGGTGGAGGGATTGAGCGGGGGTGGAGGGGGTGGGCCGTGGGGGACTAAGCAAGGGGAGGGGGAGGTGGAGGGCGGGGTTGCATGGCAGGGGTGGAGGGGTGGAGGGGGTGGGCCGTGGGGGACTAAGCGGGGGGAGGGGGAGGTGGAGGGCGGGGATGCATGGCGGGGGCGGAGGGGTGGAGGGGGTGAGCCGTGGGGGACTAAGCGGAGGGAGGGGGAGGTGGAGGGCGGGGTTGCATGGCGGGGGCGGCTGGAGGGATTGAGTGGGGGTGGAGGGGGTGGGCCGTGGGGGACTAAGCGGGGGGAGGGGGAGGTGGAGGGCGGGGTTGCATGGCGGGGGTGGAGGGGTGGAGGGGGTGGGCCGTGGGGGACTAAGCGGGGGGAGGGGGAGGTGGAGGGCGGGGTTGCATGGCGGGGGCGGGTGGAGGGATTGAGCGGGGGTGGAGGGGGTGGGCCGTGGGGGACTAAGCGAGGGGAGGGGGAGGTGGAGGGCGGGGTTGCATGGCGGGGGTGGAGGGGTGGAGGGGGTGGGCCGTGGGGGAATAAGCGGGGGGATGGGGAGGTGGAGGGTCGCGGGAGGTAGGAAGAGGGAGAGCGAGAGAGAGAGATAAAGGGCGGGAGGTAGGAAGAGGGAGAGAGAGAGAGATAAAGGGAAGAGACCGAGAGGGGGAAAGAAATTGGAAGAGTGAGAAAGAGAGAGAAAAAGAGAGTGAGGGATGAGAGAGAAAGGGATAGAGTGAGAGACCGAGAGAGAGAGGAAAAGAGAGAGAGAGACGGGGGAAGAAAGAGGGAGATAGAGAGAGAGATAGAGAGAGAGAGAACAAAATCAACTGAGGTAGTAATGAAAATGAAAGCAACAGCTGCCCGGAACCCAAGTATGTCCAAGAAATGGAACGGACATTCCCCGAAGCTGCAGCCCAAGGCATCTGAGAGCTCTCCTCTCAATCTCTTTCTCTTCTATCTTCTTAGGACTAGTGGGTTCTGACCCCTGTGCTTGGAGCCCACCGCCTCATGCCCCAAAGAAAGAGAGAGGGAACATAGAAGGAGTACTACAAGATGTGTTGTGGTAGTTGTCAAATTCTTACCAAAATATTTACATATCCATTTTCTAGTTCTACAAACATATGCATTGGAGCCAAAATCCAATGAATGGGTGACTATATGTGCATCCCATAGACCTGATACCGCATGAGGCATGATTATAGATGATGGATTATGGATATGTATTATGTACTAAATATGAATACTAATCTCTAGATAGTTCAAAGCTGCTCAATAAATTGAGATCGACATTGGACTCAAAGGTAAGTCATTGAGCACTCACGTTTTTACTCATGGGCAAACAAGTTCACTTCCTTCCAACCTATAGGGTAGCCTCTAAATAGGCAATCATGATAGCTATTAGCTAACAATTAATGGGTTTGGATAGTAGGTTGCAACTTGCAAGCTTCAAGAGCTTATGGGCTATGGGAATAGGTTGTTGGAAACTGAGAACTTTGAACTTCAAACATGAAGAACACTAGAAAGTCGGGTGCATTTTTCAAGATAACTATGCCTTAATTCTTAATTGAATTGGACGCAAATGAACCGTATGCTTAGAGACAAACCTAACTGCACCTGTTGAATCGAATGGAAAATTGCATCCGATTTGTGAATCACTACAACAAAGCTGATCATGAAGAATTGGTTCATGACTTATTTTTCTAATCATCTCATCACTAAATTCGAGAAGTGGTTGAGCTACTCACTCTACTTTCCTATCTAGATTTTTGTTTTTTGTATCCATGTTTTGCTCAAATTCATCAAAGTAATGATACTCATCAATCCAATCATGTAAAATGTTATAAATTTCTAAGGATCGCATGACATAAGTTTTGATATGGCTTGGTTTCCCTCATGAATGTTCCGATTTCTTCTATAACATCAATACATGACACATACTCAAATGTTCCACATATCTTTTCATTTTATTGAATCAGACCATCAATTTTTAGTTGATTTTAATGTTTTCTAAGTTTTTTGTTTATTTTTTATTATATGAAGTGAATATGTATAAAAGATCTTTGACCAAAAGAAAAAACAAAAGAAAATTGTTCAAGAACAAAAGAATCCAAATGTTGGAAATCAAGGATAAAGTTACCATTATTACCCCGCATAATAGTGGCACTTACTCAAAATCCTATTCAAAGTGCGTGGGAGGAAATGTCCTTAAAATATGAGGATTTCAATGATGATTAACACAAACAGTCATGAATTGAACTAAGTTCAACCCATCATATGCATGAATTCGTGCAAAGGCAGTACCATCATCTAAAACTTTAGTTTCTATGCATTGTTCAAATCAAAAGGTTGTCCTAGAATAATTGGATATGAATAATCTTCATGTGCAAAGAAATAATGATCTTCTTTCACATCACCAATACAAATGGGTATATTAGCACAAGATCCTAGAAGATGACCTGGAGCATTATTGCTAGCTTTCATTCTCTATCCATGATCTCTAGTCTATAGGCCAGCTACCTTCTTCATAAGGTTCTCTCGATATTACATTGATTTTTGAGCCAAAATCTATGTAGGCAAGATATGGTTTAGGCTTGTTTTCGAATTTGACCGTAGTCTCCATGGTTTCCCTTGCCAAATGTTTATGCCTAAAATGGCTTTTAGGGCTATCAATGGACTCATCTACATTCCTAACCATAGGTCCTAAATAGTTTCTATGCCCAAACTTATCAAGCGTTTCATGATCATTTATTTTTACGATGGTTACTTTTGGCTCATCCATCCCTATGCCTTCATCTTTATTTGCTATTGGCTCTCTTCTTCTTCTTCTTATCATATTAATTACTTCTTCTTTTACATCATATGTAGACATTACCAAAACTTCCTCTATACAAAGAGTTACTTCAGCTTTAACAATCTTTTCGTAGATGACTGTTGATGTCAATAATCTTCTCCGATTGAAAAATCATTTTCTTTGGGATTGTATGTTAGGGTCAATGCTAATCGAATTTCATGATTTTGAAAACCATCCCTAGATTCTTGTGTATTAATTTCTCCATGATCAGCTATAACTTTCTCCACATAGCCAAATCTACAAGATTAATCTTCTAGAAAAAAATTGCATCCATTTCCTATAGATTTGGTATGTTTCCTTCAACATGATTAGTGAGATCATCCCTAGCAAGCACAATACAAAACATGTTGTTAACTCCTAATGGCATAATCATTAAGTCAATAGCACATTTATAGTGCATGCTATCTGGATAACTAGGTTGCAATCCATCACGGTATTTCACAATTGAATGCATTTGACATTGTTTACATGATTCAACATAAGAAGAAATATTTACATACATTCTTACCCATTAATATCTTTACTTTATTTCCTCATATGTACCCACAAAACCCCTATGGCATGCTAACAAAGAGTCATGTAGGTCTTTCATCAGACCTCTTTGTAACGCCTTTGTTCTATTTACATGTTGTGGAAACTTTATTTTCCTTCGGGCATGCCTCCATATCAATCCATCTCATAAGAAAAAATTAAATGCATGCTTTCGTATATTTCGAAAATATCTTAAAGTCCAAGATGTTTGTGCAGCCATGTTTCTTAGATAATAGCAAATATCAAGCCAGTTTGCATCATAACTAGCTTCTTCAAATACTTCATATAGAAAGAACTTGGCTTCATAATCAAGATTTTTAATTTCATTAATTCTTTTCTATGCAACTTCATTGTATCGTGCTCTAGATAACATATCCACAAAAACAAATTTTTGGCCTACAATATGAATAAATTTTGGATTTATAAGTTTAATATACCCAATCCATTATATCATAGCTATATCTAGAGTAGAACATTTCACAATCATATCAAGCAGAGATAAACAATCAGTTTCCACAATTACATTGGCACCAATAAAAAATAGTTTTTGATCATTCTTGAGTGTAGAAACAACCCCCCAAGTTCTCTTTTGAATTGAGGACACTTTCTTTGTTGCTCTTGCAATATTTTTGCTCCAAATCTTATAGCATATCTCTTGCTACCTTCATCTTCTTGAGCAATTACCCACCCAATATCAATTAGACTAGTAGCTATAGTAAAAAATATTTCTTTTTTCATTTTAGTAATCAATCTTTTTTAGAATCGGAGCTAGCAACAAACGATTTCTCCATGGCTAAAGTATTCTTGTAAAGCCAACAAATTTCTTATGTTTTCATAACAATGTATATAACTCATCTGCCACATTGTCTCTACAATTGAACCAAATGGTTTTCGACCATAAAAGTCACCTAAATGTTGAACAATGAGTACTATATTTACTTCAAAAGTAGATTTCTCAACAAAAAATATTACGTCCACTTCTTCAAATTGTTCTAAAATTTTATAATACTCGACAATATGAGATTTTACAAATTTCCTACAACCATCACTATCAACGGTAAATTCTTTATCTATTTATACATATGAGCAACTATATTGGTCATACCTTGAGGTAATGTACATATTCTAACTAAGCCAAGAGGTATTTTCATATGCATGTACTTCCTGTTGCTAATTGGAATTGTTCAAAGTCTGAATAAAGATCTCCCATAGAGTAAATTGCATGTCTAGTAAATGCTTCTGCAAACTCATCAATGATTGGTCTAGTACCAATATTCTGGATGGTTACTTTTTTAACCATTGAAGATCTCCCATAAATCGAAGCTTTCCATGCTTCTTAGGTACAATAAACCAATGGTTAGAGTAAGGTGCATATGAGGAGTCAAGTATATGCTTTGTTATCTTTTCTTTTAGCAATCTCATCAATTCAGGAAGGTGCAAAGAGTCATGTAGGTCTTTCATTACACTTCTTCGAAATTCCTTTGTTTTTTCTACATGTTGTGGAAACTTTATTTTCCCTCGGGCATGCCTCCATATCAGTCCATCTTCTAAGAAAAAATTAAATGCATGCTTTTGTATATTTGTAAAATATCTTGAAGCCCAAGATGTTCATGCAGCTAGTTTTCTTAGATAATAGCCAATATCAAGTTAGCTTGATCATAACTAGCTTCTTTAAATACTTCATGTACAAACATATCTGCAACAACAATTTTTTTACTTGCAGCATGAATAAATTTTGGATGTATAAGCTTAATATACACAATCCATTGTAGCATAACTATACCTGGAGTAGAACAATTCACAATCAGATTTAGTTTTCACAATTATATTAGCACCAATAAAATAGTTTCGATCATTCTTGAGTGCGAAAACAATCCCCCAAAATTCTCTTTTCATTTGAGGATACCTTCTTTACTGCTCTTGCATATAGGCACACATATACCTATAGCAACAAGGCTTCATCACCAGACAATCACCCTTAGTAATATCATTTCACCTCTCATGTTTCACTCTAGTTTAGACTAGCTTTTTATGATCTTGTTTTAGCTTTCTCTCAGCCAGATGATATCCGCATCATGTATCCTATGTTTTGTCCATAGGCCAATTTTGGCTTGTCATAGATGTAAAAGAAATCTTTCTTTTTTTCGTTTTCTCTCTCTCTCTCATTTTCGAGTTAAGAGTCCTTGAATAGTCAATCCTTCTCCTTTGCATGTCATGAAGTCTCTCGGTTTATAGAATATGACATCAATTATGGATGTCCTACACGTAAAATTGTCTCAAACCTTTTGAATACTTCTTCCCAAAAAGTGACTCCGCATGCCCCCTTGACTTTCTTCATACACATAGAAAGATTCCTCTCTCCATCGCAAGTTCAAAGTATTGCCCCTCTCCATATAAACTCGTGTTTTGTCCATGCAATATACATGCCAATGACTTTGACTTATCCGATCATTCAGAATATGGAAAGCTCTACCTGGACTTGCTTGACCATGAATGAAAGGGTGCTTCATTGTGCTTCTCATGATCTCCCAATCGTATGGCACTTCTGCCTAGTTGAAAAACGTTAGATGCATTGTTTTTTCCGCTCGACTCAAATTGATTTCTTTTTTCATCAATCTTAGTTTCATCTCCATAGTCCATAGATGTGAAGTCCACTTCTAATCCACATGCATTCACTACTTTTACAATATTGAAGAACTGGATCCAAAGGTGGACGCCCAAGATATCACCCATTATTGTCACGTTCTAAATCCATGCTGACTGTGAAACATATGCAATAGTAACTTTGATCTAAGCAAATCCTAAAATTCAGTCATCGCCTCTAGAAAGGTGCATTGGCATAGAAATGTTGCTCTTTTAACTTTGCCTTTTGCAATGTGCTCATAAATTTCAAGGCCTCTATCTCGACCCCTCACTATAGCACATGCTTTCATCTACTTATATAGAACAAGAGATTAGGAACTTGTTTTTCTGAATATTGTGCACAGATAACAAATTCCACGGGAAACCATCTGAATGTATTAAACTACGGAACACATAAAGATCACGGAACATAGTTCTTACTTGCACAAGCAATGCGACATAGCCATTTTCAAATCAAAAGAGCAAAGAGCATGTAGAAAGCCCTTGTCAGTTCGGCTATTGCAAGGAATGTGTTCAGGAACTTCAACATAACCCAAGAGGAAATGCATCTGAAATGACAATGAGCCATTATTCGCACATTCCATACCAAGGTCTTCTGCTCCAATGAAATCCAATGAGGACGTTGAGTAGGTTAGGTTGTGCATCCAACAGTTCTCCCAAGCATAAAGAGAATCTCATGGGATGCATCAAAAGATTTTCATGTAGCTGAAATCTCAGTGCTAGTGTTTGGTTCCATTTCAACCATTCCCATTGATCAACTGCAATAATGAATTCAGTTGTTATGGAGCTGCCAACAAGCTGCTCGTAGTTTCCTGCCCGTAGTAAGATATCGATACTTTTCGAACCCCATGCAGAAGTCCATGAATGATACTTTCTCTTTGTCCTTGAGCGGACTTTCCCATCGCCTATTTCTGCAAACTGGATCTTCAACCGTAAGTGGGCAATGGACGTAAAACCCAATGCATCATCTATCCCACAAAGCATGCTACGAGCTTGGACTTTCTGACGTCTTCCATTGTAAAATATATGAATGGATATATGTATATGTGTGTGTATGCATGTAAATGTGTACTTATAATGATCTTCAATCCGAAGGAAAAAGACCTTCGAACTTACTTGTTTCGGACTTTTGCATTCGTTTAAATTCCCACAGGTCTTCCCTTCTTGGAAAAGCTGAACCTTGGAGGATGTGAATCTCTCACAAGTCTCCGCTGCCTTCCGACAAGTCTCCAGCGATTGAACCTGAACAACTGTCATTCTCTTGCGAGTCTTCCATTCCTTCCGACAAGTCTCCTGAGATTGGATTCGACGGATTGCTGTAGTCTCAAGAGTTTGCACGTATGCTGAAACTTTCTGTGTTGCGCTGCTTCGTGACTCTTTTCTTAGATTGACATTTGTGTATGCAGGCCTCCCTACCAAACCTAGTAGAGCTGACGGCTGCGAAATGCCATGCCTTGCGAGAGTTGGACTTGCAAGAGTGTCCGCGACTGAAAAGGAGAAAAAAGTAAGATATCGTAGTAAGGAGAGTTTGACTTGCTCGTAGTTTCCTGCCCGTTTTACAAAAGTAACATATCGATACTTTTCGAACCCCATGCAGAAGTCCATGAATGATACTTTCTCTTTGTCCTTGAGCGGCCTTTCCCATCGCCTATTTCTGCAAACTGGATCTTGAACCTACATGGTAAGTGGGCAATGGACATAGAACCCAATGGATCACCTATCCCACAAAGCATGCTACGAGCTTGGACTTTCTGACGTCTTCCATTGTAAAATATATGAATGGATATATGTATATGTGTGTGTATGCATGTAAATGTGTACTTATAATGACCTTCAATCCGAAGGGAAACAGACCTTCGAGCTTACTTGTTTCGGACTTTTGCATTCGTTTCAATTCCCACAGGTCTTCCCTTCTTGGAAGAGCTGAACCTTCAAGGATGTGAATCTCTCACAAGTCTCCGCTGCCTTCCGACAACTCTCCAGCGATTGTACCTGAGTAATTGTCATTCTCTTGCGAGTCTTCCATTCCTTCCGACAAGTCTGACTCTTTTTTTTGGATTGACATTTGTGTATGCAGGCCTCGCTACCAAAGCTATTAGAGCTGAACGCTGCGGGATGCCATGAGTTGGAGAGAGTGGACCTGGACGCCACCTCCTTGCGAAAGTTGGACTTGCGAGAGTGTCCGCGAGAACAAATAATTAAAAGAAACCCTCGTGTGCTTGTACTTGAGGGTGGGGAGACGAGAGTAGGGCGGCTTTCCTCGAGAGCTTGCATTCAGACGACGAGGAACAATGAAGCACACGAATTCTATTACTAGATTTTATGGTCGTTCGATTTTGGAGAAAAACGTGCACAGCCATTAATACCTTGTGATCCATTTGTGCTCACTTTGAGTACAACAAAAATTGAGAACACACTCACACAGCCATCATATAGTACAAAGGATTGGGCTTGAACTCTAGCCATCGGCATAAGTGTACAAGGCACAACCACTAAGTGTACAAGGCCTGTTGGATAAGTGCACTCACTTTGTTTCGAGGGAATAAGCTGAAACAGTATTTGGTAGGTCCGGAACTCTTTGTAATATACATCTTCCAATAACATTTTGCCATGTGCATGTACACTAAGTGCGGCCTCCATATGTGAAACCACACTAAGAATTGTAGTATCAAACCAACCACGTACCCCAAGTCTAATGATATTTGGTTGTGAGAGTGGGTTACATCCACTCTGATCCGAGTATAGAACACATTTCCTATATATCACCTCTATCATCAAAAAGTACTCCAAGATGTTATATCTTTTATATAAGGAGGGTCGATCCAAGATGTTATATTTGAACTCGTTACTAATCTTGGTATCTATATCTTTCATACCCTACAATACTCGGTCATGCGCATGTGAACGATTTCAACGCAATGCTTCTTGACGTAAAATGATAAATGTAGGATAGTTTGTTTGCAACCTTGATTACTTGTTTTCTCGTCATTGTTTTGTGTTGAACCCCTTATACCTTCCCTTTTCCACTCATGGTGTTTCTATATCCTCAAGCCTTTTCTACTATTCATCCTTAACATATGATAGAATCAGCTTGCTTCCTACATTATTTCCTTCTTTCGTTTTCTCTCTTTGAATTTATTTTTAAAATTTTCAATTCCATGGCTCACTTTTTGTGATACTCGAGTATGTTATCGACCCAACTAATTGCACGCTTTTTTACATCCTTACTTCATACCTATATTTTGATTATCTGTATTATCATCCTAAACAACTTATTTGAAGTTGCATCAATGAATCAGTTCAATCAATCCTGATGCCTCCTTATTCCCCTTGTGAGATTAAAGCATATATTTGTATGTTCCTATCAACATGCCATATCCTAAAAGTGGTTTGCGTTAACATATTGGAATTGGTTTGTTGTGGCTCATTACTTACCTAAAGTTTCATTCATATCCATCAAATCTTTAATAAAATATAAATGTCAACAATTTCTATCTTTCGTTGTTTAACTAATGATTAATAGAAAGCAAGAATATATGATAATGCTTCTAGCACTTAACAATGATACAACACTCAATAATAGAATGACTGAACTTCCAAAAGTCTCTTATCAAACTGACTCAAGAAATCTGCTCCAAGCACTAAAATGATCCTCCCAAGAGAAGTGCTCACCCTGAGCTCAAGAATAGCTGCAGTGCCTCTTGTTGCGATGCATGAACACAGCTTTTGTGAATCAAGATTACTTCCAAGCTTCAAATTTCTCCAAGGAACTCTAAATAGTAAATCAATAGTTCCACGCTTCAATCTTCTCAAAAGGTACGCAAAACATGATTAAAAAAAACACACATTAGTACACTAGTATACATAAAACAATCACACTTATTTTCCTTTTTCCTTCACTGAATTTATACAAGTTTATTTTTTATTCAATAGTTGCTTTCTTTTTATTTATTTGATTTCTTTTTGTTTTAATGATTAAATATATTTTTCTAATTAATAGTCGAGTTTCTTTTTATTTATCTATACTTTTTATTTGTTGTTTTTATTCTTTTTGTTTTTATTATTTTTTCAACATTTCCAATTTCTTTCTCTTTGATGTTCATTTTCTAATTACCCTATTGTAGTCTATGGGAAATATGGCATCTACTTGATGCAAAGAAAATACCTGCTTGATATTCTTTTCAGATTTGGAATGAGTGAATGCAAACCACTCACTCAATCTGTGGACACAAATGTGAAGCTATGCTCTACTGATGGAGAGAATTTACATGATGTAACTACATATAGTAGGTTCATTGATCTATGCTATGATTACAAGACCAGATTTGTGTTACATCATTGGAGTTCTTTCTCAATTCATGCAAACTCCAACAAGTGAACATTTAAATTCAGCCAAACGAGTGTTAAGATATGTGAAGCACACAGTCAATCATGCCTTGGTTTATAGATATGATGAAGAATTGCAGGTAAAGGGCTTCAGTGATGGTGATTGGGCTACTTCAAAGGAAGATAGAAGATCCACTTCAGGTTATGTGTTCATGATAGCTAGAAAACCTATCACATGGAGCTCGAAGAAGCAACCTACTATTCCACTATCATCTACGGATTCTGAACATAGAGGATTAGCCTTTGCAACTTGTGAAGCTATGTGGATTAAGAAGATCTTGGTTGATCTTGATGTGCAGGTGGAGACCATTCCAATTTATGGTGACAACAAGTCAAGCATTCACTTGACCAACAATCCAATGTTTCATGCATGAAGTAAGCACATAGAAGTGCATTATCATTATGTTTGTGAAAACATTTTTGGGTAGACTATGTTCAGCCGCATAACACTTTTTGGGTAGTCTGATTATGAGAGTCATATCTCTCAATATATGTTCTCTTCACTCTCATAGACTATGTTCAGCCGCATAACAGTTTTTTGGGTAGTCTAATTATGAGAGTCATATCTCTCAATATATGTATCTGTTTTTAGAGTTTAGATATTTGTTGGAAAGCTTATCTTGAGTAATTGCTTTGTATATAACAGTTTTACCAAATTCATTATGTTCTCTGAGTTATTTAGGTTTTACTTAAGTCCAGTTTTCAGCCTAACAGAGTGAATAGGTAGCCTATTTTGAGGCAAAGCGTTGCCAAACCAAAAATACTCCAAATTGAGTGTTTGAAAGCTCATCTCAAAGCTATAAGTGTCTAGTTTGAGTGATCAAAGTTTCAAGTTCATTGCGTTTTTCAGTTGATACAAGTTTTCATTTGATGGTTCAGCTATTGGTAAAAGTCTTGATCCTTAGAAGGTCTTCTACACTTTCCGCTGCGAATAGCAGAGGAATTGTCCAACATCTCTCTCTCTCTCTCTCTCTCTCTCTCTCTCTCTCTCTCTCTCTCTCTCTCTCTCTCTCTCTCTCTCTCTCTCTCTCTCTCTCTCTCTCTCTCTCTCTCTCTCTCTCTCTCTCTCTCTCTCTCTCTCTCTCCCTCCCCCCCTCCCCCTCCCTCCCCCCTCCCCCCTCCCTCCCCTCCCTCCCTCCATCCATCCTCTCTCTCTCTCTCTCTCTCTCTCTCTCTCTCTCTCTCTCTCTCTCTCTCTCTCTCTCTCTCTCTCTCTCTCTCTCTCTCTCTCTCTCCCCCTCCCCTCTCCCTCTCTCTCTTCTCTCTCCCTCTCTCTCTCTCTCTTAGTGCAATGGCATGGTGACATGTTAGAGAGAGGAGAAAATAGACACCCATCAGAGAGTTGGACACATGGCATAGCTATGCAAAAAGCTTATACTGAATTTGAGAGTAGTCACCCATCCCCAAGCGATGTTGAGCTAAGAATCACCCACCTACAACATACTAGATCCCATGATGCATTCGGTGTATAGGCAAAGCATTGTGGTATATCTCTTTGGCACAAAAAGATGAAATAGCCTGCACAAGCACTGCGATAGTGCGTTCGGAGGCCGAAACGAGCTCAGATTGTGATTTGGCACCACACAGCAAAGCTGTTTTGATCTCAAAAACACGCTGAGTATGCTCACCAAAATTCATGCAATTTTGAGACTGCAACTGGAGGAGTGTCAACGGCACCCTAGATGAAGCGACGGCTTGCTCTGATACCAATTGTTGGAGTTAGACGTCTGCGGAAGCATGCGAACAACACAAGGAAGAAGAAGAAGCTTGGAGCACAACACACAATACTGAATGTATTACTAGAGAATGTACAAAGGTAAGTAGCGCGTTAGGGCAATAGGCATATATAGAAGTCGGGGAAAAAAACCTCCTAAAGAGGGAAAAAAGTGCCCCGGCGGTCCTAGTGTGTTCACACACATCACTACCTAAATATATCAATAGATACACTCTAATCAATCTAACTTCTCAAAGTGAGCCATGGTACTTTCTGTACCATTGCAGATACAAAATGCCCAAGTTCCATTTCTAGAGGCCATGGGTGACCATGAGCCTTGTAGAATCTACCCACCTTTCCCCAAGCCCATTTCCTATGATCTGAAACCAATTGTTGTATCCAAAGGAAATTGAACTTATGATCTATCAGCTAAGAGTAAAATGGGTTGGCCACTTGCCCCAAAAGCCATGGTTGAGGACTACTTCCTAATCCTCTCTCTTAGGGTGTGTTTCAACCATCTCCTTTATGTCATTTCTTGAGTCTAATAGAGGCACTGTTCAATCCACCTAATTTGTAATCTTATGAAGATTACTTGCACTTATCTTTCTTATTGATTCATATATAATGAATCCAAAAGATAAATAAACTATATGGAGGATGGATTATAACTTGATGTTATGAAAAGTTGGCATGGTTGCCTTTATTGAAGGCTACATTAATGACAAGATCAATGCATAGTTTTGGGGGTCACCAAGTTGTATATGGGATTTCCTAAATAGCACTTTGACACATAACCACAATAATTTTCATTAATTTTCCAATAGATATTGAATGTCACTTTGTCTAGAGGTTTTTGAGAGTTGCACTCGACCTTTGATGAGATCCCACCAAAATGAAATATTCCTTGTAAATCAATCATATATGAAAATTCCCACCAACCCTTCAACACAATAGGTATGGTATGATTCACCATAGTGAATCAAAAGATCATGATCACCATACTAGTTGATCCCCATCATTCGAGAATGTCCATGAAACTGATTTACTACAAGTGACTTGGTCAAGGCATTTTTTGCATTCTTTTTTGTGAGAACCTTTCAAAGATGCTTGCAAAGGTTGGCTAGATAAGTTTGAATGAAGTGACATTGTACTTCAATGTGCTCAGCCATTACATGTTAGACATGATTCCTCACCACTATAATTGTATTCTAACTATCACAGTTGAAGTGTGGAATATGTTGTTGAATGCCACAAATGATAGAAAGCCTCCATGGCCACAATGTTTCTTTCCATGCCTTACTAGTGGCAATATACTTTGATTTCGTTGTGGACACCAAAACATTCTTGCATCTTTGATCCCAAGAAGTTGCACAACCTACAAAATGAACACATACTTGGATGTAGACCATAAGTTATCCAAAGATCCAACATAGTCAACTTTAATATAACTCAGTATTGATGGCATTCCATAAACATACACCAGCTTCATTTACCTAGAACACATGCATACTTAAGTAACAATTTGAATATTTACTATTGATGCTTTCCAAGATTTTACATACATCTAGTCACGATTCCTATAGTTTTCTCTATGTTTATTATTATGAAAACCATAACATACATCAAGCTAGAAACTACAATCTCGTTACGAATTCTATGCACAAAATATTTATCCACTAGTGATTTGTGGTTTTCTTCTATAGAAAACATCACATTCTAATGTAATTGTATATTGAGTAACTTGCATCTTTCTATGCATAGGTGATCAAAGTAATCTACAGAGATCAGAGTGTCTTGGCAAAACTTTCTAAGGCTTGCTCCATGCACCATCCAATATGAATTGATCAAGCTCTAAGGCTTTCTCCATGCACCAATGGCTCCCCTGCAAGCCGAAGATTCTTGAGTCTTCAGTTCTTTAATACGTCTTGTAATTCAATCATAGCTTTGAACATGTTCAACTTAACTCCATCCAATGCCTTGGTTATCATACATGCACATTGTTGGTGAGGAGATACATATGAAAGTTGAATCTCTTTACTTGTGATCTTTTCTATGACATAGTGATAGTGAACTTCTATATGTTTGGTCTTGGCATGGTAGATTGCATTAGCTGCAAGATGAAGTGAACTAATGTTGTCCCCAAAACCTTGAGGAGGACAAGACTTGAGACCTAAATCAAAATACAAGGTCTTGATCCACATGTCCTCTTGAGTTGCATAGGTTAATCCTCTATATTCAGCGTCAATTGATGATAGTACAATAGTAGGTTGCTTCTTTGAAGACCATGAGATAATTTTTGTACATGCAAAAATGAGATATTGTGATGTACTTCTCTTGTCATCTTTAAAACCTACCCAATCTGCATCAAAGAAGATTTTGATATCTATATTAGATGTATATGGATAATACATGCTTTCATTGATGGTTCCTTTCAAGTATTTGAGTATCCTCTGGGCTACCTCTATGTGAAATTTCCTACGAGTATGCATAAATTGGCTTAGGACACTTATTAAACTCTACAATCTTTGAGTTCTCCATTCTAAACTTAGCAAGCATATCTTTGATGTATTTCCTTTGAGTGAGATACAGACCCTTTTCTATGTATACTAGTATCAGTGATCTTGAATTCCTCCTTCATTTGAAGCTTTATCCTCCTTATACCTTCAACATCATTACCTGTTATTAATATATAATCAACATATACACAAAGGTATGTGACTTGATATTGACTCCTCTAAATGAAGAGTGATCTACTTTGCTAACCATGAAACCTTCATCCTACAAATAGGCAACAAGCCTATGATTTCAAGCCCCTTGGGGCTTGCTTCAGACCATATAGGACCTTTTGTAACTTGCATACATGTTCAAGGAATGATGAATCTTTATAGCCAAGAGGTTGAGCCATATATACCTCTTAAGATATCCAACCATTTACAAATGCATTCTTTACATCCATTTGGTAAATTTTCCAATTCTGCTATAGGTGAAAAAGTCTCTTCATAGTCAATGCCTTGTGTTTGTGCATACCCTTTGGCCACAACTCTCGCTATATACCTGTTGATGGTTCCATTAGAGTTCTTCTTTATTTTTGATATCCTCCTAGATCCAGTGATCTTCATACATGACATCTTGGGTACTAACTCCCAAGTGTGATTTTTTGACAAGGCTTCAATATCTTCATCCATGGCATTCATCCATTTTGGTTTCTTCTTTTCTTCCTTATAAGATGAGGGCTCCTCATAGGTTGAATCTTGTGCTAAATAGTAGAGTGTTTAGTGACTAATCATGTATCATATTCATACCTCTCTAGTTCTTCTTCTCTCTAGTTGACCTTTTGATCATTTGTTGAGAGGATTCTGCTACATCCCCTAAAACATCACTTTAATTTTGCCTTTGGAGTTCCATGTTTTAACTTATCTCCTTGGAGTCTTTTGGAGAGTCACTTGATGCTTCAAGAGTGTGTGCATTCTTGCTTGATAGAGTTGGAAAGTCTTCCTCAGTTGCCCCACAAGTACATATAGTGATGGATCGATACATGTTTAATTATCAATCCGAGGAACCACAGGAACCAAGTGTATGAGGACACATGCACACATGATGGAAAGTGAAGTGTCTAAGCTACAATGCATGAGAAATGACTAAACTACCTCTCCAAGTCACTCAATCTCTAGAAATGTCTGCCGCTATGGGAGCATCAAATCAACCGTCTTGCTAACGGTGCATGCTGGGTGCTTGGAGCAAGCTCAGGTGCAATGGACTCTCAAAAAGCAAATATAAACTCAAGAAAATATTTAGGTCAAAATAAAAAACTTATAGTATAATTAAGAGTTCTAAGAAAACTTTGCATAATTTGCAAGTCCATGTGATAAGCATAAAGCAATAAAACGTTTCCTCTGAATCAGACAAATGATTATGAAATAATTCTTTTTTTGTTTATGATAAACCTAGTTCATTTTGTTTCGATTAGATTCACATTTGGACACATGAACTCTTGCTTTCAGCAATCCAACTCTAACCATTATCTTGAGTAATGAAAATGTCATAAAAACCTTTGGATATTTACTTTCTAATGTTCAACAATCTTTTTTAACCTCAAATTCTTTGATCAAAATTTATCTCGTTCGTCTTTATTTCAAACATTAGCATGTCTCAAACCCAAGCGCTTAATTCATAAATGTGATAACTTGATCAAAATTTATATCTAAACAACAAAGAAAACGCGGATGCTAAGAATGCCTTCTTTTGCATTGTGCTAAAATGAATAAAGAGATTCAATATGTGTAAAAGATGGGAATTCACCCTTCATCGTCACATATCTGCCAATAGCTCTCTTTCGATTAAGACCGATCAAAGATATGAATTACTTAATCACCACTCTTATTTGATTTGCAAGGTTTCACTTTTTATTTCTCCTTCAAACGAATATATATCTGTGCAAAACAAGGTTTGTATGATAGCCCAAAAATCGAATGATATAGGAGAAATTCCATTAGATGTAATAGGAACATTGGCACAGGCTCCGAGTAAGACTCCTAAACCATTATCCATCATTCTCATTCTCCACGTGCAACCAATGACTTAAATTTATTCTACAATTCTTTGAATATCACGTTAATCTCTAACCTAAATCAACTAGTGTCAGGGCTAAGCATGAATCCTTTCATTACCAATATTTATGTTAGTTTTTGAGGTACCTCTTGCCCAAAAACTCCCTCTAGAATGGCTCTGAACTTCTTTTTTATCTTCTTCAAGTACAATGGATCCGAGAAAATTTCTATTAACTTGATACGATTTGTCAATATCTTCTTCATCAAAGTAACTTAAAGTAACTACATATTTCATAGCAACATCAAGTCTGGAGAATTTTTCATCTTGACTTCTTGAGGAAAATGAAATCTCTTCCTTCTCACAAGCTTAATAAAGTCATCTTTCAACTCAAGCTTCATGATGGACAATACATGCTTCAAAGACATAGTGACTTGGCTCTTCAAAAGAATATCCTAGAGCATATCCTTTGAATCCACTTTCTTTTCAAGCTTGAAAATTAGAACAAATTTCGGAGACCTTCTATGACTCTAATAAGTGATGAATGTCCCTAAATTGCCTCTGCAGCAAGGGTTGGAACTAGGTTAAGGCCGTGTTCTTCAGTGTGAGTCCAAATGCATTGTATCGCATGAAAATGTCATCTACTTGCTCCACTCGCAAGCCTTGCTTAAACTCGACAACATGGTCATAGGGATCTCCTTTCCCATCAAAGTAATTTTTCATTGACTTTACTAGCTGAGTACACCTCAATATTCTTAGATGCTCACATGGTCTGGGTAGAGGAAATTCATCCCTACCACCTTGTAGCCTTGGTTCTCTTGGTCTTTCCACTCTCCCCGTTCGATCTATCTCTCCCTATGGGGTGGGTAAAACTCACTTCTGGCCTTTCCTTGTTCTTCTCTCTTTGAGAGCCATGGGTTGAGGTTGTCCCAACTCCTTGATGGCTAGTGTTCGTGTGTGCCTGTGATAAGGGGTATACCATCTCGCCCCTCCAAGTGTATGAGCGTCTTGCATGATCAGATACTAGAAGCACTCGTTCTGATGTGTTGTCTCAGTATATAACCTTTCCAAGTGTATCGCGGTCCTTGAATTCGTAAATTATGATTGAGCCTACTTCATTTGGATGTTGCATTCTATACCTCCAGAAAGCTTTATCAGTACCCTTATTCAAAAATAACTCAATGCTTCTATTATCCTGAGGGATCCACTCTGGATTCAACATTCTTGTCAATACTGATTTCCCTTTAGGTGTCCTAGGTTCATCTCTCAATGGTGCTTGCTCTTGGGCCAATGCTTCCATCTCAAGAATGACTACACCAAACTCATTAGTGTGGTTAGATTGATTTGTTATGATGTACATTGTTCCTTTCTTGTCTATGTAGTCATCTCTCTCAAACTTGACCACTAGATGTTCCAACCCAATGGATTGGTCAGGGTTATGCAATTGAGCCAGTCATCTTCTTAGACCATGCTCATAGATGCGAGCACCTAAAGGATTGGTTCGGACATATTCTAATTGGGCCCTTTGGGTCTTTCTAAATAATCTATGTTTAACCCTCCTTTTGTCTTTTCGTGTTATAAGCCATTTCTGACTCACTTCTTTCTTAGCTCAAATCATATGGATATTTAGTTGTTGCACCCAAGAACGTGCAGTAGTCCCCACACTTGCGTCTATGACCTAAGGCTCCATCGATCTCACTTATCTATGTGCTTTCCTGATCTAAGGTTCATGAATTTACTCTCTTGATCACTCAATATGTGTTCTTGTTGTAAAGAATTCTTTCTTTTCAATCATTTGTTTCGTTCTTATTTATCTTAAACTCTTGTCTTGTCTCAATGTATACATCAGGAATCAACTTTCCGTTGTATGTTTAAGTTCTTGAATCTTCAAAATTACGTTCTTTCCCTTAGGGTTTTCATGTTCACAATCTTTCGATTTGCACTTGGACTTGAGAAATTAATGCTCTTATACTTGATGTGTTCCTATTACGGTCCTATTTCAAGCAACAATGCTACACACAATCAGCCTAAACTAGTAATTGATTGAGGGGGTTGAGAGTTCTTCCAACCTCAAGTCAGCTTTGTTAGTTGCTCTTGTGCCCAAGAAGTCATGCTTCCCAAGCTTTGCTCACATCATTGTTTGCCTTGCTTTGAGTGCCCTTGGATGGTTCTTGTTAGACTTGCAAATTACAAAGATTAGATCAATACTTGACCTTAATGATCACGCACTTTGATTCGTGCACTTTTAAGGATCCTCTTTCTCTTTGCAGTGATGCAATTTCTGAGATACCCCCTTGGTTGCTTAACCCCATTCAATTTATCATATCTAAATGTAAACATGTTATTCTTAAGAAAATTTGTTGAAACTATATAGTATTCAAAATGACCTTTCGAATGAGCTCTAGAGCTCAAAAAATGGGTTTTGTATGAGAAAGTTATGGGCATTCAGGTTCTGGGGGGTTAAAATAGGTAGATATGTTTTCTCCAAATATGAGCTAAGGAGCCTCTCAAATGCACCAATAACTCAAAAATTCACTTAAATTGGCCTTGAAATTGAAAAAAATCAAAACCCTAAATTTGCATTTCAGCTAAACCATCATGATGGTCCACTAGAATCGCGATGGTGATGAACCATTGCGATGGTCTCAAACCGTCATGATGGTGTGGGTGTCGTCATGATGGTCCACGGGAATGAGTCGCCGTGATGGCATAAGAATGGAAAAGATAAAGCTTTGCAGGTAGAGCTTTGGAGATGAAACATAAACTTAGTGCTTATGAAGGTGAGAAAATTGAAGACATTCAAGAATATCAAATCTTGGTAGGTAGCTTGATATATGATACTCATAGAAGACTAGACATATCATATAGTGTGGGAGTGCTTCGTCAATTCATGCACTCACCTAGAAGGCCACACATGGATGCTACAAAGAGAGTACTCATGTACCTCAAAGGAGCACTTAATGAAGGTATATTCTATCCTTACTCTTTAGTTTTGGATATCAAAATCTATTGAGATGCAGATTGGGCAGGAGCTAATGATGATAGAACAAGTACCTCTAGTTACTTAGCATTTGCAGGTTCAAAGCTAGTGTCATGGAGTTCCAAGAAGCAACTAACAATTGCTTTGTCCTCAACTAAAGTAGACTATGGAGGTTTGACCATAGAAACTCAAGAGACAATATGGTTAAAAGCATTGTATATATATTTGGGACTTGTGATTTCTAAACCTCACATATTTGGAGATAATGTAAGTTCCATGCATCTAGTAGTAGACCCTATTTTCCATGCAAGAACCAAACACATAGAGGTTGATTACCATTTCATTAAGGAGAAGCTCATGGAAAACAAGATTGACACTTCTTTTGTTCCAACTGAAAAGCGAGTAGCAAATATGATGATAAAGGCACTTGATGGAATAAAGCTTTGTAGTTTTAAATCAATGGCATGTATTCAACCTATTAGAGAATGAAGACTCAAGCATACTTTATCTTGAGGGGGAGCTATTGGAACATCAAGCTTACACTATGCTTGAGGTGGATTTGATCTCCACCAAAAAGTCTATGGTTTGGATTATGCCAAAATATCCATTGAAGCATTCTTTTACCTATGCTCATTTACTGTATTTTTTTAAAAAGGTTCTTCAAGGATCATTTACCATTGTAAAAGCCTAGAGATTTAACCATGTAAAAGGATCAAAAGAGAGCCCAAATTCCATGCATTCGTGGTGGTTGCATTGCAATCAATCAATCAATTAATAACCTAAAAGTAGATCAAACTAGATCTTCACTTTTCCTAAATTATAGGAAAGTGAATTGATTCCCTCCAACAACTAATCCTCCTTTCATTGGAATTCAAACTCCACTTGTATAAGTTTTGGAGGAGTTCAAGAGTCTATATAATATAAAGGCTTTATATGCAGTCAATGAAACTTGCAATTTTAGTGGATTACAGGTGTTTTGTCTACAGGTCCTCGTATTGATCTTAGGAGTATTATCAACAACGAATTCATCTTAGCCATTGCTGTAAAAACACAGATCTTTGTAGCCTCTATGGTCAAATATTTCCAGAAAACATATTTCCACTTGTAGATTAACACAGACAACATATTTCTAGTTGTAGATTAACATGCATGTACCGACTATATGAAAATGCAAATAACTCTGCTTGGTAGAACACCAAACAGAGTCCAAAGTTTTAACTTCATGTAAAGATCTCCAAAAAGAGACATTGATTCGGCTGGGGCAAATATCCAAAATCACCTCAAGGAAGACATTCAATTAAGCAAAAAGAAGCTGCATGAAATCACCTCTGTGTATCCGAGATTTAGCCCATGCAATCTATTTATAAAATTTTATATCTTAGGTCGACAGTTGCATGTGTCATGATCAACAACAATATTGGCAAATTTCAACACATGTCAATCAATCTTCCAAGATTCAGATCATAGACTTTAGCCACATTCAGCATAAAGAGAAGAACCTATCAAAGTTTCTTCAAGGAGGTTGAGATTTGAAAGTAAAGAATCTGTGGCATCAAGATCAAATCATTATTACTTGTTCTTCAAGGAATCTTCATTCCCCCGAAGTGACGAGAGCAACAAATGATGCACCCTTCACGAGTTCCATCTTGATCTTAATTATCTTATGTGACACACATTGGAATTGTATAAGTCATCCATCTCATCTCTTCAGAAACAAAATAATGGTATGTCGTTGAAGAATTCAAGGGACTCCCTCTATCTCTGTCTGTGAGCATGCCTCAATGGATTTTGTAGCACATTGATATACTATGTTCATTTTGTAAAAATGTAATTTTTCTAATTTGACCCTACAAATTCTTGTATAGAAATTTATGTTAGCCATATGGTTTGGCATGTATAAAGACCATATGTGGCTACATATTTGTACAAAGTTTCAAGGTTATCAGAGCTTCCTAGAGACTTTAATGCCACCTTGCAAGCTTCCAAATGTAGACAAACTTGTAGAAGGAAGATTGAGATGGAAGTTTTTTTTGCATAATCCTGAAGGGTTCTTTGGAAACATAGTCCTACAAAGTTTCATCTTCATCAAAGCCTATTTGGAGGGTGAAAGAGCACAAAGTCCAGTTTTCAAGATCACCGCAGTTTTCTAGTTTAAGCAAATTGAAGGGTTGAAGGGCTACCACATGGCAAAAGTTGATTGAGCCATGTTGTACAATCAAGATGAGCTCATATTCAAGGGTGGAGATGCACTTATGGATCCACGAGTTTTTCCATAAAAGAAGACTTTTTTGATAGTTAAAGATCAATAATGCAAAGTTTCTCCAAAAATAGTGGCTTATCTTATCCGAATTGATGTCAGCACTGATCTGATGGTCGAGATCATCCCCAGATCCAATGGTGGAGAATGAAGGCACGTAAATTTCACTCCTTTACACTAGATTTGATAGAAAGAACAATTCCAAGCCATTGATTTGATTAATCAAATGGTTGTAATCGAAAGTAGTGATCCTAGAGTTGAGAGTTGATTTCTCTAGATCCAAGGGCCCAAATTCATTCAAAAAGCTATATAAACCCCCCTCTAAACTCCTAGACCATCATTGTTAGGAATCCATAGGGTTCTTGCTAGCTTACGGTTTCCTTGAGACGATCACCCTCGGTTGAGCAAGTGAGAATCCAAGGTGGGCTAGTATGAGTATAGTACCTAGTTTCAAATTTAAGTTAGAACTCCAATCTAAGATAGGCTCTTGAAACTAGCTTCTCTATCTTGACTCACCCTCGGTGGAGCGTGTGAGTGAGTTAGAGCTGGTTTTAATGAGTCTTAGACTTCTTTAGTTAGACGTTACGAGCCTAGACATACATAGGATCAATGAAGTGGAACTCACCTTCTTACGTGTGACATTCGGTTGAATTGTCATGGTTTGAGGGTCGGAACCGCCTTTGATCAATAGAATGCTTAGCTTGACATACCACGACGATCTTATACATGTAACTTAATTCAAATTCTTTTAATTCATGTCACTTGTCACTTATCTCTTCTCGCATGTCTCTCAGTCTCTTAAGTATTTTTAAATGTCTTCTATTTTCTTCTATGTGTGAGAAGGCTCCGCACGATTGCGTTGAACCAGTGAGGATGTTTCATTGAGCTTGTGAGTAAACTCTATCATCATAATTCACTTGCATGCATATAATCCATACATATCCATACATATTGATTAGTTTCTGAAAGTGTATAAGAAGCTCCGATATTGGACTATTCTTACTTTCGAAACTGATTTATGTGTAAGGATTCCATCTATTCTGGTCATGCATACATATCATCCAAAGAAGACTATGCATATGGATTAGAATTAGGAAGTGTTTAAGAAGCTCCTCCAATGGACCATTCTTCCTTCCAAATTTGATTCGTGTGTATGGTTCTCTTTCATTCTTATCATTCATGTTCATCAATCTAACTTGCACCCCTACATTCCCATTCCACATAATCATTTCAACATCTCTCTCTTCTCCATACTCAACATTAATTTCACTTTCACATCTTTAAACCTTCCAACATTCATTAGCTTCATACACCCTGTGTGTGCCACGACCGGACCCGATCCACCCGGATTGCGATCACCTCCACAACGCCTATTGCCCTAACGGGCTACTTATCTTTGTACATTCTCTAGTAATACATTCAGTATTGTGTGTTGTGCTCCAAGCTTCTTCTTCTTCCTTGTGCTATTCGTGTGCTCTCACAGACATCTAACTCCAACAATTGGTATCAGAGCAGGTCACCGCTTCATCTAGGGCATCGTCTACACCTCTTTAGTTGCAGTCTCAGAATTGCATGAAATTTGGTAGGCATACTCAAGGTATTTCAGAGATCAAAACAACTTTACTACGTGGTGGCAAAATGGCGATCTGAGCTCGTTTCGGCTTCCGAACGCACTATCGTAGCGCTTCTGCAGGCTATTTTGTCTTTTTATGCCAAAGGTATATAATAGTTTTGGTTCGCTAGTATAAGCATCTCGAAGTCTGCTATAGGTTTAGTAGAACTTGTTTAGGCAGTTCCGTTCAAATTTTTGAGATACAGTCAATTTTCTGCATCAAGGTATTTTAGTCACCGACCATGGTTGAAAGCAGTGATGTATTCTGTATGTTGGTTGTTGAGGATAAGTTGCATGGTACCAACTATTCACTATGGGCCTATATCATGTGACATGTATTGGTTGCAAAAAGATTGTGGAATATTATGTCCGGTGTTGAAAGACATCCTGTTACACCTGTGAATACAGGTACTACAAATGCAGGTGCTAGAGCTAATGGAGATGGTGTCGAGGATGGTGATATTCTATAGATTCCTGTTCATGCTGCGATTTCTACTGCACCTACTACAGAGCAAATTCTTTGGGATGGAAAAGATGCCTAGGCACATGCATTGATAGCTTTCTCTGTCAAACGTGCCATTATTCCTCACATTCGCTCTTGCAGAACAACTAATGAGGCTCGTGTTGCTTACCTTCGAAAATAGTTGGAGAGTGAGCACATGAATGAAGGTGATTCTATGGACAATTTTCTAACAAAGATCAAAGACTTCAAGGAACAATTGATTGGTATTAGTGTCTAATTTATGCCTATAAATTCTCATAGCATTTGGTTTAGTATATTGGGAGAAATCAGAGTTTTTCTATCTCGGGGTCAATCTCTACGTATTCCTAAAAAATAGGAAGTACCACGAGTGAATGTCTCATTCATTCGTATAGCATATTTTGCTTATTCCTTATACTTTTTTGCATTCTATACACTCAACCCTATGTGTATCACTCCCAAAAAAGAATTTTTTCTAATTGTAATCACACTGGTCGCTATGGGCATTTGAAGTTCATTGTCTCTTCCATAGATAGTAAGTATTTGAGCTAGCCGACCCATGAACCTATCTGTTTTGTATCAACTCATTCTCCTTGATGCTCCAAAGTACATAGTGTGTTTATTTGCACTTATAAAATGCTTATAAGGTCTATTTGAGTCTCCATAAGCTCAAGGGCTGGTCTTGTGCTGGTTGGCTAGACCAAACTTCGTAACGTCGAAACACATTTTTCTACCTTCTACAAGCTTCTCCAAGTTTTTTTTAGTGGTATCGGAGCTAGATCAAGATGGGTGACGGCGTTCCCTCAATGATCGAGAAGCTTGATCGACACAACTACGCGGCTTGGCAAATCAGGATGGAGGCCTATTTGCAAGGTAGAGATCTTTATGGAATTGTAGCAGATGATGAAGCTATGCCTATTCCAAGATCCAAAGGAGGACCTACACGAGAGGAGACAGATAAGCTCACACTTTGGTGTGCAATGGATGCTCAAGCAAGGTCATACATACTAAACTCTATCTCTGACTTTCTATTACCACATATTAGAGGATGCAAGACATCTCAAGAGACTTAGGATGCTCTCGAGACTTTCTTTTCTGCTCGTACCAAAGCAAGAAAGAATCATCTTTAGAATGATTTCAACCAAATGAAGAAGAAACCTAAAAAAACCATCATAGAGTTTGTTACTAAGGTCAAGGAGGTTGTGGATCAGTTAGCATCCATTGGAGAGGTGATTGAAGAAGACTTCATCATGAGGCGAATTCTCAACAACATTCGTAGTGATAAGCAATGGCAATCCTTCACAACGGCTTATGATCTCATCATGGATGTGCAAACTCCAACATCTTTCTTGGAAAAATCTTCAATCAAGAAGCCAACAATGGCATAAAGGAAGGTAACGCTTATCATGGTAATTCAACTAGTGCTCTATATGCAGATAACAAGGATAAGAAGCAGAAAGGCAAGAAGAAGGAAGAAGATGAAGAAGAGACCTCCCAAGCCAACTTCGCAAGCAAGAGCAAGTGGAAAGGGAAGAAGAAAGAACCAAAGCAAGACAAAGCCAAAGGTCAGAATGTTCAACCTTGTGCCATATGCGATAAGACGAAACACACCACTCAGAATTATTGGTTCAATGGGAAGACCCGGAAAGAAAGTGAAAGAGGTGGATATGGCAGCAATAGAGGTAGACGTGGACACAACTTCAACAATAACAATTGAAGCTATTATAGAAGGGACTACAAAAATTATTTAGAAGATCAACCACATGAAGACTCATTGCTTCTTATGAATCTAAGCCACAAAGAAGGTAAAGAAGATGATCATTTGTTCTACATAGATTCAGGATGTTCGAATCATGTTGCAGGCAACATTGCTCTTCTATCTGATTTGGAAAGTCCAAAGCATAGACATGAAGTGAAAATAGGGGATGAAACAAAGCACAATGTGGAGAAGATTGGTAATGTCAAAGATTCCAATGGCAGGACAAACATTCTAAGTAAGGTTCTCTATGTACCCACTATCACTAAGAACCTCATAAGTGTAGGCCAAATAGTTGAAAAAGGTTTGCAAGTTAGGTTCACCCAACATGGAGCTTTTGTGGAAGATCCATGTCAAGGCTTCAAAAAGATCGCCCGAGGTGAGAAGCATGGTAGGCTCTTTACTTTTGAAGTAGGAGAAACTAGGAACTTAGCTCTATTCAACTTTGGGTCTCAAACCCTAAGTGAGCTTGAAGTGTGGCATAAGAGACTTGCTCATGTGAATGAAAGAACCTTGAAGGATATATGCAGGGCTCAAAGTGTTCTAGGATTGCCGAACATATCAAAGCAACACATGATCAATAGGTGTGATGCATGTCAAATTGGGAAGGCACAAAGACAACCATTCAACCACAAAGGCCACATCCACAACAACTTATTGGACTTAGTACATACAGATGTATGGGGATCAAGTCAAGAACCTTCATTGGCAGGATTAAGGTATTATGTCTCATTTATTGACAACCATAGTAGATGGACTATTCTATATTTTATCAAGAGTAAGAATGAAGTGTTTGATTGCTTCAAGAAGTATCTTGCACATGTGGAGAATCATACAAGTAGATCACTAAAGAAGCTTAGATCTGAAGGAGGGGGAGAATACTTCTCCAAAGACTTTGATGAGTTCTTGCAGGACAAAGGTATCAAAAGGGAAGTGACTACTAGGTACTCTCCTCAACTAAATGGAATTGCAGAGAGGAGAAACAAGACATTGGTTGGATCAACCCGAACAATGCTTGAAGAGAAGAAGTTGCCACATTATCTATGGGTAGAAGCTTTTCAACTGTTGTGTACCTTGTCAATAGATTACCATCCAAATCACTTCAAGGTATGACTCCTTATGAAGCATGGCATGGAAGAAAACATAGTCTTGGACATTGCAAAGTTTTTGGTTGTTTACCTTATGTCCATGGACCATCACAAATAAGAGGTAAGCTAGATGAAATGGCAACAAACGCACTGTTTATTGGATATGATTCAACTCAGATGGGTTACAGGTTCTTCAATCAAGCAATTCACTACAAGTAGAGATGTTGTGTTTGAAGAACACAGGTCTTGGTATGATGAAGACAAACAAAAGGTAACACTACCATATGATCTTGATTTTGACTCTCATCAATTAGGAAGCAAGCATGCTACACAAGTCGAGGATCCAAGAAGTGATACAAATGATGATCCGGATGAAAGAGAAAAGGATTACAAGCTATGGAAGTCAAGAGGCAAAGCAAAGATGCAAGAGGTTCGAGAATGCTCCAAACAAGTACCTAGAAGATCAGCAAGAGAGAAGAAACAACCAGAAAGGTATGGATATGATTCCATATTTGTTACGAATCATTCAATGTACTTGGCAAAGGACTCTATTTCAGAGGAACCCTCAACCTATGAAGAGGAAAAGGGAAATCCTAATTGGGAAAAGGCCATGAAAGAAGAATTAGATGCATTGAAGAAGATGGACACTTGGGATTTGGTTCCAATATCGTCGAATCAAAAGGTAATTGGTTGCAGATGGGTATATAAAGTTAAAAGAAACTTAGATCGATCAGTTTGAAGGTACAAGGCAAGATTAGTTGCCAAAGGATGCTCACAAACTCATGGTATAGACTATGAGAAAACATTCTCACCAGTTCCAAAGATGACTACAATCAGGACATTGATAAGTGTAGCTGCTACAAGGAATTGGAGACTCCTCCCAACTTGCTGTGAAAAATGCATTCTTAAATGGTTGGATAAGTGAAGAGGTATAAATGTCACAACCACGAGGTTTTGAAAACCCTAATAATCCATCTTATGTTTGCAGACTTAAGAAAGCATTGTATGGATTGAAACAAGCTTCAAAAGCTTGGAATTACAGGTTGGTTACATATCTTCAAGATCAAGGGTGCAAAGCTAGCAGCTCAGATCCTTCTCTATTCATCAAAAGGGATCACAATGAGGTTATCTATCTATGTGTATACCTAGATGATATTATTGTGACATGTGATGATCTAAATGGCATTCAAAGGATCAAGAGACACATGCAAGAGGAGTTCAAAATCAGTGACCTAGGTGAGCTAAGGAATGCATTTGACTCAAAGAAGATACATTCAAGATCTTCTTCTCAAGTTCAAGATGGAGAACACTAAACCTGCTTGTACACCTTTGGAAATGAATCATAAACTTAGTGTTTACGAAGGTGAGAAAATTAAAGACCTAAAAGAATATCAAAGCTTGGTAGGTAGCTTGATATATGCTACTCATACAAGGGTAGACATCTCATATAGTGTGGGAGTGCTAAGTCAGTTCATGCACTCACCGAGAAGACCGCACATGGATGCAGCTAAGTACTTAAGGATCTCAAAGGTACAATCAACGAAGGTATATTCTATCCTTATTCTTCAGATTTGGATATCAAAATCTATTCAGATGCACATTGGCCAGGAGCTAAGGATGATAGAAAAAGTACATCTCGTCACTTAGCATTTGCACGTTCAAAGTTAATGACATGGAGCTCCAAGAAGCAACCGACAGTGGCTTTATCCTCAACTGAAGGAGAGTACAGAGGCTTGACCATAGCAACTGAAGAGGCAATATGGTTAAAAGCATTGTATACAGATTTGGGACTTGTGAGTTCCAAACCTCACATATTTGGAGATAATGTAAGTTCCATGCATCTAGCGGCAAATCCTATTTTCCATGCGAGAACCAAGCACATAGAATTCCATTACCACTTCATCAAGGAGAAGCTCATGGCAAAGGAGATTGACATTTCTTTTGTTCCAACTAAAAAGCAAGTAGCATATATGATGATGAAGGCACTTGATGGAATAAATCTTTGTAGATTCAAAGCTATGGTAGGTATTCAACCTATCAGAGAATGAAGACTCAAGCATACTTTAGCTTGAGGGGGAGCTGTTGGAACATCAAGCTTACACTATGCTTGAGGTGGATTTGATCTATATCAAAGGCTATAGCGCCAAGAGAATATCCATTGGAGAGTTCTTTTTCTTATACTCATTTATTGTATTTTTCTGAGAGATTTTTTATGGTTCATTTACCGTTGTAAAAGCCTTGATCTTTACACATGTAAAGGTAGAAAGATAAAGCCCAAATCCCACGAATTTGTGGTGGTTGAAGTGGCATTCAATCAAGCAATCAATCACCTAAAAGTAGATCAAACTAGATCTTCACTTTTCCTATATTGTAGGGATGTGGGTTGATTCCCTCCAACAACCATTCCCACCTTCATTTGAATTCAAACTTCACGTGTGGAAGTCGTGAAGCACTCCTAGTGTCTATATAAAGGCTTGAAATCACTTGTACATTACATGGAAGCAATATACATACACTTGTGACCATCATTGTCTTGCTCCTTCAATTCTCTGCATCATCTTCTTCACCAACAGTAATCTTGCAGAGGCTGTTGCTCTCTCTCCAGAGCTTTAAATTGAGTGCAAGATGGCTCATTGGACAGATATTAGTGTCTAGTCTATGCTTATAAATGCTCACAACATTTGGTTCAGTAGATTGGGAGAATTCTGAGTTTTTGTGTCTCGGGGTCAATCTCTAGGTATTCCTGAAAAATAGGAAGTACCACCGGTGAATGTCTCATTCATTCCTATAGCATATTTTGCTTATTCCTTATACTTTTGTGCATTCTATACATTCAACCCTATTTTTATCACTCCCATAAAAGGATTTTTTCTAATTGTAATCATGCTGGTTGCTATGGGCATTTGAAGTTCATTGTCTCTTCCATAGATAGTAAGCTTTTTGAGCTAGTCGACCCGCGAACCTATCTGTTTTGTATCGACTCATTCTCCTTGATGCTCCAAAGTACATAGTGTGTTTCTTTGCACTTATCACATGCTTATAAGGTCTATTTGAGTCTCCATAAGCTCAAGGGCTGGTCTTGTGTCTGTTGGCTAGACCAAACTTCGTCACTTCGAAACACATTTTTCTACCTTCTACAAGCTTCTCCAAGTTCTTTTAGGTCCTAATGAGGCAACTTCTCAGCCTTTGCAAGTTTCATGTGATGATGCAGATCATTCCATTCTTGATGCAGATTTACATACACACTTATTGATGAGAGAGCTGATATTGAACAGGCAAAAACTATGCCAAAATGGCTAGTGCAGACTTTGCGTGACAGCAAATTAGATGCACCTTTGTCATATCGTATGCGTTTAGGCTCTCATAGTGCATCTTTTGCATCAGATTTCTATGCTATGGCTGCATCTAGTCTCTGTGATGAGAATGAGCCTGTTTTTTAGATGAAGCACAAAATTCAGAAAATTGGATGGCTAATATGCAATCTGAATATGATGCTATAATGAAGAATGGTACATGGTCTTTATGTGACTTGCCTCCTGGCAAGAAGGCCATTGGCACTAAGTGGGTTTACAAGCTGAAATGTAAGCCTGATGGAAAAGTTGACAAGTATAAGGCTAGGCTTGTTGCAAAGGGTTATGCGTAGGAAAGAGGCATTGATTTTGATGAAACCTTTTCACCTACTTGTGAAATGACTATTGTTTGTAGCATCCGTGCACTTGCAGCTCATCATGGTTGGAATGTACATCAGCTAGACATTAAAACAACATTTATGAATGGTGACTTACATGAAGAAGTGTATGTTTTTTAACCCTCTGGCTTTGTGCACAAAGGGCACGAAAACCAGGTGTGCAGGTTAAAGAAGGCATTAAATGGTTTTAAGCAAGCACCACGTGCTTGGTATGAAAACATTCATGCCTATCTGATTGCACATGGTTTTGAAAATACTCCAACTAAAAGCACCTTATATGTTAAGCGTGTTAATGATGAAGACTGTTAAACTATTGCCAGTCCTAAGAAGGGAGGTTTGCAATTCAGTCTTCATGATGTTGGAGATGCATTTGATGCTATTCTATATCAGTAGGTTATTGGATACTTTATTTACTATGCATTACTCGAGGAGATATTCCATTTTTGGCTCAGTGATGAGTAGGTTTATGCATTGCCCAGGTATCAAGCATTGGTAGGAGGTTAAGTGCATCTTTCTCTCCTTGACTAGTACCCAACTACTTGGATTGTTTTATCCCAAGGGGGATCACTACTACGAGATTTGCATGCTTTTTCTAACTTTGACTCGGCTGGTTGTTATGGCACTCGTGTGTCCACTAGTGGTTTTTGCTTCTTGCTTGGTAGCTCATGCATATGTTGGTTGAGCAAGAAGTAGCCTACTATGGCCACTTCCAGTTATGAGGCTAAGTATAGTGAAACTTTCACAAGGATTATCAAGTGTGTGTGGCTCAGACACCTTATGGTTGATTTCGGTGTTGGTCAGTCTTTTGTCACCACCATCTTCACTAATAGTGAGAGCACATTCGCAGTTGTCAGGAACCCTATGTTCCATGCTCGCACTAAGAACATTGAGGTGCATTATCATTATGTCAAGGAGAGGTTCTCTGCTAGAGAGATCACTTTGGCATTGTTGGAAATAGACGTCTGCAGAAGCACATGAATAGCACAAGGAAGGAGAAGAAGCTTGGAGCACAACACACAATACTGAATGTATTATTAGAGAATGTACAAAGATAAGTAACCCATTATGGCAATAAGCTATATACAAGCAGGGGGAAAAAACCTCCTAAAGAGGGAAAAAAGTGTCTCGGTAGTCCTAGGGTGTTCACACACATCACTACCTAAATATATCAACAAATCCCCCTTGGGAGTGATGCGGTGAACAAGTAGCTAGCACTCATGTATAAGGAAGTGCCAAGCTATGTGGAAATCACTCCACAAAAGGAAGTAAGCCCAACGCTTTGGAGAAAGCTTCAAACTTCTCCCTAGGTAGAGCCTTCGTGAAAAGGTCTGCAATCTTCTCCTACGTGGGCACATATGCCAAGCTGATCTCCCCAGTAGAGAACTTCTCCTTGACATAATGATAATGCACCTCAATGTGCTTAGTGAGAGCATGGAACACAGGGTTCCTCACAATTGCCAATGCCCTCTAACTGTCAGTGAAGATGGTGGTGGTAGAAGACTGACCAACACCCAAATCAGCCATTATGCATCTGAGCCACACACACGCAACAATCGTTGTGAAAGCTACCCTATACTCAACCTCACAAGTGGAAGTGGCCATAGTAGGTTGCTTCTTGATCAACCAAGATATACATGAGCTACCAAGCATGAAGCAAAAGCCACTAGTGGACACACGAGTGTCATAGCAACCAACCCAATCAGAGGCAAAAAAATCATGCAAATCTGGCGATAGTGATCGCCCCTTGGAATAAAACAACCCAAGTAGCCGAGTACCACTCAAGTAGCGAAAGATACGCTTAACCGCCTGCCAATGCTTGACTCCTGGGCAATGCATACACCTGGTCATCTATGAGATAGCAAACAGAATATTTGGCTGAGTAATGCATAACTAAATCAAGCATCCAATAGCCTGCTAATAGAGAACAACATCAAATGCATCTCGAGCATCATGAAGACTCAATCGTAAACCTGTCTCCATAGGAGTGGCAATAGGCTTACAGTCTTCAAGGCCAAAACACTGCAATAATGTATCAATATATTTTCGTTTGACACAAAGCCATTCCACCATCAACTTTCATAAAATGAATGCCCAAATAGTGATGCAAATGCCCCAAATATGACATCTCAAATGAGGCATGCAAATCAGCCTTAAAATCAGCAATCTGCTTCTGAATAGGACCATTGAGCAGCATGTCGTCAACATAGACAACAATGATGAGAAGCACATGATTCATTAGCACACTTAACATATAAGGCTCTTTCAGTTGTATTGTTCTCAAAACCATGTGCAATTAGATAAGCATGTATCTTCTCATACCAAGCATGTGGTGCTTGCTTTAAACCATATAATGCCTTCTTTAACCTACACAGTTGGTTTTCATGCCCTTTCTGCACAAAGCCATGGGGCTGAAAAACATACGCTTCTTCATGCACGTCAGCATTAAGAAATGTTGTTTTAATGTCTAACTAATGTACATTCCAACCATGATGAGCTGCAAGTGCACAGATGCTACGAATAGTAGTCATTCGACAAGTAGGTGCAAAGGTCTCATAAAAAACAATGCCTCTTTCTATGTATAACCCTTTGCAACAAGTCTAACCTTATACCTATCAACTGTACCATCAGGCTTACGCTTCAGCGTGTATACCCACTTAGTCCCAATGGCCTTCTTGCCAAGAGGCAAGTCACATAAAGACCAAGTACCATTCTTCATTATAACATCATATTCAGATTGCATAACAGCCATATAATTTTCTGAATTTTGTGCTTCATCAAACAAAACAGGCTCATTTTCATCACAGACACTAGATGCAGCCATAGCATAGCAATGTGATGCAAAAGAGGCACTATGAGAGCCTAAAAGAGTATGATATGACGAAGGTGCATCTAATTTGTTGTCACGCAAAGTCTGCACCAGCCATTTTGGCATAGTTTTTGCCTGCTCAATATCATCTCTTGCATCAACAAGTGCATCATGTAAATCTGCATCAAAAATGGAATGATCTGCATCATCACCTGAAACCTATGAATGTTGAGAAGTTGCCTCGTAAGGACTAGCACTAGACTATCCACCTGTAAAGAGAGGTAGCAAAGTATCATACATGTCTTTGGAGCTAACAGATGTGTCCTTAGTACATGAAATCAATGGTTGAATAGCATCTCCCACAAAAACAACATCATGGCTAACCAGAAGGCATTTAGTCTATGGATGATACAGACAATAGCCTTTACTTTCATAATTGTACCCAACAAAAATACATTTTACTACTTTATCATCCAATTTTTTGCAATGTTGTTCAAGCACTAATGCATATACCAGACAACCAAAAACATGCAGATGAGCAACAGATGGCTTGCGATCATGCAAAGCCTCATATGGAGTGATAGTTTCTAGCGCTTTAGTAGGACACCTGTTAAGTACATATGTTGCACACATTATAGCCTTAAGCCAAAAACTATGTGGTAAAGCCTGACTCTTGACCATACACATCGCCAGCTCCATGAGTGACATGTTCTTTCGTTCAGAAACTCCATTATTTTGAGGTGTATACGGCACTATACATTGGTGTTTTATCCCATGTGTCAGCCAGAAATGCATTACAATCAGAAGACATATATTCCCCCCGCTCGATCGTAATAGAGGGTGCCCATTTTACATGCTGACAGATTTTCAGCCAAAAGCAAAAACTGTTTGAAGCACATGAACACTTCGGACTTTGCCTTCAATGGATATACCCATGCATGAATTTCCAAAAGAAGGTGTCTGCATAGGACCACAGACATCACTATGTACAAGCTGCAATTTCTGAGTAGCCTGAACCGAACCATGTTTTGGAAATGCGGAACGTTGCATTTTTTCCAAAATATAGCCTTCACAAACATGTTTTCCAGGTGCCTCAAGTTTGGGCAAAGAGGACACCATTTCAGATTTCTATAGGCATAAAACTAGCAAAATTCAGATGACCAAAGCATGCATGCCAAAGCTTTGCATCTGACATAGCCTGAGAATCATGTTCTGCATATGCCCAATCATTCACAGATCTTTCATAGTCTATGAGCTTATACAGCCCACGCCATAAAATTCTAGAAGTAGAAATCACATTGCCATTTGACAAATCATGAACTGTACACCTATCATCAACAAATTTCACAACCAAGCCAATCTTGGCTAATGCAAAAACTGATAATATGTTCTTCTTGATCCTTGGCACAAATAAAGCATCTGACAAAGTGAAAGAACTACCATCAGTAGTAGTCAAAAGGATCTTACCAACTACCATAACAGGATAAGAGGAGTTGTTGGCGCTGTTGGGATGAAGTCCTGCAAGGAAGTGTGCCTGAGTTTTTTCATAGTTCATTCATTTAATGATTTTAGTGTGATGTTTTGATTGAGAAAGTGATATAAAATGTACATGTTTTGGCCGTTTTGATTGACTATGCGATGCAAAACCATGTTAGAGATGTACATTAGACCTGTGTGTGTAAATAATTGACTTTAGACTCTTAAAAACCTAGGGTTGACCCTTGAAAACATGAGTTTATCCCATGAAAACCGGACTTGAACCCTTGGAAACCCTTGGAGTTTAGGTCCAAACTATAAATAAGCCATTGGTTTGAAGTGCTAGAGTTAATTGTAGGCAAAACCCTAATTTTGACGACCAAAAACCCTAGCTTAGACCCTTGAAATTGGCATTTACCTTAGGTCAAACCCTTAGAATTAATTAATTAATGTACATACAATGTGAAACCAAAACCATAATATAGGGAAAAATGAAAATACTACCAAAAATAGAAAGTTCACTGAGAAGGTTAGAACGTTCTAGAAGGAATTCTTAGGGACGGGCCTATAAATAAGTGAAAATTCACTTGTTTCTTCCCCATCCCGTGGATCTCCTGTGTGGAACTTCTTTCCAGGTTGCGGTTGATGATTTCAGAGATATATGAAGTGATTGCCGACTATTGAAGTAAAGAGAAGAAAATCTTTTGAAGAGAAGCTTTGTTTGAAGACCGAAGACATAAAGTAAAGGAAGGATCCATCCACAAAGATTGAAGGGGAGTCCCGTCGGCACCTTCCCGCACTATAGTGGGAGGTCTAGTTTATATTCGGCCAATCCGCACTGTAGCGGCGGCATATATATTGTATCACCATACCGCAGTATGGCGGTTTTATTGTACCATCGACCCGCATTGTAGCAGGCATATTTGTATCATTGAGATTTTATTGGACGACATCAGCTTCATTTGCATCGTATCCTTGAGTTTGTCTACACGCGGATCTGATGATTTTCGTGTTCTCGCACTTTATCTGGATTCTTTCGCTCCCGACGCCTATGGTCTCATGCATACACATGCTCGCCAATCTCTTTCGAGAGAGGGTAGGGGCCCTACAAGGATCGCCACACCAGAGAGTGAGAGGGCGAGATGCCCAGCGCGTGGACACCGCTCGTCGAACAGTGGGAATGGTGCACACACGGGGCCTCATCCAATCCCACGCCAGCTCTTCCCATTCACCTGACCTCCTTCTTCTCCGACACCTGAACCCAATACCTGAACCCGACGTGAAGCGAGGCGGTTGCCTGGTGATCCTCGACGTGTCACGCACTCCTTGAGAAGAGAGACAGGAACCTCAGCGTCAGATCAGATACTCCAGGTACTAGCATTTTAGGTTATTTGAATTATTTGCATTGCTCCACATGAACTGAAAGATTGCTTTTGATTGCTTGACTTTGATAATCCACTTTTGCATCAGTTTTGATCATACGAGTGCGCACTTTTCTATTGACGCATAGATTAAGAATCTACTTCTTAGCTTAGATCATAAGAAGAGGAAAACTAAAATGAATAAAACTATTGAGGAACAGTTTAGGAAATATGAAGAGCGATTTAGAGAAATAGAAATAAACACAAATGAATCTATAAAATCAAAATTTAGTATTGTCATGACCCTAATGCAAACAATAAATGCAATATCTGACACTATCCAGCTAATGGGCATAAGTATTAAATATGTAAAAACTGAAATGGATTCTGGGATTTCTGAATTGAAACATAAGTTTGACCTATTGTCTAACCAAGTTAATGACCTACAAACATTGAAATGTGACCATGAACATGTGGTAAAGGTCCAAGGAATATCTGCACAAAAAGATTCATTAGGTCTTAGAAGGACCATGCCTAGAGTGATACCTAGGAAATAAAGTTGGGTTGAGAAGAGACCTATACGATGTTTTTGGTGCGACCAGTTTGGACATATGTTCTAGGATTGTCTGGCATATGAAAGTGCATGTAGACAAAGTCTAGTAAGTGAACATGAAAATAAAATTTGTAGATATCAAGAGGAGATGCCTTTGCATCTGAATGTAGGAAAAGGTGGGATGAAAGAGTATTTCGAGAAGACCAAATCTAGATCAAAATCATTTCAGAAGATATGGAAACCAAAAACTCATGAAGATAATAGATCTGAGGAACAAAAGAGTATGACATCTCTTGAGAGTCAAGAGAAACCAACTAAAGAAACAAAAAGTACACAGATAAAGGTTGAAAAACAAAAAATTGAGCAGATATTAAAAGAGCAAATAGAAATAGATCATAAAGGAGAATGTGATAAAGAGATTCAAGAGAAATCAAAGAAAGAGCATGATGTATATATTTCATTTGATCGAAAACTTTTAACTAATGAGAATCTATTTGATCAAGAGAAAGTTGCGAAAATTACAATCCCAATTAAACTTTGACAAACAAATTGAACAAGAAAAGAGTGAAGAAGAAATTCAAGAAGATAGAAAATCTGATAAACGAGTTAACAAAGCAGAAAAACAGTTGCTTGATGATATTATTATGCAAATTGAGGGGAATGTAAAGGGGATTGCAAAACCTTCTAAGAGTTTCAAAAAGAACAAGAGAAGTAAAAACCTAACTTTTCAAGATATATTTCTCAATATTGAATGATGGTTGAAGAAGAATAATAATGAAACATACGAGAATGATCAAGAGCTAGTGAATGTTGATGGATGATGATGATGATAATTGACGATGATTGATAAGTGATTAATGATTCATTATGATTGATGTATGATGATGATTGATGTATGATAATTGATGACGATTATTGAATGATGATGATTGATGAATGTTAATGACTAATGATGATGTTTTATGATGATGATGGTTTATGATGATCGATGATAATGAAAGATAATGATTGATGTTGAAAATGATTGATGATTGATGGATTATTGATGATTTATGAAGATTAATGAATTATTGATGATTGGTGAATCATAAGTGATTGATGATTATGATGGTTGATGATGATTGAAGATTAATGAATGACGATGATTGATGATTAATGAATGATGATGATTGATAAATGATTATGATTGATGAATGACTATGATTGACGAATAATGATGATTGATGATGATTATGATGCTAATGATGTTGGAGGATGCTAATGATACTAATACTGATGCTGACGGTGAACGGTGAACCAAGAAAAT
Source organism: Ceratopteris richardii (assembly GCA_020310875.1). Lineage (NCBI taxonomy): Eukaryota > Viridiplantae > Streptophyta > Polypodiopsida > Polypodiales > Pteridaceae > Ceratopteris > Ceratopteris richardii. The sequence goes on along the minus strand of CM035415.1, from coordinate 180,998,298 downwards.
TGAGGAAAAGTTGAATCAATCAATGATAAAGATAGAGTAAAATGATCAGGTGAAATATTTTCATTTTGAAATCTGTTTTCTTTTTGAAAGAACATATGCATTGCATTTGTGTATGATGAAGATATGTATGAATTTAAGAAAATCATGTAGAAAGAAGATAGCAAATATCTATTATGGGTTTGCATGAAGCATGAGCAACTAGGAATGATACGAATGGAATGAGTTAGCGAACTAGAGACTTTTGGAAATGAAAGCTTGGGAATGTGATGGCATGCTTAGACAGAGTGCATGTATATGCTGATCGATTTGAACGATAAGTGAGTGGGATTCTTTGGGTCCTACTTTTTGCTTCCTACGAGATCTTACCTCCATATATATCATGATTTATGAAAAACCTTCATACTCAAGCCAGATTAAATGTGTGTGCATGTTATTAGTGCGCTACGATGGGAGATCAAGGCCACGAGCCGTAGCTAGTTTCATCGTAGGCCTGACCTATTCATTATCATGTGCCTGCATGGATCGGTAGGCACGTGGAATCACTCTGGCCAGGTGGTCAGAGCCACGAGCCGATGTCGATTTCATGTAGGGCTGATGTTGTGTATGTTGTACGTGTAAGAAGTGGAGAATGACATGCCTAGGACTCACCTCCCAGCCTATTTATAGCCCTTGCCTAGTCACCATCTAGAGTTCTCTCTAAGGCCCCTCTACTCATCTGGCCATCATGAGTAGGTACCTCGTATGAACTCTCTGGCTTTTGGCCTTGGCTATCCCCCGAGCAAGGAACTTCTCGTTCCTCCAAGCATGTACATATCTGGAATATAAGACTCTCTCCCCCTTCTAAAGATCATTGTCCTCAATGATAAAGATGGAGCTATAAAACTGGGAATCAGAATCTATGATTCCAAATAATAAAAGTAGAGTGTGGTAGGTGTCTAAAATACTAGATGCTCAAAAAGTAGACAACTAGTCTATATGCTTTATATCTAGCATCTCCACCAACAAATAGTAGTCCTTGCCAATTCATATGTTCATGCATTACTAGATGCAAACAAATCTTAGTTTCTCTTAATGTATATACCTTATCTTGCACTTTCTAAAGGCATAATTAGCCTATGCCTGGTACCTCGATCACATACCTCATGCTCACCCTAACCAGTCGTGGTGATACATAAAAGTGATCTTCTATAAACAGAAAATGCATCATGCACTTCAACTTTCTAGTAATCATATCTTCTATGTATGCATGCATTCACTCATGCATATTATTCTCTACTTCAATAAAATTATATACTTTTAGCTATGCTGACAGAAGACTTCCTCTCTCAAACAACACAACATCACTCTAGTTCTCACATGCATATAACGCCATGTGGCTACAAAATTTCCCGCAGCATTTCTCCAGGAAAATGAAGCCTGAAAAAAAATAAGAATAGTCTTTACAATGATAGGCATCCGCCTAGTGGTTGGCAAACCACTCTCTCTCTCTACTCCAGAAACCTGCAAATTAAAAACTTTGCCAAAATGTGTTGTTGGGCACTACACGCCCTCATTACAATGTCTTTTTATTTCCTTCAATACCTGCAAAAGATTCTAAAACACACAAACAAGATTTGTGCATGCTTTTTTGAATCAACGTATGTTAGTGTAAATTCATGTGCATAGATAAATTCATGTAAAAAACTAGCTTTCATGCACATTCCAATGTTGATTTCATAAAACTGGAAGAAAATACAATGCAAATTATAAACTTTGATGCAAGAGGTATTCAAATGAATTTATTATAAAGCAAAAAGATGATGCAAATGTATGAAAAAAAATTCTTTCCTATCCAAAATGGTTCAAAATGTGATTAAAAACTCCTAATTATCATAGTCGAACACTCAATTCACTCAAAAAGGATTCCTTGCAAGTCAACAACCATCTAAAAGCTTGTGCAGAGATGGCTTCCAATGGTCAAATATGGATTATGGCCAGTCAAAAGAAATCTCCTGAAGTGTAGAATCTATATCAAGTTGAATTTCTTGATTTGGATATCCTATGAGGAAGTCATGGCCAAAACAATGGAGCTAGGTGAGTGGGAAGCATACCTCCTGAAATGATATTCAGAGAATTAAATGCTCTCTACAAGTGGTTTAAAATTATCCAATTATAGCTTCCAGCCACTTATTTGAAAGCCCTGGAAGTCTGCTTTCTATCCCAAGTGCAATCATCCAATTTGGGTCCCATTTGAGAGAGTTATGGCCATTTTCATGAAGATAGGTGTGTGAATCTTGCTCTTCCTTTACTCTTCTCTCCTTCTAATGTTTTCCTTCTCTCTAATTTTCATTTTCATCTTCTCTCTTCCTCTTTGTTCATCCATTTCTTTCTCTTTCATGTTGGTTTATCTCTTTCTCTCTACCTCTCTTTTTTTTCATCTCTTTCTCTATCTCTCTCTCTCTCTCTCCATCTCTTTCTTTTTCTCTATCTCTCTTGGCTTCTCTCTTTAAATCCATCTTTTCTCTTTCTATCTTTCTCTTTTTTTTTCTATCTCCTCTTCCTTTCTTTCTCTTTCTTTTCTTCTTCTCTTTCTCTTTCATTCTCTTTCTCCTTCTCTTTCTTTCTTTCTTCCTCTTTCTCTCTTTCCTTCTTCTCTTTCTCCTTCTTCTCTTTCTTTCGTTCTCTCTCTAATCTTGTTCTCTTTCACCTTCTTCGTTCTCTTCTTCTCTCTCTTTTTTTCCTTTCTTTCCCTTTATCCCTCTTGCTTCTCTCTAATCTTCTTATGCTTTGTTCATTTACCTGCTATGCTACATTCTACACAAGAAAACGTAAAGATTATACTTATCTGCACTAGCATTAGGCATGAAAAAGTGGCACAGCCTATTGGCTAAGTTGACAGCCCTTCAAGTGATAGGTAATGGGTTCGAATCCCTTCGCCTGCCAGTCCGAACAGCGTGGAGTAGTTCCCCAATGATTCATGCAATCTTCAACTTTTTAGAAGCTCATAATCGACTTCTTTTCCATCTCCCAATCGAGCGGAGTCCTCTCCTTTTTCATTTCCATCTCCTCTTCGAATTTCTTTTCCGCTTCCAAGAGGAAGAAGCGACCACCATAAAGATGATGACAAAGCTCTCTCAAGCTCTCCCCAGTATCTCTCTCTCTTGGTGCTCTGATACCAAATGTAAGAAGTGGAGAATGGCATGCTTGGGACTCACCTCCCAGCCTATTTATAGCCCTTGCCTAGTCACCATCTAGAGTGCTCTCTAAGGCCCCTCTACTCATCTCGCCATCATGAGTAGGTACCTCGTATGAACTCTTTGGCTTTTGGCCTTGGCTATCCCCCAAGCAAGGAACTTCTCATTCCTCCAAGCATGTACATCTCTGGAATATAACATGCCAAATGTAAGAAGTGGAGAATGACATGCCTGGGACTCACCTCCCAGCCTATTTATAGCCCTTGCCTAGTCACCATCTAGAGTTCTCTCTAAGGTCCCTCTACTCATCTGTCCATCATGAGTAGGTACCTCGGATGAACTCTTTGGCTTTTTGCCTTGGCTATCCCCCAAGCAAGGAACTTCTCGTTCCTCCAAGCATGTACATCTCTGGAATATAACAGTGCGCTATGTCGGGTCAACAGATAGGTGGGGTAAACTTGGCCGGGTGGAGAAGTCCATGAGTCGCACCCGATTTGGACATAGGTCGATTTGTGAAATAAAGATAAAAAGAATAAATGTTGAGCTAAGATGAAGTGAAAAAGGAAAGAAAAAGAAAAAGAAAAATGAAAAAGGAAAAGAAAAAGAAAAGATCTGATGGAGAGTTGGATAGTAGGGAATAAATAGTGGGAAACGTGGCATATTCTATAAACTGAGTTAGTAGAAACATAAGTATATGCTAGTACTTAGAATGAGTTGCTGGATCTGAACCAGTTGACCAAACAGAAGATCTAGAAAGCCAACGGTTTATTCATGTGATTACTTGTCAAATTGCAGATGCAAAAACATAGTATGATGTTTGTAAAGCTTGAATCTGCATAATTTTCTAAAATTTGTACTAATCTTTATAAGATTGCATGCACTGCATGAGATCATGATTTGATTTTGAGAAGAAAAACATAGAAAGTAAAAAGTGTTTCAAAAGAGCCCCTAATACGCTTCTGTTAGATCTTGCAGGTTGGCCCATCGGGACGACGTGCAGGTTTAGTGGGGGGAAATGTCGCAGATGAAATCTTGCAAGGAAGTGTGCCTGATTTTTTTTAGAAGTTCATTGATTTTATGAGTTTTGTGTGGTGTTTTCACTGGGAAAAGTGGCAAAAATTGTACATGTTTTGGCCGATTTGATTGACTGTGAGATGCGAAATCATGTGATTTTGTAAATAGTCCATGAAACTAAGTCTAGCCTCATAGAAACCCTAGGTTGGAACCTTAGTTTTGTCATTTACCATAAGTCTAGCCCTTGGAATTTGTTTAATTTGTGTATAAAGTGTGAAAGCAAACCTTAGTTTAAGAAAGATAAAAAGACAAATGAAAAAGAACCAAAAATATAAAGAAGAAAATTAGAAAAATAAAAAGAGGAAAACCAAAAATAGAAGTAAGAGATGGAATGTTCCTAAAATAGCAAATGAACATGCAAGGTCATCTGGAATTAGAAAGTTGACTAAGGAGGTTAGAAGTTTCTAGAGGAAAGTCCAAGGGAAGGGGTCCCTATAAATAAGTGCAAATTCATTTGCTTCTTTCCCATCCCGTGGATCTCTTGTTTGGAACTTCTTTCCAGGTATGCTTCTTGTCTATTTTTGTTCATTCATGTTTTTCATGTTCTCGCTCATGATCTTCATTACCATGCTGAGAGAGGGAGAGGCTATGGAGCCCTTAGGCATGTGAGAGAGAGAGTGTCTTAATAAACCCCTTTCCATTCCTAGCTTCTGCAAGCTAAACAACCATAGATATTTATCGATTCTGATTAGGTTTTCCCTGCTGCATAGATATTTATCGATTTTGATTTGGTTTTCTGTGTGGCATGAACATGTTGCTTTATGTTCTATTTTTCGTTAATAGTAATGTATACGATTGGAGAAAGAGAGGGATACGATGTTGTTGACCGATTGCTTATGCCATGGTGGCTGATTCGGAGAGAGAGAGAGAGAGAGAGAGAGAGAGAGAGAGAGAGAGTCAAATGGTTTCGGCAACAACACGCGCAATAGATTTTGATTGGAGTGATAGAGGGGCACAAGTGCCGGCGTTGTTGACAGCTCTATGCACCGATAGGGAGAGAAATTTGGGTTGCTGCATTGATGAGTCATGGTGATGCTTGTGCATGCTGTAGATGGAATCGATTGGTAGAGAGAGAGTTCCTATCGATCGCTGCGTGTAGTAGAAAGAGAGAGTTTTTGTCGGCCGCTACGTGTCATAGGAAGAGAGAGAGTGTGTCGGCCGGTGCGTGTCGTAGGAAGAGAGACTTTGTTGGCCGCTGCGTTCGCAGGAAGAGAAAGAGATTTGCGAGGTTATAGGGTGCTGATCATCAGCACAGACGACTTCAGAGGCGGAGAGAGAGTTGCGGCTGTCGGTGCACCTGGAAGAGAGAGAGAAAGACACAGGGAGAGATCGCACTAATGTGGCTGGCAAATAGAGAGATTTGTGGTTAGCAGGGCAACGATGGCGGCGATAGACCTGCAGAGGTTGTGCAGTTCACGTGAGTCAGAGAGATACGGGCGCGAATAAGCTGATCTGGCTGCTCTGGCGACATTACAATACATGAGAGAGGTAGAGAGAGTTGCGAAGAGATTCGGAGACGCGAATTTTACGTGGAGAGAGAGAAAGGCTGGCAGATTCTGGGGAGATGTCGGAGACGTGCAAAGATTCTCATGGACGAGAGAGAGGGAGGGAGAGAGAGAGAGAGAGAGAGAGCCTTCTCGCTATGTCGGGCGGCAAAAATCTCTGAGGCGACTTTGCTCTCTGGGAAAGTTCAAGGAGAGGAAAACAATCTCATGCAGAAACCCTAGCTCTGGTCGCGCTTTCTTCTCTCTGCGCTCCTCCCCTTCTTTGCGGGGGTGCGGGAAAGACTGTGCTTCGTCTTCTCCGTGAGTGTGCCCTTACCACTTCTTCATGGCCTTGTTCGAAGCCCTGAGGAACGGGCTCTCTATGTTAGAAGAGCCTCAAACTGGTGTCGATACTGGACTTGCTTCAGTCCCTCCGGTCATGCAGAATGGTGGCCCGTCGATAGGAGCTTCAAGCGGTGCTTCCGGTGCAGGTCCTTCAGTTCTCAACAATGGGATGTATTCGCCTATAGGTAACTCTTCTCCTCACAAAACCTATCTGAAACTACTAAAGTTTCAGGTATGCCCCCCCCTTTCGTTGTTATCCATGGCTCCAAATCTCATACTAATGTCAACTTAGAAGTCAAAGGTAATAAGGAGGCTAACATTCACCCTCATACGCTTCTGGTTGATGAGATTGACAGTGATTCCGAGGAAGAAGTCTTCGTCATTGACCGTACTTCTTTGGACAGCTAGCATGAACACCTTTCTGGTTGGGTGGTTATTGGCCTTTGTCATGGACCTAGACCACCCCATGAAGTGCTAAAATCGTGGATTAAGAACCACTGGGAGACTAGGGGACTGTTTGTTAAACATATCCAGTACTGTCCTAATAACTTTTACCTGTTCTTCTTTGAGGAAGTGAATAGTGCCTTGCATGTTATAAGTGAGGGGCAATGGTTAATCAAGAATACTCCTTTATCCTTCTTTAAATGGTATATTAGCTTTGACCCGAAGGGACCCAAACCAACTAAGATTCTGGTATGGGTAGAGTTCTCCGAGCTCCCTATTGATTTTTACCCATGGATCGAACATTTAGGCAATATGGTGGGTAGAGTCTTAGGCCAGAGATCTAGGAATAGTATCATTAACCCTAAATGGGACCCTCATGTGTTGATTGAAGTAGATGTGTCCAGATAAATAAAGACCCAAGTTGTGATAAAGGATTCTCAAGGCTTAAAGTTGCATACCCAAAAGCTAGTCTACAGAAATCTACCAAATGCTTGCTACCACTGCTATAAGCAGGGCCATATTATCAGATATTGCCCCATCCTTCATCCTACTAACCTTTGATTCCATGGACTTGGTGCTTGCTTAAGACTAGAAAGATCTTTCTTTAACCTGTAGACATGATGTGGATAGTTCTAATATTTGAAACCTTTGCATCACTCTATGAAAACAGTCTCCTCTAGGTCACCCTTTAAGAAAGCATTCTTCACATCTAGTTGGTGGATCCTCCAACTATTTGAGCTTGCAATCGCAATGAGAGTTCTTATTGTAGCCATCATTACTATAGGGCTGAAATTCTTCTCAAAGTCAATGCCATAGGTTTGTACAAAACCCTTGGCAACGAGCCTTGCTTTGTACCTAGATATGTTGACATCTGAATTTCTCTTCATCTTATATATGCATTTGTTGTTGATAACCTTCATGTCCTTGGGTTTAGGCAACAATGACCGAGTGTGGTTCTCCTTGAGTACCTTTATCTCTTCGTTCATGGCTTGCTTTCATTCCACATACTTTCTTGCATCCTCAAAACAATTAGGCTCTTCACATGCAACTACTTGACTCATAAATGAATAGTGTTTAGCAATGAAAGAGTCATAAGCTAATCATTGAATTGGATATCTTTCTCTTGTCGAGATTCTTTTCTCTTGAGGGACTAGAAAAAACTCTTTTATTCTTTCTTTTGATGTATTTACACCTTGAGTTGTATTGTTTGAAAATCTCCTTCACCATTGCTATCCATGTCTGCCATAGGATTGCACCCATCATCCTTTTCCTCCATGCCTTTACTTCTTGTAGAACTTTCTTCACTTGCAGTAGGCTTGTTTCTCAATCTCCCTTTCCATGGAGATGTGTGGCTACCTTCTAATGTTGTTCGTGAGGTTGAGAGACTAGAGATTTCCACACTTCCTTGGTTCTCTACATGTCTCCTCTTGGCATCATCTATGTCTTCAACTTGCAATGAATCTTTCACACCATACCATGGTAGTATTTTGTCAAAGATAACATCTCTAGATACCTTTAGCTCTTTGATTTTAGAATCATAGAAAATAAAACCCTTTTGCTCACGAATAAAAATGCATTGTTAAACTTTTGCTTCAAGTTTATGTCTCAATTCATAAGGGATACACCAAAACTCTTGAGGTGAGAAAGATCTGGTTTCTTCTTGTACCATGCTTCATATGGACTTAAAACATGTACACTTGAAGTGAAGCATCTATTCATGATGTAGATGGTTATACTTGTTGCATCTACCCAATAGCAATTGGGAATATTCATTTCATTGAGCATCGACCTTGCCACTTCAACTATGTGTCTATTTTCCTCTCTGCAATCCTATTTTGCTAAGGTGTATATCTGCATGTATATTGTCTTTTGATGCCATTATGACTTAAAAATTCCAAAATTTTTTTGGAGAAATATTCTCCCCCTCCATCGGACCTAAGGATATTTATGGACCTTCTCATTTTCGTTTCAAAAAGTGCTTTGAAAACTTTAAAGTGATTAAAAACTTAAAATTTTGAATTCATACAATACAACTATGTCATTCTAGTATGATCATAAATGAAGATAAGAAAGTAGCAATTGCCTCCCAATGAGGTCTCTTTGTTTCGTCCCCATACATTGGTGTGAACGAGGTCCAATGGACATCTGCTCGTTTGTGTACTCTTCTTGAATGGAAGTCTTGCTTGCTTCGCAAATTATCCTACACACAAGTATTACTTTTAGAGCGCAAAATTCAGAATACCACTTATCACTCCTCTCCTTTGTGCATCCTTCAGCTTTTGAAGGTTTATGTGGTCAATCCTCGTGCCACAAATCCACTTTAGCTATTTGCTTGATGTTTAGTGTCAAGTAGACCAGATGTGATGAGGGTGGCTTTACCTCCATGGTGAATAGCCTTCCTTCCTTCCTTCTTTCCTTTAGATATCACCTTGTAGTCTTGCTTTGGATCTTCCACAAAACATCCTTTGTTGTTGAACTTGACTACATACCCTCTTTCAACCATCTATGCATATGTGATGAGGGTGGTTTTACCTCCATGGTGAATAGCCTTCCTTCCTTCTTTCCTTTAGCTATCACCTTGTACTCTTGCTTTGGATCTTCCACAAAACATCCTTTGTTGTTGAACTTGACTACATACCTTAATGTATTTGAATTATTTCCATAGTTACCTTGATTCCTTTTGTAGCCTCCTTGGCTATCCTTTGAGTAACATTCACTTGCAAAGTGGCCCAGCTTGCCATACTTGTAGCATTGTTTTGTGTAGTCCCTTCCTTGATATTGACCTCCTCTTCCTCTAGCTCCATAGCTTTGACTTGCACCATCTTGATCATTACTTGTTCTTCCCTACCTTTTCCTTCTCCATTGTGTCCACCACTCTTTCATTCACCTTTACCTGCATAAAAGACTTGGGCTTCATTACCCTTTGAATGACCTCCATTTAGGTTCATTTCCTTGGTCACCATGAGTACGAATAATTGCTCAAAATTTGGTAATGAGTCCATCACATATATTGAACTAGTGAATGGCCTCCATTTTTCATCATTCATCAGCCCATTCAGTGTATGAGCTATCAAACCATCATCATCGATAGAGTTGTCTATTGATCATAAGGCATATGCAATCCCTTTTACCTTGATATAATCATTGATGTTGTTATTTGCAGTTTTTCTTAAGTTGTTCAAATCATTCTTGAGTTGAATCTTTCCTACCTTTGTGGTGGTGGAGTACAATCTCTCCAAAGCCTCCCACACCTTCTTGGATGAGTCCAAGTCTTGGATATGACCAATCATGCTATTACTAATGTGTTGAGATAAGATTAATATGACTATTCTATCTCTTTCAATCGATTCATTTATGCTATTACTAATGTGTTCAGATAAGATTAATATGACTATCCTATCTCTTTCAATCCATGCATTCACTTCCCTTTCTTGTGTGTGAGTGAATGACTTTGTATATTAAGGCCTAGGCTTAGCTTCACTAACTAATCCCCCAAGTCCCTTGCCCATGAGAAAATTGCTAACACAAAATCTCCAAGGTTGGTAGATTTATTTCTTCAACATCTCTATTTGGGTAGCATACTCATGCATTGCTTAAGATGCTATGCTTCCTAAGCTTATTTTGATTATAATGGAATAGGAAAACTTCAAAAATGATTACCGTCTTATAGCTTCCTCCCTTGATATGTATTGAGGTGCTTGTTGTTAGCTTCAAAATCCAGTTTTGAATACTGATGTAGATTTTTTATCTGCTACAAGTCCTTTCCTAAGAGATTTACTAGCTTCAAATAGTTAATGTGACCTCCTTCAACAGTCCCAAATGCTTCAATATTCTCTAATACCACTGTTGGGGGATGATTCAACACCCATACATAGCTTTGGAAGGTTTTGGGCCCTCATAGGTTGTTTTCCATAGTGAGCTAGAGTCATCGTGTTTCCTGTACTATAGCTGTAAGACAATAGTTACACAATATAACACAGGAGCAATAGCAGAGAAGATAACAGATATAGGAGAATCTCAACAATTTTCTACTAGTAGCAAGTACAAAGATGATGGCATTGTCCACCCGTGCGCTCTCGAGGTAGAGCTGAAAGGGTGATCTAGACAACTCTAGATGGGGAGATACAAGGTAGAGGTATGTTGGCTCAACTCAATGTCTCAGGTACTGTAGAAGTCATGTATATATAGGATCATGGGTGGCCTTCCGTGGACGCCTATACATGGGCGGTAGAGCGTGGGCGGCCACCACCCACGTAATTGCCATGCACGGCTTAGACCAGTTGAACCGACCTAACAAATATAAATGATTTCTGACTGCAACAGGGAATATTCTATGAAATATTCCTTTTACCGTCGTATCGGGGCCTGTTGGCCCCCTCGGACACCCCCAGCTAGGGGGCCCGCTGGCCCCCTTGGACCCCCCAACTGGGGCTGCTCCCCGCTGCCCCGGACCCCCCAATTGGGAACCCTAGTAACTCCCTTTCCTTACAATACCTTACATGGTCCAATATGACCTTCATCCAATATGCAAATTGGGATTCCCATCAATTGGGTAATGTAGGCTTGACTTCTCCTCATAATGGGGGCCTTACAAAATGTGCATACAATCATGAGGGGTAGACATTGATCATATACTAAAACCCCCCCTCAATGTTTACCGATGAAAAATCAAGTAGGTTTCGGTCCTATGCCCATCCGTTGAAGATGTCTGTTGAGCTCCTCTCTTCCAAGTGCTTTAGTGATTATGTCAGTACAATTTGCCTCTGTTGGACAATATTCTAGCTCCAAAATTTCATCTTCAATTAGCTCACAAATGTAATGGTACTGTACTTCTATGTGCTTGGTGCAAGCATGAAATACTGGGTTCTTTGCAATAGCCATACAACTTTGATTATCACACTTGAGTACAGTCGCCATATTTGATGGAAAGCCTAGATCTGCAAGAATTCTCCTTAACCAAACTACCTCACAAGAAGCAAAAGAACCTTCTTTGTACTCTACTTCAGTGGAGGAGAGTGCAAGAGTTGGTTGCTTTCTACTTACCCAAGAAAATATTCCTGAACCAAGTGAGAAACAATATCCAGAAACTAATTTTCTAGAATCACAATCTCTAGCCCAATCTGAATCGCAATATCCTTGGAGTGTATCACCTGTGGTATAAAAAATACCAAAATCCAAGGTTCCTACAATGTATCTTAGAATTCACATTCCAGCATTCCAGTGACTCTCCTTAGGTTTGTTGGAAAACCTGCTCAATACTCCAACAGCATAGCAAATGTTTGGTCTAGTGTTGCACAAAAAAATAAGACTTCCAACGAGCTTCCTATACTTCTTAGCATCTACATCAGGCATGTTATCATCCATAGATAGCTTATGATTTACCTCAATAGGTGTGCTAGTTGGCTTGCAGTCCATCATTCCAAATGCCTTGAGAATCTCTTTGGCATATTTTTGTTGTGAGATGAAAATGCCATCCTTCCTTTGCCATACTTCAATTCCCAGACAAAAATGGAGTAGCCCTAAGTTTGTCATTTCAAACTCAGTTCCCAAGCTGATCCAAGTTTGATTGATGAGTTCCTGATGATCTTCTATAATGATCAAATCATCTACATATACAATGACAACAACTAGCTTGCTATCCCTTTTTGTTACATACAAGTTAGCATCAGAAGTACTTCTTTCAAAACCCATATTTTTGAAAAAATGATCTATTTGTTAGTACCAAGCCCATGGAGCTTGCTTAAGTCCATACAAAGCTTTCTTCAACCTGTGAACTTTATTTTCTGAATTGGGCACAGTGGTTGAGATACATATACCTCCTGCTTGAGGTGACCATTCAAAAATGCAGATTTGACATCCATCTAGAAAATAGGCTAGGCCTTTTGTGCAGCTACTGCAAGTACCATCCGAATAGTTGTCATGCGTGTTGTTGGTGCAAAAGTTTCTTGAACATCAAATCCTTTGATCTGCGAAAAACCTTCTACAACTAATCTTGCCTTATACTTTTCTAATGTTCCATCTGCTTTATACTTAGCTTTCCAAATCCATTGAGTACCTATTAGCTTCTTCTTTGGTGGCAAGTCCACTAGATCCCATGTATCAGTTTTTAGTATACTATCATACTCCGACTGCATTGCCGCTCTCTAACCTGGATCATCAAGGGCTTCTTCAATGCTCGTAGATTCCTTTATCGAGCCCATGATATCTGCCATTAGAGCCATGTTAACAATGTGTTCTGAGGCTCTTCTTTGCTCCTCTATTCTCTTTGATCTTTGTAAACCATCTGAGCATGATCTTGGTACATCTACATGAGGATTGTGATCATCCAAGAGCTGTTGTGCCCACTTTGGTAGTGGCTTACGATGTGCAAGTACTGTTGGAGTTTATTGCTCTCCAAAATATAGCTGAAAGTAGGTGGAACCCCCTAGGAACAAGTTGACCTTCTCACAAACTTCATCATAGAAAACCAATCATGCTTGCAGAGCTTACTACTCTCTACTCACTCAAATGTTTTTAAAATTGTTTTAACCACATATACTAGAGACCAAGAGCTTTACAATGAGCCAAAGATCACTCAATTTGGATAAATACTCAAGAAGATATGACCTCTGCAAGTTTGAGGTTTAATGGAGACCTTCAACAGAGGTGAAACCCGAGAACACACACTACTTGCAGAGAGTACTGCTCTCAGCTCACAAATCCAATGATTATGAAAATTTACAGTAAGAAAGTAGATAGTACGAGCTTTCCATGTAATTTGGATATATAATGAGGGAGATACAAGCTCTGCAATCTCTGCATACAAGACTATAGCAGCATAGAGATACACATATGCCTCTCTTGGACTTCCCACAAGATCACAACTTCTCTCCTCTTTTTATAGCATGGGAAACTAGTCTAAAACCTTCCTAATACATCTAAATTCGTGGTAGACACTTGGGTGGAGGTATTACATGACTCAAGTGCTCAAATAAGCAAAGTATTGATGGACTTTGAGAACTAGCCACATCGACCTTCCACTAGGACACCACTATAGCTCCCTTGTGACTCACTAAATTGACTCACCATGTTCTAGAACTCACATGGTATTTTTGCTATCTTTTATGAATAATATGAGCCTTCTTGAAGTGCTTGAAGACTTCCCAAAGGTATTTACATAATTTGAGACTTGTATCATACATAAAACAAATGTTCGCAACATTCTCCCCCTCAAGTTTCAAAGGGTATTTCGTTCATGCCAAGAATATAGTTGAATCTTTGAAGCTTTGGTCCATCCAAGGATTTGGTGAAGATATCTGCAACTTGATCCTTTGTTCCCACAAATGAAACTTGTACTTCATTGTTTATGGCCTTCTCTCGAACATAATGATAGTGAACCTCTATATGCTTTGTCCTAGCATGAAAAATTGGATTTGAGGTCATATGAATGCTGCTCAAGTTATCCCCATATATCAGTGGTACATCAACCTGCACATTCAAGTCATGAAACAACTTTTTAAACCACATAACCTTAGTAGTAGCCAATGCTAAACCTCTATACTCAGCCTCTGTAGAAGATAAAGCAACTGTAGGCTGTTTCTTGGAACTCCATGTTAATGTCTTGTTTCCTGCTATTACCACATATCCACTTGTGGATCTTCTGTCATCTTTGCTTCCAGCCCAATCTGCATCACTAAATACTTTAAGAGTTAGATTAGCATCATTACTATAAAATAATCCTTCGTTCATGGTACCTTTCAAATAGCACTCTTTTCGCTGCATGCATATGAGGTACTCTAGGTTCATGCATAAATTGTGACAATACTCCCACTGCATAGCATATATCAGGTCTAGTTTTTATTGCATAAAGCAAAGATCCCACCATGGATCTATATGCATTTATATCATGCAACTCATCACCTTCCTTTGCACTCAACTTTACATTACATTCCATTGGAGTAGAAACAAATTTACATTCCTGCATACCAAACCTTTTCAGCATATCACATATATACTTTCTCTGTATCAACCACATACCCTCATCGCCATACACAATTTCAATCCCAAGAAAGTATCTAAGCAAACCAAGATCTGAAATTTTAAATTCCTTTCCCAAATTAGCTTTTATCTCTTCAATTGCTTTTGCATCATTCCCTGTAATCAACAAGTCATCCACATAAATGCATACATAGACACACATGTCATCTACATGTTTTACATAAAGTGATGGATCAGCATGACTGGCTGTGTATCCTTGTAGCATAAGATACTTTACCAACCTTGCATTCCATGCCCTTGGTGCCTGTTTAACACCATACAATGCCTTCTTTAACCTGCATACATGATTAGGACATTTTGCATCCACATAACCATTTGGTTGTGACATATACACTTCTTCATTTAACTCACCATTAAGAAAGGCATTCTTTATATCGAGTTGATATATATTCCACTTTTTACTTGCAGCTAAAGCCAACAAAGTTCTCACCGTTGCCATGTTTGCTATTGGACTAAATGTTTCCTCATAGTCCAATCCTTGAGTTTGATTATATCCTTTTGCTACAAGTCTAGCCTTATATCTTGACACACTACCATCACTATTTCTTTTAATCTTCAAAACCCACTTGCAACCAATTACCTTTTGTTTTGGTGTACTTGGAACTAAATTCCAAGTCTTGTTATCCTGTAGTGCGTCCATTTCTTCTCTCATTGCTTTCTCCCACTTTTCATGTCCTTTTGCCTCATCATAAAGCATAATGAGTATTCATGAAAGATTCATAAGTATACCTTTGAGGTTGCTTACTCACTCTTGAAGTTCTTCTTACCTCCAATGTAGATGCTCTTCCTTTCTTATTAGGAACCTTTGATGATTCTCCATACTCACATACATTACTAATTTTCTCTCCTTCATCATTAACTTTAACAAGTTTGAGTTTACCTTTACTTTTAACACTTGGAGGTGACTCTTGCCTTAATCTTCCATTGAAAGGTAGCTCTCTTTCTTCATCCAAAGCACTTTTCTCATCACTTAAAACTTCTTGTGGGCTGAGGTAAGCACTCATCTCTTTCACCTATATCTTCTTCATCTCCATTTATGACCTGCAAACTTTTCTTATCTACATACCGTGAAAGTGATTCATCAAAATTTACATCTCTTGAAACAACCACCTTATTGGTATGAGGATTATAACATCTATATCCTCTTTGAGTATCTGCATAACCAATAAATATACCCTTTTCTGATTTCACATCAAGTTTTGATCTCACTTCACTAGGTACATGTACATAACATACACAACCAAATACTTTCAAATGACTTACACTTGGTTTCCTTCCATGCCATACCTCATATGGTGTCAAATGATGAACTCCAGCAGTAGGTAATCTATTCATAATGTACACACTTGAGCTAACAGCTTCAGCCCAAAAAGAATTAGGCAAACACACATCACTTAGCATGCTTCTAGATGCTTCTGCTATGATTCTGTTTCTTCTCTCTGCGACTCCATTTTGTTGTGGAGTATACCTACATGTAACTTCTATTTTGATACCTTCATCATACAAAAAATCAGTAAAACCTTGAGAGAATACTCTCCCCCTCCATCGGATCTTAGCTTCTTAACATATCTTCCTGTTTGCTTCTCGACAAATGATTTAAAATTTTTGAAACAATCAAAGACTTCACTCTTATGCTTAATGAAATACACAAATGTCATTCTACTATGATCATCAATGAATGATACATAGTACTTATTACCAGCCAAGGATGCCTCTTTAGTAGGACCCCATACGTCCGTGTGTATAAGGTCTAGCAATCCACTGCTTGCATAGCTTGAATGCTTGAAAGGCTGTCTACTCTGCTTACCCATTTGACATGCTTCACAAAGATGCACCATATGTTGCTTAGTAAGATCAGGTAATCCTTCAACAATCCTTTTCTTTGATAGCTCCTTTAACCTATGTACATTCATGCGTCCAATGCTTTTGTGCCATAGATCAAGCTCTGCTATTCGATGCATACCATAAGAGAAATAGTTTGTATGATTTGGGTTTACCTTGAATGTAAACAATCTACCTTGTTTTTGACCTCTAGCAATTAGCCTCCTTTGCTTTGGATCCTCAATGAAGCAACCTGCATGATTAAATCTTATTTGCAAACCTTTTTCTACCATTTGACCAACTGACATCAAATTCTTAGTGATTGTTGGCACATAAAGTACATCCTTCAAGCAATTTGTCTTGCTCTTATCCTGCATAACAACATCTCCAACCTGCATAATCTTGTGTTGTATCATCTCCTATTTCAACATGACCTTTACATGAAGGATTATGCATATTAGAAAACCATGAAGCATCATGTGACATATGGTTAGAGCAACCACTATCTACATACCATACATCACTATTGCAATTCATCTTAGTTTCTACATTCATCATAAGAAGAGAATCATAATCATCACTTTTACCTTCAACTGCATAATTTCCTTGGTGTTTACCTCTTCTTGAATAGCCTCCTCTTCGACTACCACCTTGATTATTTTCATTTTGATAACAATCTTTGGCATAGTGTCCATACCTTCCACATATATAGCAATTGTTGTTATCTTCACTCCTTTGTCTTTGATTGTAGTTGTAGTTGCCTCTCGTACCTCTAGCGCTTGATCTTCCTCGTCCTCTTGTGTTGAAGAAGCCACTTGAAGTCCCTTGATCATCGCTCCTTCTTCCTCGACCTCTATTTGAACCTGTTTTTCCTCTGTTTCCACCTCTTGATGGTCCTACATAAAGAGCTTGTCCTTGAGATCCTTTTTTATTTGAAGTAGAGCCATTTAGATTCATCTCCTCCGTGAACATAAGAGCTACAAGCTGATCAAAGTCTGGTAATTCTCCTCTAACATAAACTGAAGTAATGAATGGTTTCCATCTCTCATCATCCTTGAGTCCGTCGAGAGTATGTGTGACCAAGTCGTTGTCCTCCACATGAGCTTGAGTTGATCCTAGTTGATCTGCAATCTTTTTAACCTTCAACAAGTAATCATTGACCGATGTCCTTGTATCTTTCTTTATGTTATTCAACTCATTCTTGAGTTGAATCTTCCTTGATCTTGTACCTGTAGCATACAACCTTTCCAATGCAAGCCAAACATCTCTACTTGTGTCTAGATCTTGTATGTGTCCTACCATTGAATCTTGAATATTTTGTGATAAAATGAATATAACCCTTTTGTCTCTTTCATTCCAAAGTCTAAACTCCCTCAATTGATGTTGATTTGGATCCTCTGGTAATATAGGTTTGATATCTGTTCCATCAATCAAACCATACAAGCCTCTACCTTGCAAGTATGCTATGATTCTAAATCGCCATACTTGATAGTTGTTCTTATCAAGCTTCTCTATTTGTGCATGTTGATCGCCCATTGTGTAAATACTAAACTTCCTCGTTTTGGATATGTGTGATAAGAAGAAGTATGTGATTTACATTTGTAATAAATTTTATGCACCTTTCTTTGCTTGAATGATGCTTGAGATGCTTCTTTGCTATCTCCTTCTACCTTTGTGTAGTGTGCATGATGAACCGCTACTCCAATAGCTTCAAATTCTTAATCAAGGTATTATAACCTTCTCCAAGATTCAATTCCTTGCTCTGATACCAATGTTGGAGTTTATTGCTCTCCAAAATATAGCTGAAAGTAGGTGGAACCCCCTAGGAACAAGTTGACCTTCTCACAAACTTCATCACAGAAAACTAGTCATGCTTGCAGAGCTTATTACTCTCTATCACTCAAAAGTTTTTAAAACTGTTTTAACCACATATACTAGAGACCAAGAGCTTTCCAATGAGCCAAATAACACTCAATTGGGATAAATACTCAAGGAGATATGACCTCTACAAGTTTGAGGTTTAATGGAGACCTTCAGCAGAGGTGAAACCCGAGAACACACACTACTTGCAGAGAGTAGTGCTCTCAGCTCACAAATTCAATTATTATGAAAATTGACAGTAAGAAAGTAGACAGTACGAGATTTCGAATGAGATATCAAACATGTAATTTAGATATATAATGAGGGAGATACAAGCTCTGCAATCTCTGCATACAAAACTACAGCAGCATAGAGATACACATATGCCTCTCTTGGACTTCCCACAAGATCATAACTTCTCTCCTCTTTTTATAGCATGGGGAACTAATCTAAAACCTTCTTAATACATCTAAATTCGTGGTAGACACTTGGGTGGAGGTATTACATGACTCAAGTGCTCAAATAAGCAAAGTATTGATGGACTTTGAGAACTAGCCACGTCGACCTTCCACTAGGACACCACTATAGCTCCCTTGTGACTCACTAAATTGACTCACCATGTTCTAGAACTCACATGGTATTTTTGCTATCTTTTATGAATAATATGAGCATTCTTGAAGTATTTGAAGACTTCCCAAAGGTATTTACATAATTTGAAACTTGTATCATACATAAAGCTAAGTGTTCGCAACAGGTACAACTGGTTGGATTTTTATTGAGGAAATTTCTTCATCAGATGTTTCCTCCTCCTCAACTTCAACTTGTCTTTTGATAGGCACAAGGTGAGATATTTCTCGGTTTGATGAGATAGTAGATTTACCTGTATCTTCTACTAAGTGTGGTCGTTCATCAAACACCACATCTCGACTGACAAAAATCTTCCTTGCCTCAGGATCCCACAACCTGTATGCTTTGGACTCTTCACTATATCCTAGAAAGACACACTTTTTGCTTTTTGAATCCAACTTTGATCTTGTTAAATAACGAATATGTGCATAACAAACAACCAAAAATTCTGAAACGCAAAATTGAAGGCTTTTTACCAGAATATGCTTCTTGAGGAGTCATCCCCTTCAGTGCTTTTGTGTAGCTTCGATTGAGGATGTAGACTGCTGTATTGACTGCTTCTGCCCAAAATGAATCAGGTATGTCTTAAGCCTTTAACAAACAACGAGCCATTTCAACTACTGTCCTGTTCCTGCACTCAACAACGCCATTTTGTTGAGGTGTATGAGCTGTGGTAAGTTGCCTTTTCACACCATGCTCCTTGCAGTAATTATTTAATTCTGTTGACAATAATTCACCTCCTCTATCTGTTCTGAATTTTTTCAGTTTCCTTCCTGATTCATTTTCCACATACTTATGCCACATTTAAAATTTTTCAAAAGCATCAACCTTCTCTTGAATGAAATAAACCCACATCTTTCTACTATAATCGTCGACTAATAGCAAAAAGTAGAAAGATACTCATAAAGCAGGTGTAGACATTTTATCACAGAGATCGGCATGTACCAACTCTAGAGGAGCTTGAGATCAATTGCTGGTCTCTCTTGGAAATGCCTTTCGTTGTTGCTTGCCCATCATGCAAGCTTCACAAGGTTCCTACAACTCTGAAAATGCAGGCAAATGAGCAACCATCCCTGTTCTTTGCATCTCCTTCAAAACTGCAAATCTGAGATGCCCAAATCGTTGGTGCCATAACCTGCTTACATCTTTATCTTCTGTAGCAGTTAAAGCACTTAACTCATACAAGTTATCCCGTCGTATGCCTTTACGTACAACATTACCAAATGAATCCATGATTTATGCACCACTCTTATTGAAGTGAACTTTGAGTCCACGATCTGTTATTGCAGAAACTGACAACAAATTTCTTTTAAGTGTAGGTACATAGCGAACATCGGATAATTTTTTCTCAACACCTCGAGAAGTGATAAAAGAGATGGTCCCAATTCCTTCGGCTCGACACTTGGAATCATTTCCCACCACTACATTGATAGATTCCCATAGAGGCACTAGGGAACTATACCAATCCTTTTTAATGGTCATATGGCGAGAAGCTCCACTATCTAAAATCCATGGTTCATCAACACGAGCTTGAGCAGATGAACATACCTCTTCAATAGCTACCCAAAGTTCCAGCTCTGTGTTGTTTGCAGACTCTTTGTTCTTCCATGATGATTTTAGAGTCCCATTACATTCATCAGCTTGCTTCTTTCTGCAGTCCTTGATGGCATGGCCTTTCTTTTCACAATAGAAGCAACTTCCTGTGAACTTTTTCTTCTTTGGCTTCTTTGTTGATCCTTTAGCTTTAGCACAATGGGAAACTTGGTATCAGAGAGCATAAGTGCTTCAAAATGGACTTCAAATGCTAGAAGGATCTCACTGTTAGTGGTGAGATCATCCGTGAGCTACAAATTCAAGGAACTAACTACTCCTGTGGTTGTGTGCAGGTTTTGAAGAAACACATGAAGATGTTGGCTGATAGAGCTGTTGTGTGTAGTTTGACGAGTCCCCCCAAACTTGTTGAAATTGCCTTGGATATGCTAAGAAGATTTAAAAGTAATAGAGGTTCCATCAACATGATCCTACCAAAGCTTAATGAAAAATGGAAGGTTAATTGGAAGGTTGCAGAGTGGTCTCACAGATTTACATGCATATGGAACATGCCCACTAACATCAAGCACTCATATGTGCTTTGGCTTATACTGCACAATGCACTATGGTGTGGAAAAAAAAAAAACAGGAAGCTCAATATTAATGATGGTGTTTGCAGCTTTTGTTGCTTGGTGGAAGATCTCCCTCATCTTTTTCTTAACTGTAGGCATGCTCTATCATACTAGAAGGCCCTCTCACCCTTTGCCAGAAGAAAAATGTTTCCTTGAACTATAAAGAAGCTCTATTGGGAGTTTGCACTAGATTTGATTTCGCCTTGTGGAATCTATGGAGGGCTTACATTTTGTGGAGCATTTGGAAAAGCAACAATGAGTCCTACTTCAATAAGAAGCTGTCAAAGAATCCTTACTAATCCTTCTTTCAAGGGCTTAAGAGAATTAGCTCTCAGAGTTTTGAGACTATGTCCTTTGCTCCTAATGAGGACTTCTCACTAACCAGGCATTTAAGTAGCACTCCTCGAGTCAATGGAGGTCTTCGCTTCTAAAGTTGTACTCGTCTTATAGACTTGAAATGATCGTGTTATGTGTATAAGTTGTCTTGGCACTTTTTGCTAGAGCATTTTCATGCCTTTGTATTAGTCCTCTCAGTGGGGAATCTTGCCCCCTAACTGATCTTTTTGTACCCTGATTGATGAGGATTTCTTGCCCCTTGTACAAAGTGACAAACCATCATTAATATACTTCCTGTTTTCTTAAAAAAACACAACCAACATACGGAATACACCATTGAACAATTTTCTTGATATGTGCAATAGTGGACTCTCCTTCTTGAGAGCTACACAACGACACCTTTGCATAGAAACCCAACCTCTGAGATTGCACATAGTACTCTACAAATGGGGTACAGAATACATAGAAAACACTCTGTGGCTGACCAGGCAACTCTATGTTTTATTAAAGAAAATATGCAAAAGTGTGTGCTGGCAATTTGTCTTTTCACATGTACACGGTAACAATCTCTCACTAAAGGCCATTATGGCCAAACTGACTACGGGAGAAAAATAAAGAACGATAAGGAATACTTGATTGTAAGTATACAAATTATACCTCCCACGCAATGGGCATGTTGCACAGTATACAAGTAAGTCTGTAAGATCACGAATCAAGTAACCCCCATAAAGTGAGAATAGTGTCCAAAGCGATCCTATGGTAGAGATTTAGTCAAAGAATCTGTAGCATTATCTTCAGTATGAAGGTTCTCAAGAATAATGCACTTAGTGGCTAACTAGTCTCTAATAAAGTGATATGGCACCTAAATGTGCTTGGTCTTTGCATAATCGACCAAATTCTTAGCCAATGCAATGGAACTTTGACTATCACTTAGGAAAGGAGATACATGCTCAGGTAGAACCATATCACAAGCAATATGGGAAAGCCATAATGGTTCCTTACGTGCCTTACTTACTCCAACATACTCTCATTCTATAGTGGAAGAAGTTTTATATTCTTAAGAGATAGCACCTCTAGTAGAATCAAAAACATACTTTGATGTAGACTTATGATTATCTACACAACCAGCATAATCAAAATATGTGTAACCAATAATGGATTCTTTCCCTCTACCCAATCATAGACACTTAGCCTTAGTGCCAATCAAATATCTCAAAATCATCTTGAGTGCTTCCCAATGCTTCTTGCCAAGATTAGACATATATCTGCTCAGAAATCCTACTACATATGCAACATCTAGTCCACAACTACCATAGCATACATGAGTGTAGAGCACAGGATCTGTGAGCAATTTGAGGTGAAAGGATCTCCTCGTAGAAATTGGGTCCTTGTATACACCAACGGTGTTTTCTCCTCAAGAGCATATTCTCAGAAATAGTGGCAACTCCAGTCACATTGATTTCAGCTCTATGTTTTTCATACTCTTGAAGGTGAATGAAGTAGAATAATGGGCCTTAGGGAGATTCCTATTAGATCCCACATCTCTCCCTCCTCTCGCTCCCTCCTCCAACCGCAACCCTCCTCCACCCACAATCCTCCTCCACCCACAATCCTCTGCAACCCTCACCTCCACTCACAATCTACAACCCTCACCTCCACCTTCAAAGCCTTCTCCACCCTCCATCCTCCTCCAACCTCCTCAATCCTCCACCCACAACCTTGACCTCCACCTGTAATCCTCCTCCACCCTCCTCAATCCTCCCCCACCCTCCTCAATCCTTCACCACCCTCCTCAATCCTCCACCAAAGATCCTCCTCCATCGGCAATCCCCCTATCCTTCAATGTCTTTCCCCCCTCTCTCTCTATCTCTCTCTCCCTCCACCACTTGCATCCCACCATTCCACCACCCTCATCCCACCATCTCACCACCCACACCCCCATCATCTACAACACCACCCCTGCATTCACTCTCTCTCTCTCTCTCTCTCTCTCTCTCTCTCTCTCTCTCTCTCTCTCTCTCTCTCTCTCTCTCTCTCTCTCTCTCTCTCTCTCTCTCTCTCTCTCTCTCTCTCTCTCTCTCTCCCCTGCCCAAACACCCATATCCCACCATTCCACCACCCACACCCCCACCATCTGCAACACCCAACCTCCATGTTCTCTCTCTCTCTCTGTCTCTGTCTCTCTCTCTCTCTCTCTCTCTCTCTCTCTCTCTCTCTCTCTCTCTCTCTCTCTCCCCACACCACGTGCATCCCACCATTCTAAAACTTGCATCCGACCATTCCACCACACGCATCCCACCATTCTACATCCCTCCCCCTACCATACATAACACCGCACCCTTATGTTCTCTCTCTCTCTCTCTCTCTCTCTCTCTCTCTATATATATATATATATATATATATATATATATATATATATATATATATATATATATATATATATATATATATATATATATATATATATATATATATATATATATATATATATATGTGTGTGTGTGTGTGTGTGTGTATATATGTATATGTATGTGTGTGTATATATGTATATATATATATATATATATATATATATATATATATATATATATATATATATATATATATATATATATATATATATATATATATATATATATATCCCCACCACGTGCAGTTCATCCAACTGCAAGCATAGTTGCAAGATCACATAAGCATGCCATTATCTTCACTCTCTATCTCTCATCCCCCTGCCACCCTCCATCTCCCCCCACCCCACGATCCACCACCCTCCATCGCCCCCACCATGTTGCAAGAAGAGATGGTGGACATACTCCAAGGAATGAGTCTAGTGTTGCAAAAACTTGCTCTACACCTACCAAGATAACTTCAAAGATGCTAAGTAGACACCTAAAATCCTCCTTAGTACTTTGGAAGATGAATCTCAAATTGATTCATCAGAGCAAATGACTTGACACAAAATAGATGATCAAAAACTTGCTATTTTGGGATGAGAAACACTCTAGAATTTCACTCAGAGCTCACAGCCTGCTAAGGATTGTCAGTAGATATTTTACTCATCTCTAATTAGATATATAGTGAACCGAAAGAAACAGATTTGATGAATTTTAATGAAATATATTGGGAGAAATCAATATATGGAATTTTGGGTGTCATCACTACTTTTCAGGAAAAATCTGCCTGCATACATAGGTCACCTCAAATAGATGTATCTCATAGACTGATGAATCAAAATTGATGAACATTGATATGAGTCAAATAAACTTAGCATTTTACCTACAGCAATTTAAATCTCATCAAAAGACTTAGTATACACTGAGAAACCAATTATTAAATTTGACTCAAAATGAGAAAATTGACCTATAACAGTAGATGAAGAAAACTCCAAGATATAGTTGAAATATCAATCTATATCGCACATATGGCACATGAAATGAATAGGCATGAAGCTTTAGAAGGAGGTACACAATGTGTGCTTTACTAATGACTTGGTGCTTGATCAAGAACTCCTCCAAATGTAGCTAAAACTCTGCTCTATTCTGCGACTCTTTTTGGGTGTATATATAGATGATTTTTAATTCAAACTTTGAGGGGAATCCACCTAAACATTCCCTCAAATTAGGGGAAGCTCACTTAATTGACTTCTCCAACTTTAGCTTCGTGATTGATATCTAAAAAGGTCGCAAGATTCTCTTCTTTAATGTAATTACTTTGCAAGTAATGAATTTTACAAGTGGTTGTTCTTGTGGCTTCTCTCATTGAGAATATACATAACAAAGTAATGAATAACTAAGCACTAGGCTTGGATAAAAATGCATCAATAGCTCCCCCTCAAGCCTAGCATGCTTGGTTCTTCATCCTTTCTTAATTTCTATCAATCCAATCATGCGTTTGAATCTTCTTAGCTTGATACCATCCAAAGGTTTTGTCAACATGTCTACACATTGAAGATTAGTAGACACATAGGACAATTGAATGTCATGTGTCATGTTATAGGATGCATACCCTTTTGGGTGAGGTGGCATACATGCCACATGGCATCACATGAGTATTTATACCACTTGGTAGAATAGATATTGAGAGTCCCTATTATGGTACCAAACTCTTAGTTGGTGTTACATCATGAGTATGATGAGTAAACAACAGTTAGGAGGATGGGTACTTAGGGATTATCTGAATCTCAAAAGGAATGCTTTCTGCATTCATATGGAAAACTACAGGGAAGAGAAATTTTAGAGTTTGCACTAGTGCCAAAAGATGCTCTTCCAATAGAACTTAGTCCACAGGTAAAGGACGAAAAACCACAGACTTCTTGGTTGGTGAAATGTGGAGATTGCATATTACCACCATGAGCTCGATGATGGATTTGCATGGTTCACACGATAGTTTAGATTAAACTATTACTTGTGATTACACTCAAGGTTAGGAAGACCTAGAGTGGTATGAGGGCAATCTATCATTTAGTCTTAGATGGGTTTGATGTCACTTGATATGGGACTTTGTTCTATACTTCGGAGGGTTTTATGGTTTATTATCTCCATTATGGTATGGTCAAGCTTATGAGCTTGGCAGTTTGCACTTGCTTTTCATATTATTACTCCATAGAGGATACATCATGTGGACTTAGGTCATTTTGGTGATGTTGTATGTTATGGGAGTGATAGTTTGGAGGTGGAGTGTACATGGGAGATAGTAGGCACCATTCAGATGGTTTCCCACATTTGAGATGATCTCATATGAGGCTTCTTAAGGGGAAGGATATGGGGAAACAACACACAGAGATGACCATGTACATAGAATACATGGGGTTCAGGGGAGTCCGAGCATTTTCTTCTACCATTACGGACATTTCATTTACATTTTCGAGGACGAAAATGCTTTCAAGGGGAAGGAAATGTCATGTTATAGGATGCATACCCTTTTGGGTGAGGTGGCATACATGCCACATGGCATCACATGAGTATTTATACCACTTGGTAGAATAGATATTGAGAGTCCCTTTATGGGATAGAGTCGAGCTCGGCGGTTGGGAGGCAAGATCGAAGAGCATCTCTGTGTGTGCGTCGAAGCAAGAGAACAACAGCAAAAGGTTTTCGCTTTGTTATATCATGGCTTAACAACTTCTCTCTTACATGGTGATAGTGAACTTTAATATGCTTTATTCTTGCATGGTAAACAAGATTAGCTTCTAAGTGAAGTGAGCTAGTGTTATCACCAAAAATGCAAGGACTTGAGGTATGTAGCCCCAATTCTGAGTATAGATATTTCAACCACATTGATTCTTGTGTTGCATTGACCAATCCTCTATACTCAGCCTCTGTGGATGATAGAGCAATAGTTAGTTGGTTCTTTGAATACCGTGAGATTAGTTTTGAACCTGCAAAAAATAAGTAACCTCATGTACTCTTCTTTTCATCCTTTGATCTAGCCCAATCTGAATCGGAGTAGATTTTGAGATCAATTTCTAATGTAAAGGGGTAGATAAGTCCTTCATTGATGGTACCCTTCAAGTATTTGAGCAGTCTCTTGGTTGCTTCCATATGTTTCTTCCTTGGCTTGTGCATGAATTGATTAAATATGTCAACACAAGCTTTGATAGCTTCTAATGTCTTCAATGAGTTCTGTCTCATAAGCACTTAGCTTATGATTCATCTCCATGGATGTACCTACACACTTAATATTTTCAATTTTAAACTTAGAAAGCATGTCATACTTCCTTTGAGTGATGTAGATACTAGAATCTACATAGAGAAGTTCAAGTCCAAGGAAATATGTGAGAGGTCCAAGATCATTGATCTTGAATTCATCCTTCATTCTAGCCTTTATCTGCTTAATTCCATTGATATCATTTTGTGTAATTATGATATACACACAGAGATATATAACATCCGATCCATTCCTTTTGATGAATAGTGATGTATCTGCTTTAATAGCTTTGAATCCTTCGTCCTACAAGTAGGTTACTAACATGTGATTCCAAGCTCTTGGAGCTTGCTTCAAACCATACAAAGCCTTTTATAGTTTGCACACATAATTTGGATGGTGTGCATCTTCATACTGAGGTGGTTATACCATATAAACTTCTTCGAAAATCCATCCATTGATGAATGCATTTTTTATATCTTATTGGTATAGCTTCCAATTCTTAGATGCAACAATACTAACAAGTACTCTAATGGTAGGCATTTTAGCTACAGGTGAGAAGGTCTCTTCATAGTCTATCCCATGGGTTTATGCAAACTCTTTGGCTACTAACCTTGGCTTGTATCTATCAATACTACCATCTGAATTCTTTTTCAATTTATAAGTCCACCTAGATCAAATTACCTTCATTGATGGTTTGCTAAGGACAAGTTCCCATGTGTCATGAGGTGAGCTCCTCTTCTCAATGAAAGTACATAAAAATGATCTCTGAATCTCAAGATAGGTGTGGGCCTTTCATATCCTCTTTTTATAGTTATTGTTGGAGCCAAAGGATTTGAATTCAAATTCAAATGTCTACCTAAAAGTGAATGCTAAAGTATAGGAATTCTTCTCTCTTGACTCAACTAACAAATGATATGAGATTATGTGCTTCCTTACTCCTCGTGGGCATATTTCACTTTTACACAAGTAAATGTGAAGTAGAATTACAAGAGGTTGAACATATGAAGCCTTCCAAAGGTTATGCCATTAAGTTTGAACATAAGTGAGATGGTCGAGTATGTAGGCTTGACTTAATTGCACCAAAAGCTCCCCCCTAAAGCCTAACATGATTGATCTTCATTGCTCCTTGATTTCTGGCAAACCAATCATCAATTTGAACCTCTTCATCTTTATTCCATCCAGTGCTTTGGTAAGTATATCTACACATTGTAAATGAGTTGATACATAGGATAATTGGATATCCTTACTCAGAAATTTCTCCCTTACATAATGATAGTGCACTTCAATGTGCTTAGTCCTTGCATGGTACACATGTTTAGATGCCAAATGAAGTGAAATAGTGTTATCTCCAAAGATAATTGGAGTGTAGGAATGTATCTCCAAATCTACATTTAATTGCTGAAGCCACATAGTTTCATGAGTTGCATTTGCGAAACCTCTATTTTCTACTTCTGTGCAAGATAAGGCCACATTTGGTTGCTTCTTGCATAAACAAGATATGATTTTTGAACGTATAAAAGATAGGTATCCTGAAGTGCTTCTCTCATCATCCTTGGAGCGATCCCAATCTTCATCAGAATACATCTTTATATCTATGTCAGAAGTGAAGGGATAGAACAACCCCTTATTCATTGTACCCTTTAGATACTTAAGCACCCTCTTTGCAGCTTCCATATGAGGTTTCTATGTTACATGCATAAACTAACTCAATGTACTCACTGTATAGTCAATGTCTACCACTCTTAAAGTAGCATTATTAAGACTACCCACAAGTTCTTGATAACTTGCAACATCTTCATGTAGTTCATCTTCATGGGAACTTAGCTTATGGTTGAGCTCCATAGGGATACCTGCAAATTTGGTGTTCTCCATCTTAAAATTTACCAACATATCATGTATGTACTTCCTTTGTGTGATGAATATATCTTAATCTATATACACAAATTCTAAGTGAAGGAAGTAGGTTAATAACCCTAGATCACTGACTTTGAATTCCTTCATTAATGGAGCCTTGATAGGCTTGATACCATCAGAATCATTCCTTGTAATCATAATATCATCTACATAGACACATAAGTAGATGACCTCTGAATTGTTCTTCTTAACAAATAAAGAAGAGTCTCCCTTGCTTGCTACAAAGCCTTGGTCTTGAAAATGGGTAACAAGTGTATGGTTCCAAGCTCTTGGAGCTTGCTTGAGACCATAGAGTGCTTATCTAAGGTTGCATACATAACTTGCTTTTTCTTCATCTTCAAAACCTGGTGGTTGTGCCATATACACTTCTTTTGATATCCAACCATTTAAGAATGCATTCTTGACATCTAGCGCATATAATTTCCAATTTTTAGATGCAACAAGACTTACCAATACCCTGATTGATGGCATCTATTCCATAGGTGAAAATGTTTCTTCATAGTCTACTCCATGTGTTTGGGCGAATCCCTTTGCCACTAACCTTGTTTTGTACCTTTTTATAGAACCATAAGAGTTCTTTTTAACTTTCCATATCCACCTTGAAGCAATTACCTTCATATTTGGCTTCTTGGGAACTAGATCCCAAGTGTGATTTTCCTGCATTGCTTCCACTTCTTTCTACATTGCTTCTCTCCATTCTTTCTTCTTCCTAGCGTCTTCAAATGAAGAAGGATCTTCTGCCATAGAGTCTTTAGTGATGTACATAGAGTGTTTTGTGACTTAAGATGTATCATATCCTTACCTTATGGGCTTCTTAATTTCTCTTTGTGATCTCCTTAAAGATTGATTGGAAGATCTAGGTAGATCCTCTAATTGCCAGAATTTGAGCTTGCATCTTGACTTCCAAGCTTTGAAATCAATCTGCTCCTCATCCTCTGAGGTGATGTCTTCTCTTAAGTGTTGATCTTCTTGAGTAAGGATTGGAAAATCATTTTCCAAATCATATGGTAACTTGACTTTCTTGCAATCATCTTTAAACCATGAATTATTTTCATGAAATACTACATCCCTACTAACTATGAATGCCTTGTTAGTATGATTGTATAGTCTATATCGCTTTTGATTCTAATCATACCCAATAAATATACATTTCTTAGCCTTACGGTCAAGCTTCCCTCTGATTTGTGATGGGATGTGTGCATAGGCAATGCACCCAAATCTTTTGCAATGATCCAATGAGGGTCACCTACCATTCCATGCTTCATATGGTGATTTGGATGGAAGCCTATTGACCAAGTAGGTGGCTGTGGAGAGAGCCTCTACCTAGTTGCTTCAACAATTAACCTATTCCTTCTCTCTACCACTCCATTTAATTCAGGAGTATATCTGGTTGTTACTTCCCTCTTTATGCATTTTTCCTATAGAAATAGATCTTTGTATCATTCTTCTGTAGTGTTGTTTTTGAGACCATAAATGTTCCATGGTGAATTGTTGTAGGGTCTCTCCCTTCCTTGCTTTCCTCCTTTGCCCCTTCCTCTAGCACCTATTCCTCTTCTTGCATAATAAGCTTGAGAGGTACTAGCCTCTTCTTCTTGTTTCTTGCTTTTATCTTTATCCTTAGCTTTATTTTTATCTGTATAAAGGGCATAAGATTGGTTACCTGTTGAGTTGTCACCATTTCTATCTAGCTTTGTCTCATGGGTGAAGAGTTGCCCTATCAAGGTGTTGAGATCAGGTATTTTCATATCCATGTAGAGGTCCATTGTTGTGGTGAAGAACTCGCACTTGTCATCAATGTTAATTCCATTAATGATTTGCCTCACTATGTGCTCTTCCTCTATCTCTTCTCCAATGCTTACAAGCTGGTCAGCTACATCTTTCATTTTGGTTACATAGTCAACCACCCCTTGCTTTGGTTGTTTCTTAAGGGTTGTGAATTCCATCCACAATTGATTCTTCCTAGCTCTTATGTTTGAGGAAAATTATGATGAAAGTACTTCCCAAGTCTCTTGGGAGGTCTTGCAATTCCTAACATGTGCTAATATGAAATCACAGATTGTGTTTAGTAGATATGACCTAGCAAGAGCATCCTTTGCACAGCATGTAGTCAATCTTTCTTGCTCTTCCCTTGTTGGTTGATGCTTGCTCCTGAAAAGTGGCATGTCTTCATCTCCTGAGATGTATCCATATAAGCTTCCCCCTTGAAGGTTTTCTTGTATCCTTAGTGACCATGTTGAGTAGTTTTTTGTGTCCAATTTGTCAATGAAGGATGGGAATCCATCTCCCATTTTGATTGTGCTTGCTCTGATACCATTGCTGGATAGTCACAAGAGATGAATTGGTGAAGCTAGAACTTGCTTCACAACTACCACAAGTGATGGCTCGAGAGTATTGTGGGACTCTTTATCTAGGTAATAAGAATAAATAATCACATATGTTTCTTGGAAGATGATGCAGTAATGGTAGGATCAAAATAGATAGGTAGGAATATGATCCAAGGTCCAAAACTTGCTATTTTGGTTGATACACCTATTCAATGTTTTGAACCATTCTCTGAGTATGAAAGTAATTGACTAAATTCCTTTTGAGGAACTCTAATTAGCTTAACAAGATAACAATGATGAATGATATCATAAAAAATGATTGACTATATGCAAAGAAATATGTTTTACAAATCAACCAAGCATCCATACATTTATGAGTTGTGACACTATGCAGACCAATGAGTAAAGATGAATTAATATCTCACCATCATGAGAATCATTACTAATGAGACTTTGTAGGATTAAAATAGATACTATGTTGGTTCTATCATGCTTTCAATCTTAAGAAGTGATCAACTTTAGAGTGAGAACAAGCTCTGATAAGATCACTATTCTGATGATGTTATGATAGAGAAATGAGAATAAGAAGTAATGATCATGTATGTATTAAATCATGTAATATTACAATGTCATTGGCAATCAACCATTGCTTAATGAGTGAGAAGTGAGTGAGATATTAGGTGAGCTCCTCTTCATAATCAAATTACATCAAAATGATCTCTAAATCTTGAGATAGACGTGGGCCTTTCATATCCTTATGTTATAGTTATTGTTGGAGCCAAAGGATTTGAATTCAAATTCAAATCTCTACCTAAAGGTGAATGCTAAAGTATATGAGTGATTCTATCGTGACTCAACTACCAAATATATGAGATCATGTGCTTCCTAGCTCCTCGTGGATATATTTCACTTTTACAAAAGTAAATGTGAAGTAGAATTACAAGAGGTTGAACATATGAAGCCTTTCAAAGGACATGCCATTACGTTCGAACATAAGTGAGATGATCGAGTATGTAGGCTTGGCTAAACGGCACCAATAGGTAAGGTGGTTGAGAATCAGTGTAGTATTTTCTTCATCCATTTTGCATTCAACCCCATCTGCATCCATCATGAATGGAATCGCTTCTTTGGATTTCTTTGTCTTCACAATGTGGGAATCTGGCAATCTAGCAATCCGATAGTCTGGCAATCTGACAATTGAGCGTGTTCCAATGCTCTGGTGTTCTAAATAATTTATAACTAAAGTCTCAAAGGCATGGATGAAAAGTGGACCTAATAGTGTTAAAGAGGTTGATTGAGAGATTCTTGCAGAATTGTAGGAGCATTGACAACCTATATATGTATGAATCCGAGCTCAAAAACTAGACCATGACCTGTAATCTCTTTTTAGAGTTAACATATAGTGTAACAAAGTTGCCACATGCAACCCCCTTTCTCAATTCATCATTTTGTTAGCTTATTCTTCTCTTTAGTGAGCCTTTGCTCACTACCTCTCTGAGGAGTGAGATAGTTTTCAACACTATTTTGTTTTTGTTGTAACTCTTTCTTCTAGTATCCATTTCAAGTGATTTTACTTGCATTTAACTACTCATAGAGTGTGTTCAAGGTGGTGCAAATTTCATGATTATACGTTTAGTGATCTCTGAGTGAGGTTGTAAACAATGAAGATGTGTCTCTACAAATAGGTAGAGAGTAGTACGAAAAAATCATCTAACATGTAGAGGTTGTTTCTCCCTACTAGAGTATCTAAATCAAGCTTTTTCAAGTGGTATTGATAGTTGAGAGTTTCTTCTTTTATTATAGAATTTCATCATGTTTATGCATCTAGATGTTGTAGTCCAGGCAAAACAATGACTCCAAGTCACTATGTAAAACAACCTATGAGGTCCTAAAACCTTCCAAAGCTACGTATGGGTGTTGAATCATCCACCAACAGTGGTATCAGAGAATATTGAAGCACTTAGGACTATTGAAGGAGATCAAAGTAACTATTTGAAACTCATAAATCTCTTTGGAAAGACTTGTAATAGATAAAAAATCTACATCAGTATTCAAAAGTGGATTTTGAAGCTAGGAACAAGCACCTCAATATATATCAAGGGAGGAAGCTATAAGAAGGTAATTATTTTTAAAGTTTTCCTATTCCATCATAATAAAAACAAGCTTAGGAAGCATAAAATTTTAAGCAATGGATGAGTATGCTACCCAAATAGAGATGTTGAAGAAAAGAAACTACCAACCTTGGAGATTTTGTGTTAGCAATTTCCTCATGGGCAAAGGACTATGGGGATTAGTTAGTGAAGATGAGCTTAGGCCTTGATATACAGAGTCATTCACTCATGCACAAGAAAGGGAAGTGAATAAATGGATTGAAAGAGATAGGAGATTCATATTCATCTTATCTCAACACATTAGTAATAGCATGATTGGTCATATCCAAGACTTGGACTCATCCAAGAAGATGTGGGAGGCTTTGGAGAGATTGTACTCCACCACCACAAAGGCACGAAAGATTCAACTCAAGAATGAGTTGAAAAACTTAAGAAAAACTTCAAATAGGAACATCAATGATTATATCAATGTAAAAGTGATTGCATATGCCTTAGGATCAATAGGTAGCTCCATCGATGATGATGGTTTATTAGCTCATACATTGAATGGGCTGAGGAATGATGACAAATGGAGGCCATTCACTAGTTCAATATATGTGAGCGACTCATTACGAGATTCTGAGCAATTAGTCGCACTCATGGTGACCATGGAAATGAACCTCAATGGAGGCCATTCAAAGGGTAATGAAGCTGAAGTCTTTTATGCAAGCAAAGGTGAAGGAAAGAGTGGTGGACACAATGGAGAAGGCAAAGGTAGGGGAAGAACAAGCAACCATGAAGGTGGTCCAAGCGAAAGCTATGGAGCAAGGGGTAGAGGAAGAGCTAGAGGAAGAGGAGGTCGATATCAACGAATGGACTACACAAAGCAATGCTACAAGTGTGGCAAGCTGGGCGAGTTTGCAAGGGAATGTTACTCAAAGGATACCCAAGGAGGCTACAAAAAGAATCAAGGTAACTATGAAAATACTTTCAAATACATTAGCGAATGATAATCTCTTAGCTATGATGCAAAGAAATGGTAGGAGAGAAGGCATAGATACCACATGGTACATTGATAGCAGATGTTCAAATGAGATAAGCTGCAATAGGGAAATGTTTTGTAATTTTTATGAACCAGGCACACAACGGCATGTGGAAACAAGGGATGAGACCAAGCATAGGATCACACACATAGGTGATGTTCCTTTGGATGAATATCAGAATGCAAAATATCTTAAAGATGTGTTACATGTACGAACAATCACAAAGAATTTAGTATTAGTTGGATAGATGGTTGAAAGAGGGTATGTAGTCAATATCATCAACAATGGATGTTTTGTGGAAGATCCAAAGGAAGACGACAAGGTGATAGCTAAAGGAAAGAAGGAAGGAAGGCTATTCACGATGGAGGTAAAACCACCCTCATCACATATGGTCTATTTGACACTTGACATCAATCAAATAGCTAAGGTGGATTTGTGGCACAAGAGGATCGGTCACATAAACCTTCAAAAGTTGAAGGATATGCAAAGGAGAGGAGTGATAAGTGGTATTCAGAATTAGCACTCTCAAATTAATACTTGTCTCTAGCATCTCAATTTGGGAAGCAAGCAAGGCTTCCATTCAAGAAGAATACAAAAAGGAGCAGATTCCCATTGGACCTTGTTCACACTAATGTATGGGGACCAAACAAAGAGCCCTCATTGGGAGGAAATTGCTACTTTGTTATCTTCATTGATGATCATACTAGAATGACATGGTTGTATTGTATGAACTCAGAAGTTGAATATTTTAATCACTTTAAAGCTTTCAAAGCACTTGTTTAAAAGGAAATGAGCAGGTACATAAAGATCCTTAGGTCCGATAGAGGGGGAGCATATTCCTCAAAAGAATTTTTGGAATTTTTAAGTCATAGTGGCGTCAAAAGAAAATATACATGTAGGTGTACACCTAACCAAAAAAGGATTGGAGAGAGGAAAATAGACACACAGTTGAAGTGGCAAGTTCAATGCTAAATGAAATGAATCTTCCCAATTGTTATTGGGTAGATGTAGCAAGTATAACCATCTTGTGAAGAGATGGATAGGTATGTGCTTGAAGATGAAGAGGTGTTGCAAAATCCTTGATCTACACCAGCCAAATGAACTCCACGAGTATGTGGTGGGCCCTTTTAGCTTTCCAACGGATGTATTAGACACCCTATGCACCTTGGAAGATCACTCTCAAAACGATAGATCAAAACAGATAAGTTGGAGTTAGCTCAGAGGTGAAGAACTTGCTATTTTGGTTCATACACATGTCCAATGTTTTGCATAATTCTCTTAGCACAGCAGCAATTAGCTTAATTCCTCTTGGGGAAGTCTAGTTAAATTAAAGAGCTAACTTTCAAGAGTAATCGCATCAAAAAGAATGAGCCACACACTGAGAATGATGTTTAACAACTCATGACATCATCCCGATTTTCACGGGCTGCTAAAGTAATGAGACCAGTGACCCCAAAAAATGAACATAACTCCAGATTTAAGAATCCAATGATTATGTAAATTGGTATGCTTATACTAGACCGTATGTTGAATCAAACAAGCTTTAAAGCATTGAATTTGGGTAAGTACACACTGAGAAACACCTCTGCCAAGATGAGTGAAAAAGTTGGGTACCTGACAGAGAAGTGAAAATGAACAGACACTGTTGACTTCAACTGACCATAACTGAAGATTTAAACTGCCAAATAAAGGGAAAATTGGTGAGCATATAGTAGACTTATAGAGCTAACTTTAGCAAGTTAAATCACTGAAAAGGATGCACCAAGCTCAGAGAAACCATCTCTGCAATCTGACTAAGAAAACTGTGAGGTATGGCAGTGAGTAGTACACTTCACAAGAACATGGAAATATGAACTCAAATGATTATGAAAATGAAAGTATATTGCTTGTACAATACAGTGGAATTACTAATACATATGTGTGCCTTGTAATCACACCTTGATATGGCATAAAGTGTAGCTCTTGGAGGTCTTCACATAGGTCTCTCTAACCACAACTAAAACTGCCATCTATTTATAGTTGAGTTTGGGAGGCTAACTCCCCTCAATCATTCTCCAATCAATTAGTGATTGATTTGATTCTCTATCTACAACAAATCACGAATTCGTGGCTCCTCTTTCCCTTTTTTATCAAGTGGACTCAACTACTTAAGATTCTTTCACTTTTACATTAAGTAAAGTCTTCAAAAGCTACAACAGGTAGTTCACAAGTGAACTTTACATAGTCTTCATTTTAAGGCTTCTGTGTAGCTATGGCAAGACCTCTATATTCAGCTTGAGTAGAAGAGAGAGCAACTATGGGTTGCTTCTTGGATGACCATGAAATAAGCTTTGAACCTACAAAGGTAAGATAACCTGAAGTGCTCCTTCTATCTTCCTTGGAGCCAGCCCAATCTGCATCAGAAAATAGCTTCAAACCTAAATCAGATACATAAGGATAATAAAGTCCTTCATTTATGGTTTCTTTGAGATACTTGAGAAATTTTTGGCAGCATCCATATGTGGGTTCCTTGGTGTGTGCATAAATTGACTTAGCACACTCACACTGTAACATATATCTACTCTTGTCAATGTGGCATAGTTGAGACTACCCACTAGAATTTGATATGATGTGATGTCCTCTATGAGTTCATCTTCATGTGAGCTCAATTTGTGATTGACCTCCATTGGAGTACCTGCAATCTTACAATCTTCCATCTTGAATTTTGCCAACATGTCCTTAATGTACTTTCTTTGAGTGAGAAACAAACCATGATCTTTGTAGACAACTTCCAAACCTAGGAAGTAGGTAAGTGAACCCAAATCACTTATCTTGAACTCTTCTCTCATCCGATCTTTGATCTTCTTCATACCATCTGCATCATTTCCTGTCAATATAATATCATCTACATATGCACATAGGTAGATGATATCAAAATTACTCTTTTTAATAAAGATTGAAGGATCTACCTTGCTTGGTTGAAAGCCTTTGTCCTGCAAGAATGAAAGAAGCCTGAAATTCCAAGCTCTTGGAGCTTGCTTGAGACCATACAATTATTTGTTAAGTTTACACACATAATCAGGATAAACTTGATTCTCAAAACTAGGTGGTTGTGCCATATATACCTCTTCTGTTATCCAACCATTCAAGAATGCATTCTTTACATCTAGTTGAAGTATCTTCCAATTCGTGGAAGAGGCAATACTAAGCAAAACCCTAATAGTAGGCATCTTTGCCAGAGGAGAGAAGGTCTCGTCATAATCAATTCCCTGAGTTTGTGCAAAACCTTTTGCTACAAGCCTTGCCTTATACCTATTAATGGAACAATCAGAATTCTTTTTGAGTTTATAGACCCATCTTGAGCCTATTACCTTCATGGATGAAGTCTTGGTCACCAAATCCCAAGTGTTGTTTTCCTCAAGTGCTTCAATCTCTTCCTTCATTGCATGCTTCCATTCTGATTTTGCTTTGGCCTCTTCAAAGGATGATGGCTCCTCTTGGTTTATGTCATGTGCTATGTAGATAGAATGTTTAATTACTAATGAGGTGTCAAACCCATACCTTTCAAGTTTTTTTTTTCCTCATAGATCTTCTTAGGCCATGATGTGATGATTTTGCCTCATGTCCAAGTTCCTACAATTTTGCTTTACCTTTAGACTTCCATGCTTTGATCTTTTCCATCTGAGATTCTTCATCATCCTCTGAGCTGTCTTGTTCTTCAATCGTCGGTTGTTCTCTACCAAGCTTTGGAAAATCTTCTTCAAGATCATATGGTAAATTGACTTTCCTGCATGAATCTTCATACCATGAATTGTTCTCATCAAAAACTACATCTCTGCTTACCAAGAATCCTTTGTTGGTAGGGTTGTATAACCTATAGCCCTTTTGATTGTTGTCATATCCAATAAATACACACCTTTCTGCCTTTGGATCCATCTTGCCTCTAACCTGTGAAGGAACATGAGCAAAAGCAATACATCCAAAAATTTTACAATGATCTAAGCTTGGTCTTCTTCCATTCCAAGCCTCATATGGAGTCATCTCATCAAGGGATTTTGAAGGCAACCTGTTAATCAAGTAAGTGGTTGTAGATACAGCCTCAGCCCATAGATAATTAGGTAGATGTTTTTCATTTAACATGGACCTTGCAGCTTCAACAATTGGCCTTTTCCTCCTTTCTACCACTCCATTTTGTTCAGGAGTGTACCTTTTAGTTACCTCTCTTTTGATTCCTCTTTCTTGAAGAAAAGAATCAAACTCATGGGAGAAGTATTGTCCCCCTCCATCTGACCTTAGCCTTTTTAGTGATTTACTTGTTTGATTCTCCACAAGATCCAAATATCTTTTGAAACATGAAAAAACTTCATCTTTGTGTTTCATAAAGAATAGGATAGTCCATCTGCTGCAATCATCAATAAAGGAGACATAATACCTTGATCCAAATATTGAAGCTTCCTTGCTAGGTCCCCATACATCTGTATGAACCAACTCCAAGAGATCTCCATGCATATAGCCTTTCTTCATGAATGGTAACCTGTGAGACTTTCCAAATTGACATGCACTACACTTATAAATCATATGTTCTTTTGACAAGTTAGGGAGTCCAAGTACACTTTGGTCCCTGCAAATTTGCTTTAATGACCTTTCACCAATATGTGCTAACCTTTTGTGCCATACTTCCAATTCTGTGAGTGTCTCACTACCATAATTAAAGAGAGCAATGTTTCTAGTGTCTTGTAATTCAAATGTGAACAATCTACCTGTCTTTTCACCTTTTGCAATTTTTTCTGAATCCTTGACTTGGATCTTCAACAAATGCTCCTTTTTTTGTGAACGTGACTTGCAACCCTTTGTCTACTATTTGCCCAACACTTATCAAATTCTTTGTAATGGTAGGGACATAGAGTACCTTACTGAGTAGGTTGATGTTTCCATCATGTGCTTTGACATTGCATATTTTCTCCACAAGATGTCTTGTATCATCTCCTGTTTGTACCTCATGCTTATTCCTTGGATCTTCTAAATCTGATAGGAGTGCCACATTTCCTGCCACATGATTTGAACAACCTGAATCTATGTAGAAATCATGCTCATCAGATTTACCTTGTGGCATAGCCATGTTCATGATCAATAATGAATCCTCTTTGTTTGAGTCTTCTGTGTAGTTATTGAAGTCTCTCCTTCGTTTGTAGCCTCCTTGATAGTTTGAATTATTGTAGTTGTTGTAGTTGCCGTGATAGTTGTTGAACCTTCCTCTTGAGTAGCCATAACTTCCTCTATTGTATCCTCTTCCTCTTTGACTCCTGGAATACAATTTCCAGTTGTATGATTAGTTAATCCACAAATAGAACATGGGTTGGAGTCTTGGGATCTCCCCCTGCCTTGTCTACCTCCTCTTCATCTACCTCTACCATGTCATCTGCCCACTTGTCATCTGCCTTCAAGCCATTGATGACTTGCCTTACAATTTGCTCTTCATCTATTACCTCTCCAATGCTTCCCAACTTATCTGTTATGTCCTTGAGCTTTGTGACAAAATCAGTCACATTTTGTTTGGGAGCCTTCTTGAGAGTTGTGAAATCCAGCCATAGTTGATGCTTCCTTGCTTTAGTACTTGAAGAGAAGAAAGCTTCAAGTGCATCGCACACTTCTAAGATGTCTTACAACTTCTAATGTGAGGCAAAAAAAAATCTGAGATAGAGTTGAGGAGATAAGACCTTGCAAGTGCATCCTTGGAGCACCATGTGCTCAATCTTTCTTGCTCTTCTTGTGTTGGTTGACTTTTGTTCCTGAAACTTGGCATAACTTCATCTCTAGCCACATAACCATATAAACTTCTAACTTGGAGATAAGCTTCCATCCTTAATGACCAAGCAGAGTAATTACCTCTATCCAATTTGTCAATTGATGAAGGAAGTCCATTTGATATATTTGCTCTGATACCACTGTGAAGAGATGGATAGGTATGTGCTTGAAGATGAAGAGGTGTTGAAAAATCCTTGATCTACACTAGCCAAATGAACTCAAGGAGTATGTGGTGGGCCCTTTTAGCTTTCCAATGGATGTATTAGACACCCTATGTACCTTGGAAGATCACTCTCAAAAAGATAGATCAAAACAGTTGATAAGTTGGAGTTAGCTTAGAGGTGAAGAACTTGCTATTTTGGTTCATACACGTGTCCAGTGTTTTGCATAATTCTCTGAGCACAACAACGATTAGCTTAATTCCTCTTGGGGAAGTCTAGTTAACTTAAAGATCTGACTTTCAAGAGTAATCACATCAAAAATAATGAACCACACACTGAGAATGATGTTTAACAACTGATGACATCATCCTGATTTTCACGGGCTGCTATAGTAATGCGACCAGTGACCCGAAAAATACACATAACTCCATATTTAAGAATCCAATGATCATACACATTGGTATGCTTATACTAGATAGTATGCTGAATCCATCAAGCTCTAAACCATTGAATTTGGGTAAGTACACACTGAGAAACAGCTCTGACAAGATGAGTGAAAAAGTCGGGTACCTGACAGAGAAGTGAAAATGAACAAGCACTCTTGACTTCAACTGAACATAACTGAAGATTTAAACAGCCAAATGAAATGCAAATTGGTGAGCATATAGTAGACATATAGAGCTAACTTTAGCAAGTTAAATCACTGAAAAGGATGCACCAAGCTCAGAGAAACCATCTCTGCAATCTGACTATAAAAACTGAGAGATATGGCAGTGAGTAGTACACTTCACAAGAACATGGAAATATGAAATCAAATGATCATGAAAATGAAAGTATATTGCTTGTACAATAAAATGGGATACATATGTGTGCCTTGTAATCACACCTTGATATGGAATAAAGCTCAGCTCTTGGAGGTCTTCACATAGGTCTCTCTAACCATGACTAAAACTGCCATCTATTTATAGTTGAGTTTGGGAGGCTAACTCTCGTAAATCCAATCAATTAGTAATTGATTTGATTCTCTATCTACCACAAATCACAAATTCTTGGCTCCTCTTTCCCTTTTTGATCAAGTGGACTCAACCACTTAAGATTCTTTCACTTTTACATTAAGTAAAGTCTCCAAAAGTTACAAGAGGTAGTTCACAGGTGAACTTTACATAGTCTTCATTTTAAGGCTTCTTCTATGACTTTGTGGGACTCAAGCCAATACTTAGGCTTTTCATAGACTTGCTCCAACACATCTACGTCATGAATAGATGCTTCACTTCAAGTGTTACATGATGCTAAGAGGAGACATGTAGAAAAGCAAGGAAGTGTGGAAATCTCTAGTCCCTCAACTTTAGGAACAACATCAAAAGGTGGCCAGACATCTCCATGGAAAGGGAGATTGAGAAACAAGCCTACGGCAAGTGAACAAAGTTCTACAAGAAGCAAAGGCATGGAGGAAAAGGATGATGGGTGCAATCCTATGGTGGACATGGATAGCAATAATGAAAGGAGATTTTGAAAAAATAAAAATTCAAGGCATAAATATCAAAGGAAAGAATAAAAAGGTTTTTTCCAACCCCTCAATAGAGAAGAGGCTCAACAAGAGAAAGATATCCTGTTCAACGATTGACTTATGACTCTTTCATTGCTAGACAGTATGCATTTATGAGTCAAGTAGTTGCATGTGAAGAGCCTAATTGTTTTGAGGATGCAAGCAAGTATGTGGAAGGGTATCAAGCCATGAACGAAGAGATAAAGGTACTCAAGGAGAACCACACTTGGTCATTGTTGCCTAAAACCAAGGACATGAAGGTTATCAGCAACAAATGTGTATACAAGATGAAGAGAAATTCAGATGGCAACATATCTAGGTATAAAGCAAGGCTCGTTGCCAAAGGGTTTTGTACAAACCTATGGAATTAACTTTGAGGAGGCTTTCAGACCTGTAGCAAGGATGGCTACGATAAGAACTCTCATTGCAATTGGAATCTCAAATAGCTAGAGGATCCACCAACTAGATGTGAAGAATGCTTTATTAAAAGGTGACCTAGAGGAGACTATTTTCATAGAGCAGCCCAAAGGTTTCGAAGATTAGAGGTATCCACATCATGTCTACAGGCTAATGAAAGATCTCTATGGTCTGAAGCAAGCACTAAGTGCCTGGAATCAAAGGTTAGTGGAATATTTAGCCAAATGTGGCTACAAGCAAAGTGATTCTGACTCATTGTATATGAAAAAGGAAGGTGATCGGGTTGTCTACATTTGCATATATGTCAATGATCTTATTCTTATAGAGAATGATGAACAAAGCATTAGAGAGATCAAGAAAAAGCTTTGAGAAGGGCTCACAATCTTAGATCTTGGACACTTGAATCACTTCTGAGGCAAAGAAGTAATCTACAAGGAGGAAGGTATATATCTCATGCAAAAAAGTACATTAATTCTTGATGTACTAACAAAATATGGCATGTGTAATTCCAAGCCATTGGAGGTAAATGTAAAACTTAGTGCAAATGAGGGAGAACACATTGAAGATGTTACTTTGTATAGATCAATTCTCGGATTTTTGAACTATGCAACTCTTACTAGGTCACACATCAAATATGTAGTAGGAGTTTTCTCACAGTTTATGCAAACTCCCAACATTTAATGGCGGATAAGAGAGTCCTTAGATATCTTAAGGGTAGTATAAATGAAGGTTTAGTTTATCATTATGATAAAGATTTGCAAGTGAACACCTATTGTAATGCAGATTGGGCATGCTCAAAGGATTATAGATGAAGTACAAGTGGGTATGTAGTCATGATTGGAAGCAAGGCTCTCTCATGGAGCTCCAAGAAGCAACCAAGAGTAGCCCTATTCCACTAAAGCTGAATATAGAGCCTTATCCCTTGTCACATGTGATCTTATATGTCTGAAGAAGCTCTTTAAAGACTTGAAATTGTAGGTGAAATAGATTCCAATCATGTGTGACAATATGAGTAGTGTACACCTAGGTTCAAATCCAGTTTCCATGCTAGGTCCAAGCTCATTGAAGTACCTTATGACTTCCTATAGAGAGAAGGTGATTGCAAAGGATTTCAAGATGGAGCACATGAGTGCAAAAGATCAATTTAAACATATGTTTACGTAAGAATTGGAAGGAATGAAGCTATTGAAATTCAAAAAAGAATTTGCATGGTAGATTTAAGTTCAAGACTTGAGGGGAGTGTTAAAAATCAAGCCTTCAACATGCACAATTTTTTTTTCTTGCAATTACCAAAAAAGGTTTTGGTGGTCACCAAAAGTTTTTCCGGTGTCCGTCTAGTGGGAGTCAGGTAGTCCGATAGTCTGATAATCCAACAGTTTGGTATTCTTGTGTGTTCTAGTGTCCAGGTGTTTGAAATATTTTCCTAAATTATAGCTAGTCTCAAGGGCATGAATGAAAAGTGGACCTATTATTTAGAGGCATCATATCACAAATTTCAACTGTCAAGAAGCCTTAACCTCTTTCCTAAATCATAGCTTACCAAAAGTGTTGAAGAGGCTGAGAGAGATTATTGCAAAATTGTAGGAGCACCTTTTGACACCCTATATGTATGAATCCAAGTCATGAAACTAGAGCATGACCTATACTCTCTTGCTGGAGCTAGAATAGAGTTCAAGAAAGTTGTTACGTGCATCTCCCTTACTTAGTTGGTCATTTTGCTAGCTTATTCTTCTCTCTAGCTAGCCATTGCTCACTACCTCTTTGAGGAGTGAGCTAGTTTTCAACACTATTTTGTTTTGGCTATAACTCTTTCTTTTAGTATCCATTTCAAGTGATTTTACTTGCATTTGATTACTCGTAAAGTCTATTTAAGGTGATATAAATTTCTTGATTATAATTCAAATGATATCTGAGTGAGGTTCTAAATAGTAAAGGTGTGGCTCTACACATAGGTAGATGGTAGTCCCAACAACTAGTCTAAGTTGTAGAGATTGGTTCATTGGAGTATCCAAATCAAGCATTTTAAAGTGTTATGGATAGCTGAGCGTGTATACTTTCATTCTCAAAGGTTTGATTTTTTTTTTTTGAATCTAGATTTTGCATTATCGGTAAAATAGTGACTTGGGGTAACTATGGAAAACAACCTATGAGGGCCCAAAACCTTCCAAAGCTACATAGGGGGTGCTGAATCAATCCCCAACATAGAGTTCCTAAAAAAATTTCTAAGTCTAATTTCTCTTTTTTTGTTTCCCTTCAATTATTATGATCAAGTCCTTCTATGGCTCTATTAGCTTCTAATTAAGGTTAAAAACTCAGACGCTAAGCTTTCTTTTTTTAAAGTTCTCAAGTTCTATTTCCTAGGTGACAAGTAAACTTGGTAACACATGAAACCTAGATGTTAAGTGCTCAAGCTCCATTTCCTAGTTGACAAGTCAACTTGGAAACATATGACACCATCATTTCAGAAA
Organism: Ceratopteris richardii; assembly: GCA_020310875.1. Taxonomy (NCBI): domain Eukaryota; kingdom Viridiplantae; phylum Streptophyta; class Polypodiopsida; order Polypodiales; family Pteridaceae; genus Ceratopteris; species Ceratopteris richardii. The sequence goes on along the minus strand of CM035415.1, from coordinate 180,953,542 downwards.
GATCGTGACACATGTCAAGTGTCATCAACTCTAGCTTGAGGATACCAAGGTGTCATGACACTAGTCAATTCTTTGTGATGCATGACACATGCCACACAACACGACCTATGAAATGTGTGTCCAAATGCCTAGCCCATGACGCAATGGTGTTGGGATACCCTCCACATGTCATGATACCTCAAAGTTGTTACAGAATTAGAAGGATGCTGATGGGAAACGTTTATTGATCAAATTGAATGCACATTTTAATTGAAAGATACAATTTCTTTGTATTTGAACTAGTATCCATTGAGTTTGAAGATGAGTTTTGTGGTTGAATGGAAAAAGCATATTCTTGTATTTTCAAGAAAAGAACACACTATAGAGGTAGAATATAAAAGTATAATGCAAAACAATAATTATTCAAATGATCTGTTAAGGATGAAACTTTCAAATAAATACTTCCATTCCATGTGTCATTGTTAACCTTATCAAAAAATATATGGTACATTTAATAAAGTAATTCTATGATCTAAGGATCTAGCTAATTTAGATGGATATGAAATCGGACACCATTTGGTCACTTGTGTATATGACCAAAAGTCTCAAGACTAGACTTACATAAACAAGCGATCCACTTAACTTAGTGGTTAAGTCTCAAGGGTGTGGAGGAGGTCTTGGGTTCAATCCCCATGAGATACACGGGGAGAGTATTTCTAGAAGGATCCACTTGAGTTAACTTGAGTGAAGTAGGACACGGTGCACATGCAGTTACATGGTTGACACATGGATGGTTAGAATCCACCTGCCCAAGTAGGCAGTCCCGTAGAGAGAGCTATATATAGAGGCATATGTTTGGGAGGAGAGTCGTCATCGATGAGAAAACAAACTAAATATCTACTCGAGTAATGCATAAGTTAATAAAGCATCCAACAACCTACCGATATAGAATAACATCAAATGCATCTCTAGCATCATGAAGACTCAACCGTAAACCTCTCTTCTTAGGAATGGTAATATGTTTACAATCTTCAAGGCCAAAACACTACAATAATGTGTCAATATATTTTGTTTGACACAAATTTATTCTCCTATCAACTTGCATATGTTGAATGCGTAAATAATGATGCAAACACCCCACATCTCAAAGGAGGCATGCAAATTAGCCTTAAAATCCACAATATCCTTCTCATGAGGACCAGTGAGCAGCATGTCATCAATATAGACAACAATGATTAGAAGCACATCATTTGACCGCCTAACATATAAGGTGCTCTCAGTTGGATTGTTCTCAAAACCATGTGCAATCCAGTAGGCATGTATCTTTTCATATGAAGCACGTGGTGCTTCCTTCAAGCTATATAATGCCTTTTTCAACCTACACACTTGGTTTTCATGCCCTTTGTGCACAAAGCCATAGGGCTGAAAAGCATAAACTTCTTCATTCAAATCACCCATGTGGAATCCATTTCTCTATGTGTATTGTTTTATCCCTCGTTCAACTAGAAATGCATTAAAATCAAAAGAAATATATCCCCCTCCCCCTTGATAAGAATGAAGGATGCCCACTTTACATGTTGATAGATTTTCAGCCAAAACCAGAAATCGTATGAAGCACATAAACACTTTAGATTTTTATTTCAATGGATATACCCATGATTCCTGGAAAAATCATCAATGAAAGTCACGAAGTAAAGATAGTTTCCAAAAGAGGATGTTTGCATAGGACCACAAAAATCACTATGAACAAGTTATAATTTTTGAGTAGCTCAGATGAAACTATCTTTTGGGAATGAGGATCACTTTAGTTTGCCCAAAATACAATCTTCACAGACATGTATATCAGGTGCTTCGAGTTTAGCTTGAGAATCATGTAGTGCACATGCTGAATCATTCATAGATTTTTCATAGTCTATGCGCTTATACAACCCATGACATAAAATGCCAGAAGCAATAATGACATCACCATTTAAGAGATCATGAACTCTACATCTATCATCAACAAATTTTACAACCAAGCCAATCATGGCTAAGTTGAAACTGATAATAGATTCTTCTTGATCCTTGGCACAAATAAAGCATCCAACAATGTAACAGAACTACCATCAGCGTTAGTCAAAGTGATCTTACGAGCTGCCATGGTAGGATAAGAGGGGTTGTTGGTGCAGGTGACCACATTCATCATAGGGGCAAGGTTGATTGAAGTGAGGAAATTGTGCTACAAGGTAATATGTTTGGCTGCCCCACTATCAAAGTACCAATTATTTAAGTCTACCAAAAACATACTCTATTCATGAGAATATGGTTCATAATTGCAAACAGTGGCAAATGCCCATTCTTCATTCTACACAAGATTAGCACACTTTGTTTGGGGGATTTAGGGGCCTCTACAACAACCATTCCAGCGTCTTTCTTCCTTGCCTGCTTAACAGCCAGTTTTGGACAAATCTTTATGAAATGATCATTTCCTTTACAATATTTGAAAAACAATTTCCAATTTTCTATTTTCTTCTCATCTCTTTCATCCTTCTTTGATTGTGCAAAATTAGCATATTTTTTCTTATTAGTAGATGTGCTCGATTTATCTTTTCCCTTTTGACTAGTGAGGAAATCGTGATCTGCAACATGCATAATGATCCTGTTTTGCCTAGACTGATCTTCTGGTAATAGAACAGAGACTAATTCCTCGCATCATAAGGCATTGGGATTGACTTTCATCATCAAACAGAGAGTAGAAGCAAAACTTAGATATGAATCTGGAAGACATTTGGAATAGACTACAGAAGTGAACTCTTAGGTAAGATTTCATTAGTGGAAATCAACTGCTCCTTCAAATCTTTGATCTTTGTCAAAAAACATTCCATGGAATCTTCTTCATTCATGTGCTCACTTTCCAACTATTTTTGGAGGTAAGCAACAGGAGCATCATTCCTTGCTTGGTATAGAGTGCTAAGTGTATCCTAAGCACCCTTAGCTTTTCTGCAAGAGCAAATGTGAGGAATAATGGCACATTTGATAGAAAAGGCTATCAATGCATGTGCTTGAGCATCTCTACCATCCCAACAATTTTCTCTATAGTAGGTGCAGCAAGAACCGCATCACAAATGGGAACATGAAGAATATTTTCATCTTCAACGTCGTCTGCATCACCTTTAGCAATTGTGTTTGCAGGTGTAATAGGATCTTTTTTAACCTGCACAATATTCCACAATCCTTTTGGAACCAATACCTGATGCATTGCATAAGGTCATAATGGGTAATTCGTACTGTCCAACTTATCCTCAATAGCCAACATATACAATACATCACTACTTTCAGCCATGGCTAGTGACTAATGTACCTTGATGCAAAAAAATGATTGTACCTCAAAAAGTTGAATAAAACCATCCTATCGAGTTCTGCTATACTTGTAGTAGATTTTGAGATGCTTATACTAGCAAACCAAAACCTGCATATATCTTTAGCATAAAAAGATACAATTGTTGTTGGGGGATTCTTAGACAAGAAGGGATCTGAGTGTTTGTAGGAGAAAAGGGAAAGACAAGAAGAAAGATACACACCGGAAGCCTCTACTGATTGATTATGAGAAGAAAAATACAATGGTGATGCACAATACAATCCAATGCTTCTCTGTAAAATCCCAGAGAGTGCTCAATCACAAAATACCAAATACCCAAGGCCTTGTTGTTGTCAGTCTTCTCTGCACCACACCTCCACCTTCTCCAAGCGTGCACTTGTGCACACCTTGCACCAAGCTTCCAATAAGGAGGAGGGATGGACACCTTCTGTCGGCACGCACACAGCTTCCATGGGACCTTGGGATCCTTGGGGTGACTAGCTTAGCACTTCTCTACACAGTTCCTTAGTCACTCTTCATGCACACCTTGCACTTCACTCTCTGCATCACACACTCTATGTCTCTTGCACTTCTCTCTCTTCCTTGGTTAGACTATGCTCACCGTACTTAGTCCAAGAATAGTCCTTGCCTTCATTTGAGTTTCGGTTCACGTACGCTCCTAATTGCAAGAGTATCTTGGTGTTCACTTTGATGTCCCAAGATTTTCTCCTAAAGTGGACAGCCAACGAGTCCATGTTTTGTCCTGTAGTGACTTTAGACTAAAACAAAAATTTTAATTGGGGAGCCATACTTTCACTTCGATGTACGCTGCCACTTCACATACCTTCACATTTTGCCTTTTAATTCCTCAAATGTGCACATAAGAGAGGGCTCACCTGAACCTTCCAAACACTTTAAAAACACTTTTGAACCTTAGAAGATATTCCTATACAAAAGCTTAATACACACATTTATAATTCAAAGATAATATAATGGAACTAGGATCAACAGCATTTAAATCAGCTTCCATCTCGTAAATCTCGTCAAGTTCTCTTTAGTGCTCGTCAAGTTTTCTTCACAATGATCTGCAAGAGTAGAACAATAGGAGAAAAACATTAGTATGCTTTCATTAATATAAAACACTTATTTATAAATCCAACAGTCAAAACTTAACATAATTTAAACCTATGCTTACATATGTTAATTAACCTTCTTATGTATATATAACTACACACTCACATACATTCTCATATAAATATATCTATTTCATATGCTTACACACAATTATTAACTTTAACATGCATACTCACACACTAGCATGTACTTTAAATGCAATTCCATTCATGCTTATTATGCATTTATGCACAAGTAAACACATGTATCTAACTCATGCACGCATCTACTTTAAATAGGCATATGCACATACTTCACACATGCACATACATGCATTCATATTACCTACCTATTTCATATATGCACATGCACTCATGTACTCCTCATGCATTCACTCATATGCACATGCACTCATGCATACATGCATACACATACATGTACTTATGTATACTTCACAGTTATACATGCAAATATGCAAACACATCTCACACATTCACATGCATACATGAATTTCATACATACACATGCATACATCAATTATCATTCATGCACACATGCACACATCCATATGCATATATGCAAACATACTTATCATACCTATACATTCAAATTCATACATTCAATATACATGCATACATTCACTTCACATTTCACATGCATACACATGCATAATACACATGCATCAAACATATCATACTTCTAACATACATGTACACATCACTTATGCACACATCATCCACATAATGCACATGCACATATTCACTCACATATATGCACATGAACACACTTTTCATGCACACATGCACACTTACATATGCACATGCACCTATTCATATATATATATATATATATATATATATATATATATATATATATATATATATATATATATATATATATATATATATATATATATATATATATATATATATATACTTTTTACACTTATGTATATGCATTTATGCATACATACTCAAGCATACATGGATTTACCTACACATGCATACATGCATCAAACTTCACATGCATACATTCAGTTCACATGATTACATGCACTTCACATGCATACATGCACAACTCATGCATGCAACTTATATGCATATGCACTAACTCTAATATGCACATGCGGACTTGCAGAGATGCAAGTTCAGATTTCTATGGGTTTCCCCCCCACTACCAAGCAAGATTTTCTTTTATTGATGGTTTTGCACAAGAGTCTTTGGACTGGTAGTAAAGCGAGGTCCCTCAACATCAGTAACAATCTTTGTGATTTCTGTGGATGAGCGGAAGACATTGAGCATACTTTCTTGCATTGTCCCATGGCTATTAGATACTACCAAACTCTGAATGAGTATTGTTATACTCTTGGTTATCCTTCCCTCTCAACCAAAGAGATCTTGATTGGGGAGAGCTACAGGATGGAGGTGGGTCTCTGTCAGCTGCTTAGATCCCAGATACTTTGGTACATTTGGAAGGATAGAAATGATAGAATTTTCTCTTTGACCCCCAAAGAATTCTTGTATTTGTGTAATCAAAAAATTAGATGTATTATTGAACTGTGTAAGTCCTCGATGAAGGATGCTTCTTGTAATTCATTCTCTTGGCATAACATGTATAGAAATCATTATTATAGACACTCGAAAAGTAGAATCCTACCACTCTATTCTGATAAATGATTGAATCTCATGGAGTTCTTGGACTCTGCTTTGTAATTTCTCTCCCTCTACTATGTTGAGAGCTCCCCTCTTGTGGTTTGCATTTTACTCTCTTCTTAATTTATTTCCTCGTTTTGCTAAAAAAAAAATGTAGCTGTAAGTCAATTCAATAGTTTGAGAGAAACTTTTACTTCAGTTGCACTAAGATTAACACTTAACAAGCATGATTGTTAAAATGTTTCTCAAGATAATATAGAAAGTTCTCCCGAGGAATTTCATGTTCTTCTCACCCAAACTCTTTTGAATTGTAATAAGTATCTAAATTTCGTCTATAATGCTTCAACATTTTGTGCGGTTATTTGTTTATTGAACGGTTGTAAACAGCAGGTTCTCTGAAGGGTATTACGCACACGTATATTGACATGTACTTATCAACACTCTTTTTTCAACTAATATGCGAATTCTAGAAAATCACATCGTGTAATATTGAAGAATTAAAGAATGAAAATAATGACAATACTACTTCTATACATCAATGGGATACATTACATGAAGAAACTTTTGGAATTATTTTAGTCCATTTTTTTTACAAAAGTTTGAACGGTTGATAAGATAAATGTGAATAAGAACTTTAATGATGGTGCTACACCATCCTTTTTCCCTTGTGCCACTGAATTCTATCAACCTTTTATCTTGTGAAAACACAGACTATAGTGTTAATATTCTTCTTCAAAATGCTATTGCATGAGAATTACCAAAATTGCCAAAGTCACCTCATGTGAGCTGCTGAATTTGGTAGTTGAATTGATCAACCAACGCAAAATTCCCATCTTCTTGACATTTTGAACCTGACATGATGACCCAACACTACAACTCAAGTACATAGGATTTCTATTTTTCTGCATATGCATTAACGATAATTGCAAAGTGTTGTGGTTGCTTCTTCATCCTTGGGAGAGGTATATTTTCTTAAACCTTGTGTAATTTCCTAGGTGTTGAGGGTTGATCATCTTGATATGAGTGCCTTCACACAGATTGGCAAGTGGGTGATCCTCATCTTGCCACCCCTTCCATCGACTATTGAAACACCAACAATTGCATACACGCATCATATTCTTAGCAATTGTTGTATTTAGGATTTGATAAAATGAAAAATAATGTATCAAAAAATTCACATCAGCACATTTATTGAGCCTCTTCTTCGAGCCTTCATCAGTAAGGCTTCCTCATATTTACAAATTTTTTGGTATACTTGCAAATCTTTAGGACGTTGTAAATTACCAAAACTCGACACCAAGGAGCTTGTAGATTTTGTAGTTGAACATAACGAGAAGATTAAGCAAAAAGTTAAAGAGATTATTAGAATTATTCAATTTAAATCACATGAAGAAATAAAAATGAATTAATTATCTGAAAATATGATGAACTAAACCCAATGACAAAAGATTATGGAAACTTTATTAAGAGAATTCAATGTTACAAACTATCTAGATACATTTGAAGACTTAGGCACGCTACATGGTTTACAAGCATCTAAGTGGATAGTGTACCTAGGTAGGCTTGCGATAGGAATAGTTATGGTTGTAATTGAACTACATAATAAACGTGAATGGGAGGAATTTAGGTAGGAGCTGCATAGAGAGTTCTATTTAGTAAACTTTAGTCAGCATAGTAGAGAGGGTTTTATGACGTGGATTTGTACCCCAAAGACTCACGTTTCAATTACCCAAATTCATGGCAAACGTATGAAACATTTCTCCCAATTATTAGAGGATGATAGAGAAGTGCTTACTCCAGACAAAGTATTATACACAGATTTTTACTCGAGATGTAAGAATTGCAATTGAGAGAAGACTTGAAGAGCTAGCTAAGTAGTATGGACTGACTAATGATTGGGCTATTGTTAACGAAGTGATTGAGGTAGTTGCACATATGAAGCAACGTCAATCTCTTCTTTATGAGTCAATGCCTAATATATCTCTTGATTTTCCCTCTAGTTATGAATCTAGAGACTCATATAGATACAAAGGTTGAGAATTCACCATCTACGTCAAAGGTACCAACTGATTTGGGATTTGAAATCTTATTTAATAAATTGGATAATATGATGCAGATGCATGCAAATATATCAAAGGAAGTGTCTGCTTTACAAAATTTAGTATATGCACTAAATTCGCAAGATTTATCCTTTCTAGGAAATCAACCTACTAAATTTCCTCGGTCTATTTCATCATCTAATCCTCCAATAGTACCATCACCTATTCCTCAACCAACCGATCAATGAAAATTTAATGAGCATCAAACTCCTATCATTAGGAGATGTGTATTGTGTGATTCCGTTGACCATCTCACCTATACTTATGAGGCTTTAAAGGAAGCTAACGAACAAAGACTTATCATTGATATTAACAAGAAGTCGTGTGATTATAGGATACAACTTCTTTTAGCTGTTAATTGGGGAAAAAGAGGAATGCAAAAACTTTATGATAGTCTTTTTGAATCAAGGAAAGGGTCTTTTGAAGTAGAATTAGAGTGTGTAGATAGTGATTATAAAACTAATCAATCTAGAGAAACAAGAAATTATTCTATTGAAGCTCTAATTAAGGTTAGAGATGATATCATGCAAAAGACCACTTGGAATTCACTTGCTGATCGATTCTTTATTTATTCACATATTGCAATGGTTGAAGAGAAGAGAAAACAAAATGATGAACAAGACTTAAATGATTGAGAAAGAATTACAAGGAGACAAATGAGAGAAGAACCAAAACCGATGAAGGTGCAATTTGAACAAGGACAAAGTTCAAAGAAAGTGAAAAAATAAGAAAGGAAACTAAGAAGTTAAACAACTTATGATAAATGATTCAAAAAAGACTTTAGAAAAACTACAGAAAACTCCAATTGATGAAAAAGAACATGATGAAGAACAACCTGATGAAAAACAATTAAAGAAACCTAAAAGAACTCCAAGAGCTATTCTAATATCTGAGCTTGAACAGAAAATTGACTCAAAGGAAATATTATATGATATTTTATTCAAAAGTATAGTGATTGTGACACTGTAGAAGATATTTTCCATTGCAGAGATGGAATTCAAGGGGAATTTTATCAAGTTAATCAAAAGGAAGAGATTCCCTCTTACACAAGAGTTTGAAATGCAAGACATTGTTGACATGACTCATTTAATGCAAGATTCTCTTTCTTTTGATTCAGATGAACAAGATCAAAATGCGTTAACAAAAATGTTCTAGGTCCAATTTGTTGGATGTGTGTAAGATACACACAAGGAGCACAAACGCATCGACACACACAGAAGACGGATGGTTGGAATAGTTCTCTCTATTGATGATGAACTGAACTGAAGTAAGAGCTGAATAATATCCCTAAGTACAAAGTATGACCACATATGAGTGAATCATGTATGTGGTAACATGGGGAGAAAACCTCTAGCGAGCACTAGAGTAAAAAGTGCCACTGTATAGAGAAAAGGTTCACATCAAAGCTACTTGAGAAACAAATAAGTGTAAAAAACTCCCCTAGAGGAAATGATGTGAACACATAAAGGGAGTGGCAGATCAACCCCCACAAGGTAATAAGCCTAAAGCTTTGCAAAAAGCTTAAAAATTTTCCGGTGGAAGAGCTTTGGTGAATATGTCTGCCACATTATCTTGTGTAGGCACATATACCAAATAAATATCTCCTGCATGAAGGAACTCTCTCACATAGTGATAATGCACCTCAATATGTTTGGTCAATGCATGAAACACTAGGTTTTGTGCAATAGCCAAAGCACTCTGATTATTAGTGAGAATATGTGGAGCAACATCAATCTCCATGCAAAGATCCATTAATAGGCATCTTAGCCATATACACTCCACTATAACTATGAAAACTGCCCTATACTCAGCTTCACAAATCAATGTCACCACTATAGGTTGCTTCTTACTCAACCAAGATATGCATGAGTCTCCAAGGAAATGGCAACTACCACTAGTGGACACATGAGTATCTTAACAACTAGCCCAATCACTATCTATGAAAGTATGCAAGCATCCATAAAAGAGACCTAAGCTCAAAGAGCCTCTGAGATATCTAACACATTTTGACAGCTTGCCAATGCTTACTGATAGGTCTATGTATGAATCGACTCAACGGAAAACTACATACTGTGTACCAAGCCTTGTGTTGCATTCATATGTAAGACATCCCACAACTTGCTAATAAAGAGAAGTGTCAAATGCATCAGTGGAATCCTCAACTGAGAACCTAAATCTTGTCTCAACTGGTGTGGAAACTTACTTGCAATCCTCAAAGTCAAAATGCTAAAGTAGTTTTTCAACGTGCTTAGCTTGATGCATAATAACCCCTCAATAGATACAAATTGGATGCCAAGATAATAGCTCAAAAGATCAAGTATGTGGCATCAAAAGTATGTTGTAAATCATCCATAATAATGTCAAGTTTTGCATCACACGCCCAGTCAAGAGTATGTCATCGACATAAAGAACAAGCAATGTAAGGTCAGCCCAATCTTTGCGTACATAGAGTGTGCTTTTAGTTGAAGTATATGTGAAGGCAAGAGCAACCAAGTGCTTATGGATTTTGTCATACCATGCACGTGAAGCTTGCTTGATACCATACAAGGCTTTATGCAAGCGACAAATCATATGCTCTTTCCTTTTCAAAGCAAATCCAGGAGGTTCCTTCACATAGACCTTTTCTTGAAAACCACCATTCAAGAAGGTTGTTTTTATGTCCAACTGATGCACTTTCCAACCTCGATCGGTAGCCAATGCAACCATGGTATGAATGGTAGTCATGCATGAAGTAGGTGCAAACATCTCCTCATAGTCAATGCCCTATTGTTGCGTATATCCTTTGGCAACCAATCTAGCTTTATAGCTATCAATGCTGCCATCAAACTTTCTCTTAATCTTGTAAACCCGCTTTGTATCGATAGCATTCTTTCCTTTTGGCAATTCACATAACTCCCAAGTACCATTTCTATGTATGGAATCCATTTCTCATTGCATAGCACTCATCCATTGTGTGTCGTCATACGCGTCTTCAAAAGAAAGTGGCTTTGCATTACATGTTCGTGCAATAAGAGAATAATCCACAAAATTACTTGATGCATGGTGAGAGCTTGATCTTGTGCATTTGATTTGTTGTCCTACAAATTTTGTTTCAGCCCCCTTGGTAGAGTTTGTGCACTCTTGATAGACATGCCTTCATTATGCAATACATCATCAATATGTTTATCATGCATGGGCTGAATTTCATGCTCATTTTCAGCCATATCTTGATGCAAATGTTCAGCCATATGTGGCTGGAAATTTCCAATAGTTTTGACATTTATTTGGCTAAAAACTTTCACCCATGTTTGGCTTGAAATTCTCTGCATTTTCAGCTCTATTTTGCTAGAATGTTTCAGCCCTTTGAACCTTAGTTCACTAGTCTACATGGCCATAGTCAACTGCATCATTTTGGAACAAAGGCATGAGTGTATCAAACACATCTTGTGAGCTAACTGTTGGCTCTTTTCCCAATTACCAAGTACAAGGATATCCCAACCATATTTAAACCTAGGGATTGGAACCACAGAGTACTAGTTCATAGATGCCTTGATGGATTAAGGAGCGACCCTAAGCTGCATACGAATGATGCTTATTATGCATCTTCAAACTACCATAAATCCAACTACAGCACGCATGATAGGCATTGGAGGCCAAGTCATAGAATGTGTTGGAGATGCCATAATATCCCTCCACCTAGGAAATTCCACTATGGAGCAACGAGTGTTGGTATGCAAAGAGGAGGACGTAATAGAAAACCTAATCCTAGGTCAAAATTGGATTATTGAGAATGAAGTGAGCAGTCATCTAGCAGAAGGATACATCTCGACCAAAATAGGGCATAAGGAAATATGTAGCATGTTAGAATAAAGACCTTCTCATGTTCTTGAAGCTATCAAACTTGAGAAAGAAACCCTAGAAAAGGAGTTAGAAGACAAATCAATCAAGAGCATACCCAAAGAACACCCTAAGCTAGAATTGCCTGCAAATATGAATGTGTTACTTAATGATGTGCTTTCATCCTCCATGAACAGTGAATCCAAGAGTGAATGTGAGGACAATGCTCCTTATATTACCTACACCAATGAAAAAAAAATCCCCATGGAGGTCTACTAGTTGAACGTCATATCCATGGAATAGTTGTTTACAATGGATTCAGAAGGATCAAATGACCAAACTAGGTGATTCAACTCAGGAACACACCAGTCAATCAACGAAAACAAGGAGAGATCACTACTACTCCTCATCCCAACCAGAACCGCCAAGAATCCTTCATGTGTGGCTTCCAAAATCATTAGAAGAAGCCAAAAAGACTCGGCAGCATATGTGGATTGCAAGGAAAAATAGACAAACTGCAAACCAAGAGCTAGAGAAGCTCAATGAAATATTATGTCGAAAAGGTGAAACAAAGCGGTCCAAAAGTAGACACCAAAGGTACATGAAGGACATGACATCAACCAATCAAACTTCAAGAAAGAAAGAGAAACGGTCTAGAGCATGACAAAACCAAGAGAAGCAAAGGCCTCGAACACTGACTACAACATGGATCTGGAAACCAAAGAGGCCGCAAGGACAGGAACAACCAACTCAATAGGATTCCAATTGCACTTATGAAGAGTCCCATGCACCTAGAGTATGCATGACAGGCCACTTTACGAGGCCAGACATTTGGCACATAACCTTTTCAACAAAACTAGTGGTGCACATTTCCAACTTGGGAATAGATCCTAGAGTCTACTTCCATAGGAATGAACCTACAATGTAAATAAATACTACTTCAGCTAAACTAACTTTTGTTTTCTTTTAGGAATATAAATCAAAAGAAAGGTGTTAAGAGACTTTATTTACTTAAGCAAGGGACAACAGAGTGATTCAATAAGCAACATGTCACTGAGACACACATAACACACCACTTGATTTCTATAAGAAGCTGATGTTCTCTCTATTACAAGTGAAGATGGATTCGGAAGATTCTGAAGCGACTATTCAAGACGAGGTGTCAGAGTTTCCCTTACAGAGCATGACAAAAGCAAAAGGTCATTGGTTTCAGGAGGATCAACTCATAGGGGATCATCTTTTCTTAGTAACAATAAAGATTATGGACACGGACCATCAATTTCCAGTGATGTCTCAAGATTTCAAAGTGGTACATGCACTTCCATTACCTGTAGACATTATGAAGAAGGTAGATATTCTAAAGTACTTTGAACTACCAATCTACAAACTGGACTTCCAACAATGTACACAGGTTGTGAATACCATCCAACCGGAATTGCATGACCAATTAGTGCCCGAAGCAAGAGTTCCATATGCGGTAGGAGAGTGGGTAATCATCCATTTCACCCATGACTTAATAAAAAAAGCTTTCGGTTGGGAAAATGATGGGAACATAGTTTTGAAAGATGAGAGCCGAGGGATTAAGACACACGCATTCATAGATATCAATCATATTGATATAGAAGAAGAAGTCCGACTCATTCATCAACACTTGCTTTCCAAACATGCACCGATATACATCACCATAGAAAATCATAGTACAAATGCTATCTCATGCCATCAAATAGATAGGGAACCAAGTGAACATGACACCATATATCCAAGAACATGTTTTCGAAGCAAAGAAGCAGTGGAACCATACAAAGTTCTTGAATGGGAGTGTTGCTCTAACAATACTTATCTATCATGCACTACACATCCGAGAACATTTGAAAGCAATGTCCTCATCTTTGGAGATGGCTAATTATGCGAGGTTAGCCATGGTTCCAAGGAAGAAGAAAGGAATAAAGTAGTAGAAGAAGCCGAACCAACCTCACAACCAAGAATCAGAGGCACCAAAAGGCTACGAGAAATGATGAAGGTAGAAGAAGCCCTTCCAACTTCCAAGAGGATACATGTACTTCCAAGGACGAGGCTAGAAGACAATACATCCATCACGGAAGAGGAACTAACCACAGCAATGGAAGTAACTCAACAGTACATGGGAGGCCACGTAAACCTAGCCGTCCAAGGCCACCATTACCACTAGTCTCATGAAGACAGTAAACAACGAAAGAGGCTGACTAAGGTTCATAGATATAGAGAGTTCGGATTGACCAACTCTAGTTCATCATCCGATATGCTAGAAGAGAAAGAACCATCTATGCTGAATGTGGACATTAAAAGTGACTCAAAAGATGATGGTCAATGGGAAGAATTGAATCAAGTAACCAATTACTTTGGAGTGGAAGGTACAAAGGTAGATCAAATTACGAACAAAACCAGCAAGGGCACAACAAGGCAGGAATCACCTAAAGAAGGAATTCATGTATTCAAAATGAATGAAGCATCGAACATCCAAATCACAGAGGCTCACTTAGATGGAGATGCCTTGTTAAAGAATCCAAAGGACGAAAAAGTAGAGGAAATAGTGGACAAGCCCGAGCCCTTTACACCAATCAGGGTGGTAGTGGAGCCCTCTCCTTTGGATGTCACTTTTCAAGGCACTGCTACAAAGTCGACCACGAATGAAGATGAGGAACGAGAGAGAGAAGTGCACCTTTAGATAAGACAACCGCACAAGAAAACTATACATGTGGAACAAGGAAGAGACGTACAAAGAGGGGAAGAACCAAGTATCCCCAAAACATGGTTGAATGTGGATATATCCCAATTAAAACCTTTCGTGAAGAAAATGATACAACCAATTATGGACACTCAACAACTAATGCTTGAAGCGGATGCACACTATGATAAGGCTATGCAAGAAAAAAACCAATTCTAGGTAATAAGTGAAAACTTATCTACAAAATTGATTCAAGCTCAATAAGCACTCTCAGCCAAGGAATCAGAAACCAAAGAAGCCTAGGACCAATGCGCCATGCTAGCGACGGAGAACCAACAGCTTCGAGATCAACTTAAAGAGCTGCAAAGAAAGTATGAAGCCCGTGAAGCGGAAAAAACAAGAATGAATAACCAAAGTAAGTTGCTAGAAAGTCAAATCAAACTATACATGGAAGAAGCAGACACTCTAAGCAACAGGAATAAAGAACTGAGGATTGCCATACTATGCAACCAACCCATCAAAGCACCAGAAATGATTGCAAGTGACACTAAGGCATTAGAAGATCAAATCACAAAGTATGAAGATGAGCTAAAACAAGAGTGAGCTATCATAGAAGAATGGGAGAAGAGATATGTGTACGACACTAATGAACTGAGAAAAAAATAGAAGATGGCAAAGAATAAACTCATTGAATAGTGTAATGAAGATGATAATCAAATGGATGCCATCAAAGGAGAACTTTTGAAGAACAAGGAAACAATCATGCGAGCCAATGATGAAATCAAAGAAAAGGATGAAATAATTGCAAAACGGAAAGCCCAAACAGATCAACAGGTAGAAACAGGGACACCAATAGCTCCAAGCTCCACAATCGTGTGGAGATGATTGCAATCCGGGTGGATCCGATCTGGTCATGGCACACATAGGGTGTATGAAGCTAATGAATGTTGGAAGGTTTAAGGATGTGAAAGTGAAATTAATGTTGAGTATGGAGAAGAGAGAGATGTTGAAATGATTATGGGAATGGGAATGTAGGAGTGCAAGTTAGATTTATGAACATGAATGATAAGAATGAAAGAGAACCATACACACGAATCAAATTTGGAAGGAAGAATGGTCCATTGAAGGAGCTTCTTAAACAGTTCCTAATTCTAATCCATATGGATAGTCTTCTTTCGATGATATGTATGCATGACGAGAATAGATGGAATCCTTACACATAAATCAGTTTCGAAAGGAAGAATGGTCCAATATTGGAGCTTCTTATACACTTTCCGAAACTAATCAATATGTATGGGTATGTATGGATTATATGCATGCAAGTGAATTATGATGATAGAGTTTAATCACAAGATCAATGAAACATCCTCACTCGTTCAACGCAATACTACGGAGCCTTCTCACACATAGAAGAAAATAGAAGACATGTAAAAATACTAAAGAGACTGAGAGAAAAGAGACAAGAGACAAGTGACAAGTGACATGAATTAAAAATGATTTGAATTAAGATACATGTATAAGATCGCCGTCATACGTCAATCTAAGTAGTCTACTGATTAAAAGCGGTTCCGGCCCTCAAACCATGATAGTTCAACCGAATGTCACACGTAAGAAGATGAGTTCCACTTCATTGATCCTATGTATGTCTAGGCTCATAACGTCTAACTAAAGAAGTCTAAGACTCATTAAAATCAGCTCTAACTCACGCACACGCTCCATCGAGGGTGAGTCAAGATACAGATGCTGGTTTCAAGAGCCTATCCTAGATTGGAGTTCTAACTAAATTTGAAACTAGGTACTATACTCATACTAGCCCACCTTGGATCCTCACTCGCTCAACCGAGGGTGATCGTCTCAAGGAAACCTTAAGCTAGCAAGATCCCTATGGATGCCTAACCATGATGCTCTAGGAGTTCGTAAGGGGGTTTATATAGTTTTTTGAATGAATTTGGGCCCTTGGATCTAGAGAAATCAACTCTCAACTCTAGGATCACTACTTTCGATTACAACCATTTGATTAATCAAATCAATGGCTTGGAATTTTTCTTTCTAACAAACCTAGCATAAAGGAGTGAAATTTAGGCACCTTCATTCTCCACCATTGGATATGGGGATGATCTCGACCGTTGGATCAATGCTAACATCAATTCGGATAAGATATGCCACTATTTTTAGAGAAAAGTTGCATTATTCATCTTTAACTGTGAGAAAAGTGTTCTTTGATGAAAAAAACTCGTGGATTCTCCTTGCTTTAAGCATAATTTCATCGCCACCCTTGAATATGAGCTCATCTTGATCGTACAACATGGCTCAATCAGCTTTCACCATGTGGCAGCCCTTCAACCCTTCAATTTGCTTAAACTAGAAAACTTTGGTGACCTTGAAAACTGGAATTTGTGCTCTTTGACCCTCCAAAAAGGCTTTGATTAAGATGAAACTTTGTAGGACTATGTTTCCAAACATCTCCTTCAGGAATATGTAGAAAAAACTTTTATTTAAATCTCCCTTATACAAGTTTGACTACATTTGGAAGGCTGCAAGGTGGCATTAAGGTCTCTAGCAAACTCTGATAGCCTTGAAACTTTGTACAAATATTTAGCCACATATGTTCTTTATACATGCCAAACCATATGGCTAACAAAAGTTCCTCTACAAGATTTTGTAGGATCTAAGTGGAAAAATTATATTTTTTACAAAATGCACATGGCATATCAGTGTGCTAGGAAATCCATTTACATGTGAAATTCAGGCTATACACTGCCTTTGATAGGCTTTACAAGTATATGAATTTTCATGTGATTTGGAGATATTGAAATTTTTGCCCTAGTTTCCAAAGTTTGACCAGCTTTGACTGCTACCCTAGATTTGCTCGATTTCTTCCAAAGTTTGCATGTGAACTCCCTTTGACATCCTTGATGCATCTTGGACTTCTCAGGGAATTCTGGCTACCTTCACCGAATGTGTTTCTTGGAGGCCTTCATGAGTAAGAGAGGAGAGAAAATCTCGACAACATTCGCCCCCACTAAACCTGCGATTCCTCTAGAAGCGCCACTCTAGCATCTGTGAAGAACAAAATGTTTCAGGCATCAAATTCTTTTATAGGCAACATTAGAAACATGGAAGGAAAATTGATTATATGCATGAATGAGTAGGTAACGTGACATGAAGCAAAATTTGCATGAAAGAAAGAATTGAAACAGGCAACATGAATATGCATGAACAAATAGGCAACATATATGCAAATCAACAAGCAACATTGACAACAAGAAAGAAAACAGTCAAGCATCAATATGAAGTGGAAATGGATGTATTGAGTTGTTTTAAGCATCAATTTCTCTCATCTTGAAGAAAAATTTGTACCTTTTTCATAAAGCAATCTACCTTAAATATGATTATAAATAAAGATTTAGGATTTTCAAGAGACATCTTTCATCTTTAGGGCTTATTTTAGATCAACTTCTTTCCTACATAAATATGAATATGCTCTTTCTCTAATAACATGCAAGGAAATCTAACTAAACTGCACTAATGCATAATTATGCCTATAAAGCCCGTGATTTATTCTACTATGCCACTTTATCTTCCTTTGGATTTTTTTTATGATGATGATGATTCGGCAACTTTATGGTTACAATCGCTTGTTTGGGGGAGAAGAAAGTGTAAACTTCCTCGTAACATGAAGCAACTTTTTCTTTTGGATGACGGGGAAAAATTAAACCCCGATACAAGGTACAATCATTTTTGATGATGGAGAACAGTCGTTTGAACTCCGATACAAGTGTTGTGAGATGGAGTAAGGATGTAGAAACATGCAGTAGCAGGAGCTAGGATTTCAACAATTATGCTTTCGATACAGGATACATATGCATGTTTATATATGAAAGTCATGTCATCAAAATAAACCTCCAAATCTACATGCCCTATCTTTCCATAATCCTAGATTATAATCAATTTCTTAATAGATAAATTACTACTTAAGATACAATTTTACACAAGTAGAGAAATCATCATTTGCTGTTTTTTACTTATTTGATGTGGATATGTACTGCAATGCAAAGACTGAAAACAAACATGCATGAAACAAGAATGGAAAAAAAGCAGAATGAACTTGAAAAAAAAAACAAAGCAACATGAACTTGAAAAATTAACGATATTTATATATATATATATATATTTTATACTTTTTATTTTTTTATTTTTAATAACATGGATACTCATGTTTATGAATTGGCTTCATTGTTGTCATCTTCTTCAATGTCCTCATCCAAAATATACTTATCATTATCACGTTTCTTGAATAGCTGCAACACCATTTAATTCACAAAGAGCATACGTACCATTGTTGTTGACTTTTGATACAATGTATGGCCCAAACCACCGTTGAGTGAGCTTTTTGCGTGCATCATATTGAGACTCAAATGTACTATCATAAATGAGCACCCAATCTCCTACTTCAATTGGCTTAGGATGCAATCGATGAGTTTTATCAAAATAATGCTTGTTCTTCATTCTAGATTCTCTTAATTTTTCAACGGCATCATCAAGTCTTAATTTACCTTGTTCTAATTGTTTAATGCGCAAACTCAAAAAATCATCAGTAGACATGTTTTCAGAACAAGGAAAATTTGACCATGCGGAAATATGAGGCTGAATTGGAAACAATGGTTTTTGACAGTACATGAGTTCAGTAGGCATATACCCAGTAGTATGTGTGCATGTCATTCTATCTGCCCAAAGTGCAAAAGGTAAGAATCTAGGCCATTGTTTGATGTCACCCTTACATGCTTTAGATATGGCTTTCACAATAGGTGGATGCCCTCTCTCTATTTTACCATTGGCCTCTGGATTATATGCAATAGTGAGAGACAAACAAATGCCGTGATGTTCAAAGAACTCTTTGGCTTCTCTCGCATTTAACTCTCCACGATCGGCAACTACTTTCTCTATGTACCCAAAATGACTGATGATGTCTTCAAGCAAGAATTTGTAAACATTGTAAGTGGTCTTAGATCGTAGTACATGTCCCTCTACATGATTAGTTAAGTCTTCTCTTGCAAGTACAATGTAATGCATTTTGTCAATACCTTTAGGCATAGTTACAAGATCTACTACCCACTTGTAGTGAATACAAGGTGGATAAGTAGGATGCAATGGATCTCTATGTTTGAGTGATGAATGAAGTTGACAAGTAGAACATGTAGAAACATACCTACTAATGTGAACATACATCCTAGGCCAATAATAGGTACTTCTAATTTTTTCATATGTTCCAAAAAATCCTTTATGACCTGCCTATATTGTCTCATGCATTTCCTTCATTACTTGCAATTGAAGACCTCGTTTTCCTAGGATTGGTAGTGGATTCTTAACCTTACCCTTAGCATGTATCCAAAGATAAGTGTTACATAGGAAAAAGTTATAAGCTCATTTCCTAATATTATGGAATCTATTCGTAGTCTAGCTAGGTAATGGTTGTAGTGTACTCAGATACTTTCCTATGTCTCTCCATTCATTTTCGTACTCAGACTCATGAAATTGCTCGTACTCGTATATATGTGGAACATAGTCAATTAAGTTCACATTCTTTATTAGATCACTTTCAAGATCATCAAATCTAGCTCTCGATAACATATCTGCAACTGAATTTGACTTACGTGAAATATGAACTAACTGAAGATATATGCACTTAATATATGAGATCCATCTAAGCATGGCTATATCAGGAGATGAACAATTGGCTATCATTCCAATGAGAGGCAAACATTCAGTCTCAACTTTGACATTTGCACCAATGAAATATTCTTTGTCTGTTTTCAATGTTCTTACCATACCCCATAGTTCTCATTTGATCTTTGGATATTTTCATTGTGTTTCATGTAAAATTTTGGCACCAAACCTAATTGCATATCTATTCCCTTCACTATCATCTTGACTTATGACCCAACCTATACCAATAGGACTAGTATCAATAGTCAATATAATAGGTTTGTTAGCAGAATAGTCTACACGCTTAAGGATGGGAGCTTCAAGCAATAATTTCTTCAATTTACGCATAGCTTGAGTGTGTTTGTCAGTCCAAATAAATTTTCATTTTTTCCTCAACAAGTCATAGGGACAATCAGCAACATGAGCAAAGTGTGGGACCCAAATAACATATAAGATGCAAGCACCAAGAAATCTACGTACCTCACTCACGTTGTTACATGTTTCAAAAATTTTGCTATGGCATCAAATGTCCAACAATAAGAACCTTGTTGACACCAAAAATAGATTTCTCTATGGAAAATGTGACACCTACCTCTTCAAATCATTGAAATATTCTTTCACAATCAAAGATATGGTCAAGAACAAATTCACGATATCCAGATGAGTCTAAAGTAATGTCCTTTACACGTTCCTCACTAGCTTTAATTGGAATATCATCAATGAATGGCATAGTTATATGAGGGATAAAATCATGTAACACCATATTCATAGCACTCATCATATGAGCCACAGAATTGGTCGCTCCTTGAGGTAAAGTACACATGCTCACTAAGCCTAAAGGATTTTTCATTGTGGTTATGTCACGACTGTCAATTGCTAATTGGAATTGGTCATATCCTGAATATAAATCACCCATTGAGTAGATAGAATGTCCTAAAAATGACTCAGCAAACTCATCTACAATGGGTCCTGTTCCTACATTCCTTATGGTGACTTTATGGACGGGTTGGAGATCTTGAATAAAACGTAGTTTCCCATTCTTTTTAGGCACAGTGAACCATCTATTTGAGTAAGGTGCAAAAGATGGCTCTAAAATTCTCATGCTTATCTTCTCCTTAAGTAGTTTCATTAGCTCAAGTAAGTGAGCCTTTGGAACTAGTATACGGCAAAGATTCCATGGAATATGTGGAATAGTAAAGATTATCATGGGTGCAACTAGCTTAGGATCTACGCAACCAATCTCATGAGGATACATAGTAAAGGCTTTTCCATGGCTACGTATGAGTCTCTCAAATTTATCTCTCTCTGCTGGCAAAAGAAAGTCGTCATCTCTACCAATTTTCACCTTTTTTATTGTCTCATCCGTGAATGTATGTCCTATGTTTTTCTTATCCCGAAGAATTGGATCATTTTTCATATGAATAATTTTTTCATTACTTCCTTGGGGTAATGGTTGAGCTATGGGTTTGAGTTTTTTGTCTAAAGTTTTGTACTTTCTTTCAACTAAGGCATCATGTGTTGGACTAAATTTTGAGCACTTGTCAACATTGAGAGCATACTCATCAAGGGAAGAAAGAAGAATAATATGGGAATTAGAATTTTGTTGAAGACATAACTCTAACTCCTCAAGAGTAGAGAAACAATGAGATGTCTCAATCACATGCTCAATGTTCTCATTATGTTCCATGATTTTGTTGTTTTTATAATTTTTTTGGGTTTTTTGGATAAAAGACTTGGACAATTGACTCTTATGAAGAAAATCTAATCTAGAATGTGGAAAACAAAGTGACAAACTATTGTACATGTTGGTTGGATGCGAGATGTCAAACCAATATCCATTGTTGTCCCGCTCAACAATGGATTCTATCTGAAATTTTGATCATATGTAGCTCCAAACATGAATGGAGGTGCACAATCACTACAAGCATGCTCATGACCCTGAGTAACAATAGGTTTCTTTCTAATTGACAATCGATTCCTAGGATGATTCACTCCTACCGTAATGTCTTGAAGTGATTGCATTCCATCCTTAGACTTAAATCTAGCATAGGTAGACCCATTATTCATGGCTTTAGTTTCCATACGACTCTAACAAATAAAGGGTTGACCTAAGAGAACTTCATAGGAGCAATTATCTTGAATAAAAAAGTGAAACTCTTCTGTGATTCCTCCAATGGATATGGGCACACTAGTACAAGCTCCATATCGGGTACCTACACCATTCTCTATAGTTCTCATACGCCATCCACAATCTTTATATATGGGCCATTGAAACTTATCATAGACTTCTCTTCAAATCACATTGATTTCGGAGCCAAAATCTACTAATGCATTTACAGTGATAGTGTTCTTATCATCTCCTATTTTAACATGCATCTTTGATGTACCTCTAGACCAAAATTTTCTTTTAAGTGACTTTCAGGATTGTTTTCATGATTTTCATGGTCAGGTTGAATAGGTCCAAAGAAATTTTTATTAACATTTACTTCATCATCATCAAAGTCCTCTTCATCATATTCATCAAAGTTTAAGGCTTCATTCATAGCTGCTTGATCTTGATCTAGAGAATCTTGCATCTCAGTATCTAGATTAAGCGGAAACTTCTTCCTTTTAATTAGGCCGATAAAGTTATCTTTAAAAATAGGCTTTGCAATAGAGAAAACTTGTTCTAAAGACATCGTCACTTGACTCTTAAGCAAAATGTCATCTAAAATCTCCGTATGATCTATTTTTCTCTCAATTTCTGAAATCAAGGTTGCTTTAGGCTTTCTCTTTGGTTTCTTTTGTTTTTGCTCAGGATCTTGTTTTTGTTCATGTTCTCGTGTTTGTTCTTTAGTTTGTTTTGATTGTTCTTTTTTATTTAAAAGCTTTGGTTCTGTTTTTCTTTGCTTTGTCTTCTTCCCTTTTTGTTTCTCCTCTTGTTTCTGGTCATTGGGTGGTGATTCTTGTTTTTTATCTTTGGATTGTGATGTTTCTCCGTGCTCTATGATTGTTTCTATTCCCTCTAAGGTTTGTTTTCGAGTCACTCTTCTTTCACTAGGCTCAACTTCATGTCTTTTTTGTTTTTCTTCTACATTGGATATGTGAGAAATAAGAGATTGATCTTCTATCGGTGACTCCCAAGCCGTTACTCTCCTAATCTCATCTCATGCTCTTACTAAAGCCTCTATGGAAAAGTCACCTTCCTTTGTGGGTTTACTTGATTCTACTTGTTGTTCATCAAGAGCTTCTAGTTTCACTCCTCTAGTTCCTACATCCGTTATGGTTATATTTTCATAGTGTTTTTTCATTCCTCCCTTACCATAATTTCCTTGCAAAGGTAGCCTAGATGGATAGTCACAGATTTTCTTGTCTATGTCTATTACTAGTCGTTGCTCCTTAGCAGCCTTCAATAGTTCACAATCTCTCAAAAAGTGCTCTAACGAATCACACCAAGGACACCTACGAGGGCCACGCACAAAAACATTTTGATTTTGAGGATTTTTATTAACTTGTGGTGGGAAATTTTGAAATTGAGGATTTTATTGATAAGGTATTGCTTGAACAAGATAATTAGGATTTTGATAAGGTAATTGATGTATTTAAGGAGCGGGAGCAACATGTGGTACTTGAGGTGCAAGAGGAGCTTCCATAGTATATGGTTGATGATTTTGAAAATTTTGATTTTGAGAATTTTGAAAAACTATTTGAGAAGCTTGAGGATACATGTTTTGATACATTTGAGGATTTTGCACATGAGGAGGAACGTGATATGCTTGAGTAGGAGCTACTTGTGGATTTTGATTGGTAGCTATAACATGTTGATTAGGCTCTTGAAAAGACATTGGGTTCATTTGATTTTGGAAAGTTTTGGTGTAATTAGATTGTAAAGCATCTATAGTCTTGGCCAAATTGGATTGTCTAGCAATAACACTTTCCATTTGCTTAGTGAGAATTTCCACTTGAGATTGTTCAACTACACTTTTATTTGGCTCTACTTTTAAACCTTGAGTAGGCTCCATCATTTGAGGAATAGGAGTAGAGTCAAAAAGCATAGCATGGGATTGTTCTCTAACTTGCTCTTTAGTTTGTGGAAGGCTAGCTTGAGGAAGACTAGTTTGCTCATAAAGCATGCATTTTCTTTGATGTCTATGGGCTACAGCCTCTACTACTTTACACACTTTTTGCCAATTATCAGTAAGACCATAGCGCTTATGTGGCTCTTCTAATCGCCGTTCAACTTCCCTTCATGATGAAGAAGCTTAAGAAAATTGATCACAAGATCAGGTTCCAAAGTTATCTTATCCTCATCAGGAAGTTGTTCATAGCCTCTAATATACTCATTTTGTAAGTGAGTAATAGAGCTACTAGGCTTTGGGGAATTGACCCATCGTAAGAATCCATCCCGATTATGTTGGCTATAATCTTCAAGATAGAATTCTTTGAGCATCTCCTTTCTAAAATCACTCCAAGGAAGAGTATCATATTGAGTGACACGGTTTATGATAGAGCTATCAACAATTTGTTCAAAGAATGATATCAAAAGATCTTCAGGAAGACCAAAAATCATAGCTTGCTCTTCAAACAAATCTAAGTAGCTTGTGATGTTGATGCCATTGAATTTTCCCTTCTCTCTCAACATAGAACAGACTATTCTTTGGCCTTGTTTCTCAACAATAAGGGATTTGAATCCTTCCTCCATCTTAGGTGAATGAGCAATTGATGCACGATTCTGTAGATCTCTCACAAATGTGTTTACTTCACGATGAAGATGTGCACGATACTGTGAGAAATCCAGCGCAATACTCAAGAATGATGATGATGATATGATAAGAATGAAAAATATGAAACAAAGGATATGGATCACAACCTCCCAACAAGATCAAAAGCAAATGCCATATAGTGTTTCACGTCAAGTTCAAATGTGGAGGTGATCGCAATCCGGGTGGATCGGGTCCGATCGTGGCACACATAGGGTGTATGAAGCTAATGAATATTGGAAGGTTTAAGGACGTGAAAATGAAATTAACATTGAGTATGGAGAAGAGAGAGATGTTGAAATGATTATGGGAATGGCATTGTAGGAGTGCAAGTTAGATTTATGAACATGAATGATAAGAATGAAAGAGAACCATACACACGAATCCAATTTGGAAGGAAGAATGGTCCATTGAAGGAGCTTCTTAAACACTTCCTAATTCTAATCCATATGCATAGTCTTCTTTAGATGATATGTATGCATGACGAGAATAGATGGAATCCTTACACATAAATCAGTTTCGAAAGGAAGAATGGTCCAATATTGGAGCTTCCTATACACTTTGAGAAACTAATCAATATGTATGGGTATGTATGGATTATATGCATGCAAGTGAATTATGATGATAGAGTTTAGTCACAAGCTCAATGAAACATCCTCACTGGTTCAATGCAATACTGCGGAGCCTTCTCACACATAGAAGAAAATAGAAGACATGTAAAAATACTTAAGAGATTGAGAGACAAGAGACAAGAGACAATTGATAAGTGACATGAACTAAAAGGATTTGAATTAAGATACATGTATAAGATCTTCGTGATACATCAAGCTAAGCAGTCTACGGATCAAAGGCGGTTCTGACCCTCAAACCATGATAGTTCAACCGAATGTCACACGTAAGAAGATGAGTTCCACTTCATTGACCCTATCTATGTCTAGGCTCATAAAGTCTAACTAAAGAAGTCTAAGACTCATTAAAATCAGCTTTAACTCACTCACATGCTCCACGGAGGGTGAGTCAAGATAGAGATGTTGGTTTCAAGAGCCTATCCTAGATTGGAGTTCTAACTTAAATTTGAAACTAGGTACTATACTCACACTAGCCCACCTTGGATCCTCACTCGCTCAATCGAGGGTGATCGTCTCAAGGAAACCTTAAGCTAGCAAGAGCCCTATGGATGCCGAACCATGATGCTTTAGGAGTTTGGAAGGGGGTTTATATAGTTTTTTGAATGAATTTGGGCCCTTGGATCTAGAGAAATCAAGTCTCAACTCTAGGATCACTACTTTCGATTACAATCGTTTGATTAATCAAATCAATGGCTTGGAATTGTTATTTCTATCAAATCTAGTGTAAAGGAGTGAAATTTAGGTGCCTTCATTCTCCACCATTGTATCTAGGGATGATATGGACAGTCGGATCATTGCTGACATCAATTCGGATAAGATATGCCACTATTTTCAGAGAAACGTTGCATTATCGATCTCTAACTATCAAAAAAGTGTTCTTTGATGAAACAACTTGTGGATTCTCATTGCTTTAAGCATAAGTTCATCTCCACCCTTGAATATGAGCTCATCTTGATCATACAACATGGCTCAATTATCATTCACCATGTGGCAACCCTTCAATTTGCTTAAACTAGAAAACTGTGGTGATCTTGAAAACTGGACTTTGTGCTCTTTGACCCTCCAAAAAGGCTTTGATGAAGATGAAACTTTGTAGGACTATGTTTCCAAAGATTGCCTTTAGGAATATGCAGAAAATTTTTTTATCTAAATCTCCCTTGTACAAGTTTGACTACATTTGGAAGCTTGCAAGGTGGCATTAAGGTGTCTAGGAAACTCTGATAGCCTTGAAACTTTGTACAAATATGTAGCCACATATGTCTTTATACATGCCAAACCATATGGCTAACAAAAATTCCTATACAAAATTACATTTTTTACAAAATGCACATGGCATATCAATGTGCTAGAAAATCCATTTACATGTGAAATTCAGGCTATACACTGCCTTTGATAGGCTTTACAAGTATATGAATTTTCATGTGATTTGGAGATACTAAAAGTTTTGCCCTAGTTTCCAAAGTTTGACAAGCTTTGACCGCTACCCTAAATTTGCTGATTTCTTCCAAAGTCTACATGTGAACTCCCTTTGACATCCTTGATTCATCTTGTACTTCTCAGGGAATTCTGGCTACCTTCACCGAATGTGTTTCCTGTAGGCCTTGATGAGTGAGAGAGGAGAGAAAGCTCAACAAAAACGGCTATTGAGGAGACTGAGGTACGTCCTCTTTCTTCCCCCATGCATCATTCACTGATCAGGGAGGAAGCGGAGCCCAACACTAAAAGATATAATCGGGCTATTGCAGAACTAAGCCGAAATGAGTGGGCACTACTAGTGTCCCAGCTTACAAAACAATTTGAAGAACATGTGGTCAAGGTAATGAAAGAGGCAAAGATTGAGAGCAAGATCTTAGAACATATTTTGAAGCCTTTCAATGTACCTTACGGATTAGTCAAAGAAGAGACACACCAGTATATAAAGATGACCACCAACAAAGAACCAGATAGCGATCTGCAATTCAACATGTAGACATTCACCTATACACAAGAGGAATTTGATAGGGCAGATCCTATTTGGAGATGCAAGTTTTTTGAAAAGAATCCTACGTTACGGGTACAGTGGGAATTGGCACCGTCTATATTGCAAGTCAATCCATCCTTTTGCCCAATACCCAGAAGATGCTCCTCGACGCAATTTTGGGAAGCATAGTATCAAGGAAGCTTAAATAATCAATGGCTAAAGTATCCACTATTACTGATTCCACCCCGCAACTACTTACCGTCAGAAGAATACATGGTGAAAACCATCGAGTTTTGGATCTCAAGATATGCCACAGTACAAGATTTAGCCATTAAGATGACAAACAACATGCGCAGTACACATTCTTGAATTTCATTGGAATTAATGAGGGATTAGACGCACTCCTTTTTTATCTATCTACTATCCCTACTCATTCAACACTCATGGCCATATACTCAAGACTTATGTTTTATCCCAGTCCATACATGCAAACATTCGAAGAAGCATTCTTTACTGGATTTTTTGAAATGGACTCAGAAATGTTCGTAAAAATATCTTCCAACTTAAATGCCCGACTGGTGGCCTACGAATTAAGCTTCTTTACAGACCATAGACATGCACCAGATGATGGGGTGAAGTCCAACCAATGGAAGGAATTAATGTCAAGCAAACTCGCTTAACCATGGAGAGTAGAAAGTCATACAAACATATGCATGTCACCACAAAAATCCTATCAGGGATGACAGAGTTCAGGAGGAGGGACGTGTGGAGGGAGAATCAAGCAAAAAGAGAATAAGAAGACGATCAACAACCAAAATGGCTCAATAGAGAAGAAGCTCAATAAGAAAGAACCACCCTCTGCCCAAAGCCCCATAGGGGCATGCATCACGTGACAACACCAAATAACCAGGTCGTGAAGAATGGAAATAAAGAAAGATAAGAACGAGGACATTTCATGGGAGGTTGCACAAAGCTTCCTCATTTGCAAGATGCATGCATCTGCATCTCTAAGGCCTCCACTTAATGTGGGTGAATGGAAAGAAATGAACAGGCTATAGAAATGCATGAGGTCCTAGAGGATGTTAAAGAAGATTTAAGAACAGGGCCTTTGAAATGTAATGCTAACTTAGAGGAGAGGTAAGGCTAACCAAGTGATGTGTGCAGTGGAAAGAATTAAATATGCTCCAGAAAATACAACAAGGTCGGAGGTGTGAAGATAAAGACATATCAGAAGACCAAAAGCTAGAAAGGGGAGAGGTTGAGAAGTTGAAAAGCGTGACTGAGAATATCACATTCTTAGCCACTGATGGCATGTGTGGCAGCCTGACTTAATACAACAACCCAGATTTGTGAATATAAGGAATACCAAGGGGATTATAGAAGCAAAGGACTAAGCTCGGATAAAGTAACATATTGCCTGACAATCATTATCACTTGTTCGACCACTGGGTGCATGTATTCAAGAGCTATAGACAAGCGGCAAACAAAAAGAAAAGCCTATCAAGGGATAACAGAGACAAAGAGGGGGAGAGTGTTTCAGAGAAAAGAGGCACAGCAGAGGAGCCCCAAAATTTTCAAACTAATGACCACAAATTTTCTTCTTCAAAATCGTAGCAAATTCCCTCAAAGCTATGTAAATGCACTAGAGGAATCCTCTGGATGCATAAGCCCCAAATCTTTGTAGCATAACTCTTCTAAAATAGTAGGAAATTAGAGATTAGTCAATAAAGTGCCAGTCTCTTTCTGTGAAAGGACCATTTTTAGGGCACATGTTTATAAGTCACTTTGTGACTTTTGTAAGAGACTTTTTGCAATTGTGAAGAAGGGGAGCTAAGATTTGAGTTTGCTTCTTTCTTGCTGATTTTCTTCTTCTCTATGAACTTTTGTGTGTGTGTAATGCTTGGAACATGTGTATAAGAGTGTTATCTATCCCTTCCCGCTAGGTTTGAACTACTGTAGTGTGTGTGAGGCATAGGGAGTTATGGAATGAGTGTTGGTGTTTCCAACCATTCACTATTTTGCTCATAACTTGAAGAGCATTTGTCAACTTTGAGTGAAAATGCAACCAATAGATGCGTCTCATTGAGATCTTCGAAACCAACTTGCTATTCCCCATATTCCGAGTTTGGAGCTAGGAGAAAAGTTCAAATTTGTGGTTACTATTGCAACTAGTATTGCTGCATGCAGTTTTAGAGGATTAGTGAGTCAAAGAGGTAGTTAAATCTTTTCACTCAGCCAATTCACTTTCCATCATGTGTGCACACATCCTCATACACTTGGTTCATGTGGTTCCTCAGATTGATAATTAAACATGTATCGATCCACCACTATATGCACTTGTGGGGCGATTGAGATTTAGTCTCATCGATGCAAGTCCCTAAGGCTTCGCAACTTAGGTACACAGTAGCCTCATCAATGCATGTAAATGAGCTTTTAAGACCGGTATAGGACAAAGATTCCATGGGATATGAGGTACTCTAAAGATAATAATTGGAGGTACGAGTTGTGAATCAGCACAACCTGTTTCTGCAGGTTGTAATGAAAAAGCTTTACCATGATTTTTAATAACTCTTTGGAATAAATCGTGTTCATCAAGTAACAAAAAGTAGTCATCATTTCCTATTTTAATTATTTTTAAAGTTTCATCAGTAAATGTATGACGAATCTTTGTATGCTCATGTAAACTAGGATCTTTCGTGAGATAGTCTTTTCTAGAGTAGCTTGGGCTACCTCTATGAGCATTCTACAGATTTCCGCTCTCTCCTTCTCTAGCCCCCCTAGTGGATAGAGTTTCTTATGTTGCTCTATGTTTGGTCTAGTCGTGATTCTAGCTTGGTAAGCTTTTAGCCACATATCCAAATCATCTGGTCTTAGGTCTGCTAAGATTGACCTTGACTTGTCTAGTCCTTGTCTATGAGACATAAGTGGAGTTTCTTCTTGTATTTCCAGTTTCTCAGATTTCTTATTGTCTCTCATTTTCTTCTTGTCCTCTTTACTTTTCTTTCATCCATTTGTCTCTAAGTTTTTCCCTTTTATCCTTCCAACTTTGAGTCTTCTTTGTTTGGGTACTCTCACATGGGTCTTCAGAATCTTCCACGACCTGTATTTTAGGTTCTAGGTTTTTATTCTTTTCTTGTTCAGAGTCTACTTTCTTCCTCTCTTGTCCTTTGGCTTGCGCTCATGTGATAGCTTTTAATGATATTGTGTACTCCTTGTCACTGCCTGAAGATTCAATTACCTCGATCACATTTTTTTGGATTGTGTTATGCATCTTGTTGGGATTCTTCAGACAATCTCTAAATAGATGTTCCTTTCGACATTCATTGCAGTACCCTTCCCAAGTCTTAGGAGGTGGTGGATTATATGGCATAGTGCACTCTCTTATGAAGTGGTCTCCTCCACATCTATAGCAGCGTCCCTTTGCCACAAATGGTCTAATGGGTGGTCTCATGGGTGCTGGTGCCTTGGGTGCAGTGTACATTAGGGTTGTAAACTCCGATCCATAGGTGTTGTCATATCCCTCATAACCATATTATTATGGGTCATAAATTTGGTCATACTCCATTAAACTGGTGTCATAGGGATATTATTCTCCTTGGCTCTACTCGTATCCTTGATTCGTTGATTTTGTACTAGCTAATGGTGTAGCTGGTACTATGGCTCTCTCCATGTTTCCCTCTGGTTGAGTGTATTTAACTGGTACTACGTTCTGTGGAAGGGGTGGTTGCTGACCTAACACTGGATGAGGTCGTTCATATGCCCTTGTTCATAAGGTCTAGGTGCTCCTTGTGGTCCTGGATAGGGATTATATCTGGTAATCTCCGTTCCTAGCTCTCTAGGCGGGTATCCATAAGGCCTATACTATGGTTGATTTAAAGGTCTTGACTGCCTATTGAATGGGCAATTCTCAGTAGTGTGATTAGTGTATTTCTGTTCTATATGGTAGTACAGGGTGGGTCCTTGAAGTGGTTGCCTATTGTATGGATAAACTTGAGGAATGCCTGTTCCTCCTCTTGTGCACATGTGAGATGGATGATCTCCATGGCATAAATTGTATCTTTGTAACATGGGTATTTTCATTGGTGGGTGATGATAATTCCTTTGTCCATGGACTCCTAACTTCTTGCCTAGGATTTCTGCTAACTCCTCTACATTATTGGAGTTAGATGCCACTGTACTTCTAGTGTCTTCTAATTTTGTAGGGCTTGGTATACTTTTGAGATCATCAGCTAGGTTGTCCTCTAGGTCAATACATTCTTGAAGACACTTGCTCAATGTTTGGAGCCATTTCATGTAGACTAGGGTTCTCAATGTCCAATTTGCCAATCTATCCAAGAATAGTGATATCATTTTTTGTTGAGAGGGTCTTTCTGTTGTTGTACATCTATCGACATATTGATTAAATCTTTGGGCAGTTGTTTTCATTGTTTCATTTGGAATTTGTTTGAAGTTATGGATTAAGGATGACGAGTTGTGTTTAATTCCTCTCTTAGTGAATTCTCCAATGAACTCTTGAAAAAATTGCTCAATATTTCTAAATTGATTAGGATCCAATCGTTGCAACCAAGTCAAAGCCGTTCTTGTGAGCATAAGTCCAAAGGACTCATACTCCACAAAGAAATCATCCACTTGCTCGGCCTGTTATACTTATTTAAACTTAGTGATGTGATTATAGGGGTCCCCCATTCCGTCATAGTGATTTCTCATACATTTGGCCACTTGAATTAGTCTTAGTCTTCTTATTGGTTCTGGTGGTCTAGGTATCATAGGTATTGCTAGTCTAATTGGAGGCATTCCAGGCTGCACTCCTAGTGGTGCTCTTGGCCTTAGTGGTGGTCAATGTTGGTTACCTAGTCCAGGGTGGGTTTGATTGTGTAATTGCCCTCCTGGCATTGTGAATTGCACATGAGTTCGATTAGGAACACTTTGTTGGTTCTTTTGCCCTGACATTGTACTCTCTCGCTCTTGATGCGTTCCAAAAGGATTATGGGAGGTAGTTGCCTACTCTCGAGGAGGGAATACAGGCAACCCCATATACTTCTACCGGCCAATACCTTCTTTGGTTCTGGTCTAGGTATGTGACTCTAGACTCATCTTCAGGATCCTTTAACTCATAGAAAGTCATTGGGCTTTCTTCCTCTCCTGATGTGGGTGAGTCAGTTTGTAATAGTAGGTCTGACTCGTGGATTAAGTAGACGTCTAATAGGTAATCATCGTGAGGTATCAAATCTCCTCTAAAGACTCGAGTCACCACTGATCTGCCCCTTGGTGTAGTCACTAACTCCTCACGGTCAGGTCTCCTTGAGTTTCCTTGTCCTTCCAATCCTCCTCTCTCCTTGATCTGATCTGGGTTTCCTATTACCACATAGATGTAACCTAATTTATCCATGTACACTCCTCCTTCATACTTGACTACAGATCTCGGCACTATTGTTGCTTCAGTAGATTTCACCATCCTTGCTATAGACCTATTTAAGCCATCCAAGTAAATAGGGATCCCTTGGGGATTAGTGGACACATATTGCAGAGAGGTGCGGTATTCCCCCTCTATGGTTGACATGAAGTTCTCCCTAGGGACAAAACCCTGCATGTCTTTCGAGGGCATGGGTATCTCCTCCTCTTAGTCACTAGAGGTCTCCATATACATAGAGTGATGACTTGCTTGGGTTGCACTCCCTAGCGATGAAATGACACTACTCCGGCTACTTAGCACTCTTTCTGATCTCAAGTTCATTCACCCTTCTAGGCCTATGTTGGCTTCCTACTTCCCCACAATTAGCTTCTTCAACCACTTCCAATTTTTCCCTCAAATGGCTTGATTGGTTATGAACGTTACCACTCTTGGCGATACCGGATAGAGGATACGATACCGATTTCAGCACGATACGATACCAAAAAACTCAGCGATACGATACCAAAATTTCCATGATCTGACACTCTTGCATTTGACGATACGATACCTTACCACTACATGATACGATACTAGATTCCTCACCTACGATACCAGAAACCTCTGATGATACGATACCTCTAAATCCGGCGATATGATACCACCCAATGAGATGCTACAATACCAAAACTAACACAATACAATACTAGTGCAAGTGACGATATCAAAATAGAGGATGATACAATACTATATTATGCACGATATGATACTATGTTGGCGATATGATACCAACCTTACACGCGATATGATACCGCTCAGTCGACGATATGATACCATGATCGCGACGATATGATATTGAGTAGACTGTGATACGATACCACCAGCCAATCCACGATCGCGATACTAGCACTTGATGATACGATACTACAATGGTATCATGACACCTCAAGTGGTTATACCCTGATACGATACCAGGCGAGTATCATGCTGCTAGGGAATATTGATATCGCGATACCAAAACTCAACTGACCACGATACCTCAGCCAAATTCTATCTAAACTCAAAAAGTTTTAGTGCAATGTGTTTATTTACCTCACCTCTTCCCTCTCGGCCCTCTGTATCACTCAAAAGCCCTCAAAAAACTCTTTGTACCTTCCCACGATCTCGAAAACGATTCAAATCTGTAAGGACGTCGGATTGGCATTATGTAATTTATATTTTCCTATATCGCACGTACCGAAAGGTCGTAGCGAAGTGTTGTAACCTTTTTATCAATTAATGAAAAGACATTACGGTGTTTCTCCGGTAGCGAGGAAACGGGATCGCCAGACTATCTATCTAGGTGATTTGTGAGCCTGTGGAGACATCGTAGTGCAGACTTCCGTAATTCTGAGTATTGTCACTTTACCTTGTTGAATTACATTAATGTCTGATTAACACAATAATGTTCGTTGGTGATAATAAGTCTGTGCGACGGTAAGTATTACTCTCTATGCTACATACTATGAAAGCCTAACCAGAGTATGAACAGTAATACTGTGTAGAAGACATTATACTAGATAATAACGTACTGTTTGCTTGATAAGTTACTCAGAAAATAAGATACAGGGCCTCTGAATTATGAGACCCCTACCATCCCCAAGAACCCGAAAAGAACCTAAAAATGTATGTGATGGAAAAGTGCACTTTTAACACTCGCGCAGTCTGTGAGAAGATGGCAATTGATTGAGAAATCAGTAAAGGAGTAGTAGTATGTAAGGCAAGCGGCGTAGAGGTGATATATGCCGGTTACTCACTCTGACGAGTCTTATCCGAAGTATTGGAGGGATCAGCATCCCTGGACAGTACCAAATTTGTTAGGGACACCCCTAGGTGGTAGAAGTGCAGGCCATTTAAGCCCAGTTGTCGAAGAATCGGAGCAGTTAGCCGTGATTCCGGTATAAGTTCGGTGATAAATGATGAGATTCCGGTAGATTCCGGTGTCATTTCGATACGTTCTGAAGAAGGTACAGTAACTTCAGAGTGTACAAGAACGCAGTGCGCAATGGATGTGATACCATTTGGTCAGAATTTGAACCTTTCCGAGGATAAACTTGTGTTACCCAAAGAGATCGTTGCCGGTGGAAGTATAGCCTGTTTCGGTGAGAGTTCGACAAGTTCCGATGAAAGTTCGGTACCAGTTGGTGGGAATTTGAAGTTTTTCGGTGACAGTGTGATACCCTCTGGTGGATCTTTATTACGTACACCACTGTTCGGGGCAAACGTGCCTACCTTTGATACCAAAGCTGAGGATAGGCTATTTGATTTGGAGATACGTAAGAGACTGAACGCTATTTTCGAGCCGGAAGGTGAGCAATCTAATAATACAGATTCTGAAGGACAAGGGACACCCCCTCAAAATTCAGGAAACAGCAAGGGTACCAATAATAGCACCGTGAGTAGTCAGCAACAGCAACAACAACAGCAGCAACAGCAACAGCCACCTCCACTTCGACCGATTCCAACAGGGGTGACTTACACAAAGTTCAGTGGATTTCCGGGTGATGACCCTGATGCACATGTGCGCACCTTTGAAATAAGCTATGCAGTGCTAAACCAACCACCCGATCTGGCGTACAAGGCCATCATATTTCAGACAACATTAGTCAATGAAGCAGCAAGGTGGTTAACAGAGTATGATATCAACCATTTTGCTAACTATGATGATGTGAGAGACGCATTTTTACAAAGGTTCCGGTTGAAGAAAAATCCTGCCGAAATCTTCGACTATTTGCAGAACAATCGGCAGAAGCCGCACCAGACTGTTCAGGAATACACAACATTCTATAGAAATCACTTAAGACAACTACCTCCGGCACATGCTAATCTACCGGATGATGTTATAACCCAGTGGTTCATTAACGGTCTGACCCCACAGCTAAGACAAATCATGATCATCCGCTATGTGGGGGCTATGACACTCGATGTTGTTATTGCGATAGCCCTGCAACTAGAGCATAAAGTTGGGGGATTCACCGAAGACTTGGAGTGGCTGAAGGCCAGTAAGAATGTAATAGATGATCCGGCTAAACAGATGTATTGCACCAAGTGCAAAAATCTAGGGCACACCAGTGCTACATGTGCTCTTAACCAGATGTATTGTGCCATCTGCAACACAACCTGACACTCAATGGAAAATTGTGCATATAATGCTAAAGTGCAGGGACGAGAAGCAGTAAACGCTATTATACAAGAACCAGGTCAGCCAGCCATCCATTACATGCCACCACAGATGCGAAACAATCAGTCGCAAGGATACAGAAATTACCCGGGATAGCGGAACACCAATTTCAATGCCAATCGATGGCAGGCGGGCACATCAGCGGAGGGTACTTCTCTCCCACCACCTAGATGTCATTTTTGTGGTGAGATTGGCCACATCCAGAGATTTTGCAAGGATGCAGCAGAATACGACAAAAGGAAGAAGGAGCATCAAAACCCGATGACCAACATGGTCTATATCTCACCAATGGAATCACAAGCAGTAGTGGTCTAGACAAGATCGGGTAAGCAGTTGCAACTAGCAGCTGAGGTGTTCGAACCTGGTATCCGTGAGCAGCAGCGAATGTATACCAAAGCTAGCCAATGGGCAGTTAAAGAGCAAACTATGTTTCCTGATCCAATTCTTCTAACACAGGTTCCCCCGCCAAAGGCGAGAGCGAATGAACAAAATCCTAACCCAGTAACAACAGAATCATCATCAGAAGCGGTGAGGAGTACGAATCAAACAGATCAGGTATGGGAGATTCTATCTAAGACTTCGTTACACTCCCTTTGGGACGGTTGCTTGCATTGATGCTAGGAGTTAGGCAGCAATTTCAACAACAGGTCAGTCCTGGATCTCCCAGTAATCCGGCGACTACAACAATACAACCGCAAACTGATTCTACGGTGGATCATTCAGTCCCATTAATCACTGTCTGGCATATAAATCAAAAGATTACTCAAGTGCTCATTGATGGCGGTTCGGGTGTGAATATAGCAACTGCAGCTCTCTGCAAGAAATTGGGGTGGACCCAAATCGAGCACGTCCAATTTTTTATAAGAATGGAAGACCAATCCCGAGTCCATCCGATGGGATTAGTACGGAATATCCCAATTACTTTGCAAGGTACCACGTTTAAAATGACTTTTGTAGTCTTAGAACTACCAGAATCCAGCCTCGACTACAATCTACTTTTCGGTCGACCATGGTTGAAACAAGCCAAAGTTGTACAGGATTGGTCAGCGCAAGAATTGAGTTTCAAAGATAATCACCGTAAATATGTTGTTAAACTGGATGCCATCCAGCCCTGCGAGCTTCATGCCAGACCATATGTAGCAGAGCCAGTCCACATGTTGGATGGCTTATCTAACGATGAGGAAGAGGCGTTTTTGAAGAACAATAAAGATCTCATCTCCTTAGGTACTGTAGATCTTCAATCAGTAGAGGACAAGTGGAGTCCGGCAGCGTGTATGGATGTTCCCGTGACCGGAGAGGCGGATGCAGATGATAGTGTTGCTATGGATGGAGCCACCCTACATCAGCTTTTATAGTCAGTTGACGATCTAGTGAAACATCGACAATTTTATGTCCTAGAAGATCAGTTAGTAACATATAATCTGGTTGATGAGGCTAACCCGCGACCTGTTAAGATTAAGTCACGATTATCCGAGGCATTTCAAGAAGATTTGATCCGACTCCTGCGTGAGTTTTCGGATGTTTTTGCTTGAGACTATCGCGATATGAAAGGTCTTGATCCGCGGATCTATCAACATCGGGTAGTGCTCAAACCAGAGGCGAAGGCAATTAAACAATCTTGTTACCGAATGAACCCCAGTTATGTAGCACAAGTCCAAGCAAAACTCGATCGGTTATTGAAGCTGGGATTCATTGTACCAATCGAGCACGATGAATGGTGTTAAAAGTGCGATTTTTTGTCACAAGCACTTTTAAATTTCTCGGGTTCTTGGGAGTGATAGGGGTCTGATAAATCAGAGGCCCTGTATCTTATTTTCCCAATTAACTTATTCAATAAGCAGTAAGTTAATGTTCAGTAGCAAACTCTAATACAGGTTACTAGTAAAACTCTGGGTATACTTTTCACAGTGCGTAACACAGGAGTTATTCGTTACCGTCACACAGACTTACTATCCGCAACTTAACATTACTGTGTTAATCACCAGTTAATGCAATTAAACAAAGTAAGAGTTAACAGTACTCAGGATTTCATAACACTGCACTATGACGACATCTCCACAGACCGCAAATCGCCTAGACAGACAGTCTGGCGATCGCGCTCCTCGTTGCCAGAGAGTTACCGTAATGTCTTTTTATTGATTGATAGAAAGATACAACACTTCGCTACGACCTTTCGGTACGTGCGATATATGAAAAATATAAATTACAAAATGTCAATCCGGCGGCTTACATTGGCATGCACAGTGGACTTGAACCTGCAACGGAAACAAAATCAAGGCTCGTCTACGATACCTTGTATATACATGGTTTTGGCTAATTTAAAAGTTCTAGAAATCTTCTGTTTCAAAGAATCCAGCATTAGCTTTAAGGTTTCCGGCTCTACTAATTGTGCGTCAGTGCGAACAGAACTGGCGGCAATCACTTGACTCATCAAAACGTCAACCTGTGTCTGCAAAAATGCCTCTTGCAAGTAGAAGTCATTCGCAGGAGCCGCATCACGATGGAATCTCATTTCTTCAATTTGATTATCGATTCTGGAGAGTCTGTCAGCTTGAACTCCCAGTTGTTTTTCTCTTCTCTCGAGTTCCTGAGCTTGATATTGAATTGTCTGGTAGTAAGTATCTCTTTCTTTCATAATGCCTGCGATTTCCTTCTTAAGCTAGACAGTAAGACTTGTCTGTGCTTTGAGAGCAGAATTTGCCTGAAATAAATCTGCAGATACAAATTGAAGTTCCACAGTAGTCTGTTTTGCTAAATTGGCCATCTCCTATCCTCTCTGCACTACTTCATCAAGCTGAATTTGAGTTTCTTCCAAAAGGTTGTCGATAGCAATTCGAGCATCCTCCTTATCCTTTATCAACTGAGTGAGTTTCTTAATTTCTGCATCACAAGCATTTAACAAATCATCTTTGGCTCTTAACTTAGCCAACGCAACATCTCTTTGGGCAATCAAAGAATCCTGCTCTGCAAATTTTGCTTGAAGTTGCGGAATCTGTAAGTGCAAGGCATGGTTTTCTGCCTTAACTGCATCTACTTCTTCCTGTACTGGAGTAATGTCGGCTTCTAAGATATCGACTTTATGATGCAATTCTTGACGACTATTATCAATGACCATCCTTAGTTGCATTGGTAGTTGCTGCGAGAATTGAATCAAGAGGCGACCCATGGATTCTAATTTAGTAAACATTGGGACCAGAAGAGGAAGAGGAGGAAGTGGCTGAAATGAAGAGGTTGATAATAGGTGAGGAGAAGGTGGTGGGGAATAATTGGGTGAAGAAGATGAGGTAGCAGGTGCTGTAGGAACAATAGGTTGAATTGGGGCAATGGCCGCAACAATATTCATGTTTGGCACCAGCGCTATTCTAGTGGTCTGCTGTGTTGTTGCTTCAGTTCTGGCAATTACAGAATCCACCAAAGCAATCACTTCATTGACAATCTCTGCAACAATGGATTGCACATCATCGTGGGTCTTCTACTGAGAATCATCTCGCGAAGAAATTTCTTCAGAGTCGGTGGTGGCAACACTGTGTTCCTACTATTGGATTGGGGAAGATTGGGCGGAAGAATCGACATGGATAGAAGTTGCGGTGTCATGGAAGATTTCTTCTTCATTTCCGGCGTTGGAGCATTGCACTTGACTCTCAAAGGGGCTTATACATCTGCATT
Source organism: Ceratopteris richardii (assembly GCA_020310875.1). Classification (NCBI taxonomy): domain Eukaryota; kingdom Viridiplantae; phylum Streptophyta; class Polypodiopsida; order Polypodiales; family Pteridaceae; genus Ceratopteris; species Ceratopteris richardii. The sequence goes on along the minus strand of CM035415.1, from coordinate 180,913,533 downwards.
TATGGTGAATAAGTTGGAAGAGATCTTCATCCTCATCATCATCATCTTCGAGCACTTGAACAGACTCCTCATAGAACAAGATGGGAGCGGTTGGAGGCGATTGTGCGGCTTGGAGTACCGGAAAAAGAAAGGTAAGTATATGGGGAAGACGAGAACGCGGAATATCATTCTTGTTAACTTGTTTAATAACCGTAACACATTCACGGTGAATGCGCCGGAAGTAGAAAGCTGCAAAATGGACAGGTTCACGAGAGTCCATGTCAATCATCGAGTAAAAGGGACGCGAAATCCCGTAAGTACGTTTCTGCAAATTTACGATAGCAACTAAGAATTGTAAAGCGGTACGTTTAGGATGAGGACGACACAAAATGGCATACTCATTCGATGAGTGCCGTGGGAATAATTCAACCATGGTAACAATAGGAAGGAGAGGACCATGCTCCACTCCATCCATGGGAAGATGAAACGTGGAAGCAAACGAAGGTAAAGTGATCACAACGCGGGATGGTAAACAAGTAATCGGCCAACTCCGCTCTGTAGCAGGTTTAGCGGCAATGGCAGAAATGATCTACGCATAGAAAGGTTGACACTCCACTAAATGCCAAGGCAATTCAGCGAAGTTCAACAAGCCTCGGATATGCAAAAACTCACTCACATCCGGGGTGAGTCCTTCACGGAAGGTAGCAACGTTAGCTAATGCTTCCATGATGCACACGCGAAAGCTCAAGAGCACAAAGACACAGAAAACACAGAGCACAGAACACACAGACACAATAGCGATTAGCAGTGAAAGGAATAAGATTAAGTAGAAACACGGCAACGTGAGGCGATCGAAAACCCTAATCATTGCACGGTATTGACATGATAACCCTCATAATTACGACGTGCATGCATGTGAAAAAACAGTAACACAGGGCGGTGATTAATCATATTTAGGTATCAAAACAATGAGGTTTATGATCTATATTCAACCAAAATATGAAAATAAGAAGAAAATAAGTGACACGCGGAAAAACGAGGAACACATCAGTGGTGATCAGGCTGTTGGTGATATGGGCGTAGCTTTGAACCATTCATTACTTTGGGAAGAGGAACTCCGGTCAAGGTAGTCAACCGAAAAGTAGCTGGTCCCACTTGCTCACTGATTCAATAAGGACCAAACCACCGTAATTTAAATTTTCCAGCAGAACGATTTGCTTTAGCATTATAAAATAACACAAGTTGGCACACCGTAAAATCTGGAGTCTTGAGGAAACGATCATGAGTCCGGGCTTGCCGTAACTGAACTTCTTGAAGAGTCAAAAAACTTTCCGAGCGATGTTCATCCAATTCTCTGAGTGCTTCCAACCGAAATGGCAAAGAGTCTTCGGGTAGCAATTTCTGAGTTAGGGCCACACGTAGACTTGGCACTACGATCTCCATCGGTGCGATTGCTTCAAACCCATAAGCAAGCTTAAAAGGGGTCATTCCGATTGCCACTTTGTATGTAGTACGGTATGCCCATAAGACTGCGGGTAGTAACTGATCCCAACATTCTGGTGATTCCACAACCAATTTGCGAAGCATACTCAACAACATCTTGTTGGTACTTTCAGCTAAACCATTAGCACGGGGATAATATGGGGAACAGAATTTGAAAAGTATGCGTTAGTACTCACATTAAATTGTTAGCAAAGTGTGCTCCTTGATCTGTCACAAGTTCGAGAGGTAATCCATAAAGCGGGAATACTTCCTTCGTCAGGTGTTTTGCCACCAAAACAGCTGTGGCGGACCGTAAAGCCCAAGCTTCTGCCCATCTGGTGGCATAGTCTGTACAGGTCAAGATGTAGCGATTGTTGCTAAGGGACGCTAGTGGTATGATTGGCCCAATAAAATCAAGATCCCACTTCTGAAAAGGATCCAAAGATACTACAGGTTGCAGAGGAAAGAAGTGGCACTGTAATGGCTGTCCAGATCGTTAACAAGTGTCACACTGCTACACAAACTGAGTCACATCTTTGTACATGGTAGGCCACCAAAGCCCACATTGCAGAATTTTTCGGTGAGTAAGATCTACCTCGAAATGTCCACCGGAGGGTATTGAATGTGCCATAGCAATACCCGAGTCTACTTCATGTGGTGGGATACAGTGAAGTAAGACACTAGTAGGATCCAGGTAGTACAGTTGACCTACAATCAACCAAAATCTGCGACTGTAAATGGCAATTTTTTGCTGCAGAGCAGGAGGCGTATGAGGAGCAAGATATCCGTCAGTTAGAAAAGTTAATAACGTATCATAGTAGGTAGGCGGCACAGGATGTTCTATAGATTCATCCCGAGCTGGCTCCGTAGCGTAAATCACTCGTGTAGTGTCATCAACCCCCACCGGAGCTTCATTGGAATCTAACCAAGAGAGAAAATCTGCTAAGGCATGTGTTGTGTCGGGTCAATGAATCACTTCATAGTCGAACTCCTGTAATAATAAAACCCATCGAACCAAGCAACCACCTAAATGTTGCTACCGGACCAAATACACAAGTGCGGCATGATCCACGTGGAAGGTGAATTTGCGGCCTAGCAAATAATGCCGGAATTTCTTCACAGAATACACCAACTCGAGACATTCTCTTTCGGTCACTGAATAGTTTCGTTCAGCAAGAGCTAGTCGGCGACTTCCATAATAGACAGGCCGAAACCATTTGTCAGTTTGCTGCATTAAAATGCTTCCAATGGCTATGTCTGATGCATCTACAAAGACATGGAACGGGCGTTCCCAATCAAGAGGTTGCGAAATTGGAGCCTGCGTCAATAATCCTTTTAAACGATCGAATGCAGTTTGGCATTAAGGAGTCCATTTGTACTACCGTAATGTACTAGTCATTAGCTGATTGAGTGGTGTTGCTAAATGAGCTAACCACCGTAAATGTCTGCCATGCCACCGGATTTGACCTAGAAAGTACATAACTTCTTTCAGCGTTGTAGGGACTGAAGCCTCCAACACGACTGGAGCTTTATCCGGATCAACTTGTATTCCTTGTGCATATATAATATGTCCAAGGAGTTTACCACAAGAGACCGCAAAAACAGATTTTGTCGGATTCAGGCAGAGTCGGTATTCACGACATTTTTCAAAGCAGCACCGTAAATGATACAGGTGTGCCGCAATCTTGCCGAATAAGGAGAAGTCCTCCAAATATACTTGCATAAAAGCAGTCACGTAGGGTGAAAAGATTTCTTGCATACATCGTTGAAACGTGCTTGGAGCATTCCTTAACCCAAACCACATGACCGTACAGCATAAACACCCCAATTCGTGATGAAAGCTGTTTTTAGTATGTCTTGTTCTGCGATTTGCACCTGATTATAACCATTGTAGCCGTCCAAAAAGGAGTACATTTCGGGCCTGGCCACCCTGTCTAGCATTGTGTCGAGAAAGGTACCGTGGCCGCATTCCGTTTTCGGTAATCCACACAGATTCACAGCTGTTTATTTTTCTTCGGAACAATCACGATCGGAGATATCCATTCAACGTGTTTGATTGGTACAATGAATCCCACCTTCAATAACCGATCGAGTTTTGGTTTGACCTGTGCTGCATAATTGGGGTTCATTCAGTAATTAGATTGTTTAGTCGGCTTCGCCTCAGGTTTGAGCACTACCCAATGTTGATAGATCCACGGATCAAGACCTTTCATATCGCGATAGTCCCAAGCAAAAACATCGGAAAACACATGCAGGAGTTGGATCAAATCTCTTGAAATGCCTCGGACTATCGTGCCTTAATCTTAACAGGTCGGGGGTTAGCCTCATCACCCAAATTATGTGTTACTAACTGATCTTCCGGGACATAAAATTGTCGAGGTTTCACCAGATCATCAATTGACTGTAAAAGTTGTTGTAGGGTGGCTCCATCCATAGCAACACTATCATCTGCATCTGCCTCTCTGGTTACTGGGACCACTGTACATGCTGCCGGACTCCATTTGTCCGCTTCAGATTGAAGATCTACAGTACCTAAGGAGATCAGATCTTTGTTGTTCTTTAGAAGTGCCTCTTCCTCATCGTCGGATAAACCATCCAACATGTGGACCAGCTCCGCTACATATGGTTTGGCATGAAGCTCGTAGGGCTGGATGGCATCCATTTTAACAACATATTTACGGTGATTATCTTTGAAAATCAACTCCTGTGCTGACCAGCCCTCTACAACTTTGGCTTGTTTCAACCATGGTCGACTGAAAAGTAGATTGTTGTCGAGGCTGGATTCTAGTAGTTCTAAGACTACAAAAGTCATTTTGAACATGGTACCCTGCAAAGTGATCGGGATATTCCGTACCAGACCCACCGGATGGACTCGGGATATGTCTGCCATTCTTACAAAAAATTGTACGGGCTCTATTTGGGTCCACCCTTGCATAGAGCTATAGTTGCTATATTCACACCCGAACGGCCTTCGATTAGCACTTGAGTAATCTTGTGATTTTTATGCTAGACAGTGATTAAGGGGATTGAATGATCCACTGTAGAATCATTTTCCGGTTGTATCGTTGCAGTCGCCGGAGTACTAGGAGATCCGGGACTGACATGTTGCTGAAATTGCTACCTAACTCCTGGCACCAAGGCGAGTAGCTGCCCCAAAGGGAGTGTAATTGAAGCCTTAGATAAAATCTCCCATACCTGATCTGTTTGAATTGTTCTCTTCACCGATTCTGATGATGATTCTACTGTTATTGAGGTAGAGTCTTGTTCCTGCGCTCTCGCCTTTGGCAGGGGAGCCTGTGTCACCGGAACTGGATCAGGGAACACAGTGGGCTCTTTAGCTTCCGATTGGCTAGCTTTAGTATACATTCGCTGCTGCTCACAGATACCAGGTTCGAACATCTCAGCCGCTAGTTACAACTGCTTACCCGATCGTGTTTGGACCACTGCTGCTTGTGATTCAACTGGTGAAATATAGACCATATTGGTCATTGGATTTTGACGCTTCTTCTTCCTTTTGTCGTATTTGGCTGCGTCCTTGCAAAATCTTCGGATGTGGCCAATCTCACCGCAAAAATGACATCGCGATGGTGGCAGAGAAGTACCTTCCGCTGATGTACCCGCCTGCCATCGATTTGCATTGAAATTGCTATTCCGTTGTCCCCGATAATTTCTGTATCCTTGCGACTGATTGTTTCGCATCTATGGTGGCACGTAGTCAGTTGCTGGCTGCCCTGGTTCTTGTATAATGGTGTTTACCGCAGCTCGTCCCTGTACCTTGGCATTATACGCACAATTTTCTGTTGAGTGTCCGGTTGTATTGCAGATAGCACAATACATCTGGTTAAGGGCACATGTAGCACTGGTGTGCCCAGGGTTTTTGCACTTGGTACAATACAACTGTTTAGTCAGATCATCTATAACGTTTTTACTGGCTTTCAGCCACTCCAAGTCTTTGGTGAATCCTCCAACTTTTGCTCGAGTTGTAGGGCCATCGCAATAACTGCATCTAGTGTCATAGCACCCACACAGCGGATGATCATAATTTGTCTTAATTGTGGGGTTAGACCGTTAATGAACCACTGGGTTATCACATCATCCGGTAGATAAGCATGTGCCGGAGGCAGTTGTCTTAAGTGAGTTCTAAACAAGGTCGCGTACTCCTGAATAGACTGGTGCGGTTTCTGCCGATTATTCTTCAAATAATCAAAGATTTGGACAGGATTTTTCTTTAACCGGAACCTCTGTAGAAATGCATCTTGTACCACATCATAGTTAACGAAATGATTGATGTCATACTCTGTTAGCCACCTCGCTGCTTCATTGACTAATGTTGCCTCAAATACGATGGCCTTGTACACCGGATCGGGTGGATGGTTCAGCACTGCATAGCTTATCTCAAAAGTGTGCACATGTGTATCAAGGTCGTCACCTGGAAATCCACCGAAATTTGTGTAAGTTACCCCTGTTGGAACCGGTCGAAGTGGAATGATTGGAGATGGCTGTTGATGTTGCTGCTGTTGTTGTTGTTGCTGTGGCTGTTGTTGTTGACTACTCATGGTGCTATTATTGGTACCGTTGCTCTGACCTGAGTTTTGAGGGGGTGTCTCTGGTCCTTCAGAATCTGTATTATCAGATTGCTCACCTTCTCACTCAAAAATAGCGTTCAGCCTCTTACATATCTCCAAATCAAATAGTCTATCCTCAGCTTTGGTATCAAAGGTAGGCAAGTTTGCCCCGAACAGCGGTGTACGTAATAAAGATCCACCAAAGGGTATCACACTGTCATCGGAAAACTGTAAATTCCCCACAACTGGTACCGAACTCTGACTGGAATTTACTGAACTTTCCCCAAAACAGGGTATACTTCCATCGGAAACGATCTCTCTTGGTAACACAACCTTATCCTTGGAAAGGTTCAAATTCTGACCAGACGGTATTGGCTCAACTGCGCACTGCATCCCTGTACACTCCGAAGTTACTGTACCTTCTTCAGACTGTACCGAAATTACATCAAAATCTATCGGAACCTCATCATGTGTCATCGGAATGGTACCGGAGTCACTGCTAACTGGCTCCGCTCCCTCGACAATTGGGCTTAACCGGTCTATACCTCTACCGCCTAGGGGTGTCCCTAACAAATTTGGTACTGCCCAGGGATGCTGGTCTCTCCTGTACTTCGGATAAGACTCACCGGACCGAGTAACCAACATATATCACCTCTGCACCACTTGCGTACTGCTCCACCTTACTGATTATTCACAATCTATTGTCACCTTCCCACAGACGGCGCCAATGTTAAAAGTGTGATTTTTTGTCACAGGCACTTTTAAATTTTTTGGGTTCTTGGGAGTGATAGGGGTCTGATAAATCAGAGGCCCTGTATCTTATTTTCCCAATTAACTTATTCAATAAGCAGTACATTAATGTTCAGTACCGAACTCTGATACAGGTTACTAGTAAAACTCTGGTTAGACTTTTCACAATGCATAACACAAGAGTTATTCGTTACCGTCACACAAACTTACTATCCGCAACTTAACATTACTGTGTTAATCACCCGTTAATGCAATTAAACAAAGTAAGAGTTAACAGTACTCAGGATTTGATAACACTACACTATGACGACATCTCCACAGACCGCAAATCGCCCAGATAGACAGTCTGGCGATCCCACTCCGCGTTGCCGGAGAGTCAAGGTAATGTCTTTTCATTGATTGATAGAAAGATACAACACTTTGCTACGACCTTTTGGTATGTGCGATATATGGAAAATATAAATTACAGAATGCCAATCCGGCGACTTACAATGGATATCTCCAATCGTGATTGTTCCAAAGAAAAATAAACAGCTGTGTATCTGTGTGGATTACCAGAAACTGAATGCGGCCACGGTACCTGATCCATTTCCTCTCCCCTTTCTCGACACAATGCTAGACAGGGTGGCAGGGCAGGAGATGTACTCCTTTTTGGACGGCTATAGTGGTTATAACCAGGTGCGAATGGTAGAACAAGACATACCGAAAACAGCTTTCGTCACGAATTGGGGTGTCTATGCTTGTACAGTAATGTGGTTTGGGTTAAGGAATGCTCCGAGCACGTTTCAACGATGTATGCAAGAAGTCTTTTCACCCTACCTGACTACCTTTATGCAAGTATATTTGGACAACTTCTCCTTATTCGGCAAGATTGCAGCGCACGTGTATCATTTATGGTTCTGCCTTGAAAAATGCCGTGAATACCGCCTATGCTTGAATCCGACAAAATCTGTTTTTGTGGTCTCTTGTGGTAAACTCCTCGGACATATTATATCTGCACAAAGAATACAAGTCGATCCGGATAAAGTCGCAGCCATGTTGCAGGCACCAGTCCCCACAACACCAAAAGAAGTTATGCGCTTCCTAGGTCAGAACCGGTGGCATGGTAGACATTTACGGTGGTTAGCTATTTAGCAACACCACTTAATCAGCTAATGACCAGTACTCCATGGTAGTACGAATGGACTCCAGAATGCCAAACTGCATTTGATCGTTTAAAGGGATTATTGACGCAGGCTCCAATTTTGCAACCCCCTCATTGGGAACGCCCGTTCCATGTCCTTGTAGATGCATCGGACATAGCCATTGGAAGCGTTTTAATGCAGCAAAGTGACAAATGGTTTTGGCCTGTCTATTATGCAAGTCGCCGACTAGCTCCTACTGAAAGGAACTATTCAGTGACCGAAAGAGAATGTCTCGGGTTGGTGTACTCTGTGAAGAAATTCTGGCATTATTTGTTCGGCCAAAAATTCACCTTCCACGTGGATCATGCCGCACTTGTGTATTTGGTCCGGCAGCAACATCTAGGTGGTCGCTTGGCTCGATGGGTTTTATTATTACAGGAATTCGACTATGAAGTTATTCATCGACCCGGCACAACACATGCAATGGCAGATTTTCTATCTCGATTGGATTCCGGTGAAGCTCCGGTGGGGGTTGATGACACTATGCCAGCAATTTACGCTACTGAGCCCACTCGTGATGAATCTACAGAGCCTCTTGTTCCGCCTACCTACTATGATACCTTACTAAATTTTCTAACTGATGGTTGTCTTCCTCCTCATACTCCCCCTACTCTATGGCAAAAAATTGCAGTTTACAGTCGCAGATTCCGGTTGATTGTAGGTCAGCTGTACTACATGGATCATACTGGTGTCTTACTTCAGTGTATCCCACCACATGAAGTAGACTCGGTTATTGCTATGGCTCATTCAATACCATCGGGTGGACATTTCGCGGTAGATCTTACTCACCATAAAGTGGGCTTTGGTGGCCCACCATATACAAAGATGTGACTTGGTTTGTGCAGTAGTTTGATACTTATCAAAGGACGGGATAGCCATTACAACGCCACTTCTTTCCACTGCAACCTGTCTTACCTTTGGAACCCTTTTAGAAGTGGGGGCTCGATTTTATTGGACAAATAACACCACCAGCAACCCTTAGCAACAATCGATATATACTGACTTGTACGGATTATGCCACCAGGTGGGCGGAAGCTTGGGCTTTATGGTCCACCACTTTGGTGGTAAAATGCCTGATGAAGGACGTATTCCCGCGTTATGGTTTACCTCTAGACCTTGTGAGAGATCAGGGAACACATTTTGCCAACAACTTAATGCGAGTACTAATGCACACTTTTCAAATTCTACATAAATTCAGTTCACCATACTATCCCCGTGCCAATGGATTGGCTGAAAGCACCAATAAGACTCTGTTGACTATGCTTCGCAAATTAATCGTGGAATCTCCAAAACATTGGGACCAGTTACTTCTTGCAATTTTATGGGCATACCGGACTACATAAAAAGTGGCAACCAGAATGACCCCTTTCAAGCTTGCTTACGGGTTGAAAGCAATCGCACCGATGGAGATTGTAGTGCCAAGCCTACGCATGGCCCTAACTCAGAAATTGTTGCCCGAAGACTCTTTGCCATTTCGGTTGGAAGCACTCAGAGCCTTGGATGAACATCGTTAGGAAAGTTTGCTCGTTCTTCAAGAAGTTCAGTTGTGGCAAGCCCGTACCCATGATCGTTTTCTCAAGACTCCAGTTTTTACGGTGGGCCAACTTGTGCTATTTTATAATGCTAAAGCAAATCGTTCTGCTGGGAAATTTAAACTATGGTGGTTCGGTCCTTACCAAATTAGTGAGCAAGTGGGACCTACTACTTTTCGGTTGACTACCTTAACCAGAGTTCCCCTTCCCAAAGTAATAAATGGTTCAAAGCTACGCCCATATCACCAACCGACATGATCATAAAAGTACTGTGTGAGAAGTGGAGAATGACATGTCTGGGACTCACCTCCTAGCCTATTTATAGCCCTTGCCTAGTCACCATCTAAAGTTCTCTCTAAGGTCCCTCTACTCATCTGGCCATCATGAGTAAGTCCTCGTATGAACATCTGGCTTTTGGCCTTGGCTATCCCCCAAGCAAGGAACTTCTCGTTCCTGCAAGCATGTACATCTCTGGAATATAACACTCTCTCCCCCTTCTAAAGATCATTGTTCTCAATGATATAGAAGGAGCTATAAACCTAGGAATCAAAATCTGTGATTCCAAATAATAAAAGTAGAGTGTGCTAGGTGTGTGAAATACTAGATGCTCAGAAAGTAGACAACTAGCCTCTGTGCTTCCTATCTAGCATTTCCATCAATCAATAGTAGTCCTTGCCTTGGGCATACTATAGGAATCCCTGTGAGGCCCAATGAGTCTAGATGTGCATAAGTACTCGGAATATCCTCGGACTCCCTATGCCTAGACCTTGACCACTAACTTGTGATGGCTTGTCACTTGTAGAAACCTTGGCAACTTGCCCTTGTCTCCCTGGAATACCCACTGACAGCTTGTCATATGGTATAATTGTGCAAAATCACTTACCCCACTAGAGTAATGAAAACTATTATGTTGATCCAAAACAATGTGACTATGTTCCAACTCTCTGTGGAGGAATACTAAAAAGAAATGGAAATCTTTTCCAAGTTATGTTTTATCTCTAAGCTCAAGTAAATCAGCTTGATTTACTCACCGTAATGGAATAAAACTGTTGTATAAATCATGGGTTAGACCCTCCAAAAAGGAACCTATGTTTCTTGGATTTAACCCTTGAGGTTTTGTTTCATAGAAGTCTCAATTGAAGGGTTCTTACCTTAGGAATAATTAACCTAAGGGAATAAAGCCTTAGTCTTGGGAGAAGCTTCTCCCAAGTGACACCTTGACTCGTACCTGAAAGAAAGACTTCAATTGAAATAGAAGCCATGTGATTCTCTTTGGAAAGTATCCACATGAAGGACACTTGGAAGGACACATGGGTAAAAATTAAGACATGCAACTCTTGGACCTTTGGTATATATATGGGTGGAGTTGGATAGGTGGATACGTACTCACTCGCTCTCTGGTGGATGCTATACTCTAGGAAGGGGTTTTCACAACAGTGGTAGTCAGAGCCATGTTCTTTTTCAAGTACTCGTAGTATTTCTTGACTTCTGTGCAGGCTATCGTCTTGAAGCTATAGTAGAAAATTCGAATTCATCTGTAATGCACCTTCTCTGAGTACTGCCGCTGGTGATTAATGGTGGTACTTACCTAAGCTATGGTGAGTAAAGACCTAACCAACTAGTGACCAGAGGACTCAGGAAGAACCTCCAGCCGACGAATGATTAGAAAAATACAAAAGGAGGATGTACACTCCGCACACGTGCATTAAAGGAGGTGGACATTGTCTATTCAACTGCCTCGAATAGAGTGAAGGTGTAGCAGTCGCGTGAACGTCTGAGTGTCTCCATCAATTCAAAATTCTACGCCCGCTCAGGTGTCTTGCCCACAAAGAGAGCAGAGGATGAAGAACTTTCACTCTCATACTTCTTGGTGCCCAATTAATTGAAGCTTGCCTCGATTTCAATATTCAAACGGACATCAACGAAGGCGACTAGAGCATTTATGAAGCTCTGTTGTCTCTCTCTCTCTCTCTCTCTTGATAAATGATACCTGTCTGAATGTCGCCGTCGAGCCCTTGTAGCTTTACAACTCAAGGTACAATCAGTATTAAAGAATGATCCCCCCCCCCAGCCAACCGACAGCCAGGGAGATCCCCCAGCCAACCAGCAGCCGGAGAAGGAGCACACTCTCAAGATAGTAATGGCCTGAATTCGGAGAAAATTCCTCTTCCGATGGATGACCAAATGCGATCAAGAAAAGACATTTCTGAATTCGACTTAAAATCAAACTTTTTATGGTGAAACTCTAAAGTTTATTTTGTTGCACACGTGGAAAAATAAAGACTCCCCCTCAACAGAGGCCATCTGATCATTGACATTTGAGGAGTTTCAACAAAAGCCACAAATTTAAATCGATTGAATCTCCAAAGAAGATCACGTGATTTGAAGTTTCGATGAATTGTCCAAGGTGGCCCAAGCCGACCTACAACTAGAAGCTGATATCAAAGAAAAAATTGGGGAAGTACTGGATTTAATTTTCATCTATTTTCCTTCAGTATTAGAAATGACATTTTCTTATTTCTAGTTGATTCCAAAGGATTCACTGAATTATGGGGGACTCCTATGCAGGTAACATGTTATTAGACATACCTAGGCAAGAAGAGGATTATGCACCACAGGAAGGGGGTAGACAATTAGATTACACTCCAGGTCTTCCATAGATAGGCCAAGAAGAAAGGGAGGAAATAAATATTTATAAAGAGTTGAATGGTTTGGATGAAAAAATGAACGATATCCAAGCGGATATGTTCATTGTTAAAGAAATCCAAAATGAGATGGGTACCCTTCGTACTTCAATCAATGAAGTTATAGGGAAGATGGAAAAATTTCTTAATACGATTTGTCCATCCTTACCCTTACCTGCCCAAATGGGTTCCTTGTCTATTCGACCAAGGAACCCATCATCTAGTAAAGGAACTGACGCCCCTTTACCATTGCATAGTAATGTATCTATAAAAAATAAGGATAATAAAGTAAATCTTCCTCATACTACCATTAAGTCTAGAAGCCTGTCTTTTGCAAAAGACTTAAAACCAACTCAACTTTCAAGGGAAGATAAAGACCGAAACAAAGATGCAGTCTTGACATTTTTAGAAAAATGGCAAGACTTGCATTAGTTAAAAAACACCCCTGAAGCTTTTCAAATCTTAGAAACAAGTTTATTACTTGGACCTAAGGCATATAAGTGGTGGATGAGCTTAAAGGAGGCTCAAAGAATCCCAAAAACTTGGAATCAATTTGAAGAATTCTTCAAAAAAGAATTCTTACCAGAAAATGAGGATGAGCGAAAGTGGGAAGAATGGGATAAAGTCCAGCAGAGAGGACGTCGCCTTTCTCTATGTATTTCTCATTATCGACAAATAGTACTTAAATTGCAAAACCTAGATGAATTTCATAAGGTAAGAGGTTTCATCTGTGGTCTCGACAAGCAAGTCAAACATGAAGTGAAAAGAAGTGCTCCAAAAAGTTTAGAAGATGCTATTAAGTTAGCACAAATCTATGAAGATCATGCTAAAACTAACACAACCACTTCATCTTGTCGGAGACAATAAAGAATTTAAACCAGGTAAAAGAAAGCTAGGCACATTAAAAAAAGATGACTTTAAAACCCCTAGACCTTCACGACCTAGGCTAGACCCTGAGGTTTGGGAAAAAGCAAAAAATGAGAATCTTTGCTTTAAGTGCCTTAACCCAGGACATCTTAGTAAGAATTGCATGACCAAGGGACAAGAAAAAGCCACCCGTGAGTTAAGAGGGAAAGAAAAGATAGGAATACACTTAGTCCAAACATTGAATCTCAAAAATAGTAAAGTTTGGAAAAAAGTGGAAGTCCTTCACAAAGACTACAAGCATCAATGTTGTTTGTATGACTCAATGTGGGTCCAAAACCAGTTTGGACCTCATGAGTTGGTCAAACTTCATGCTTGCATAAGTGGTGAAAAGCCCAGAGTCATGATAGACGACTCGGCCACCCACAATTTCATAAACTACTCACTGGTGAAGAGACTAAAGTTGCCCCAGCAAAAGTCACCTCATCAGTATGTTGTGTCTATGATGCAGGGTCAAGACAAGAAAGTCTGGGATACTATGATATGTAAACTCGAAATAGAATTTCAAGGTTATAAAGATAAATTAGACTTTCAGATCATGCACATGGAAAGAATTGATGTGGTTTTGGGTAGAGAGTGACTTTGGGGTTTAGGGAAAACACTTAAAAGAAGCTATCAGCTGAATACTTTGGAATTTGAGACGAATGGAATCTGTTATCTAATTCAAAGAGAGCATGATGTGCCTAGTATCCTTTGATTTCTAGCATGGAGTTGAAAAAACTTGTAAATACTCAAAAAATGTAAGTTTTCATGATACATCCAACTGATGTAAACAATGTACATAATATGAATCCAGTTTCTTATATCTTGTCTCCCTTATCTGAACATGAAGAGTTTAAATTTAAGTGTTTAATAAATAATTATCGGGACGTTTTTCCAAAAGAACTTCCCCATGGCTTACCTCCTTCTCGTGGGCAAGTCGACCATGCTATAGACTTGCTCCTAGGAACTAAGCCTATATGTAAATCCCCTTACAGACTCCCTTTTTCCCAGCACGCTGAAGTAGAAAAGCAGTTAAATGAATACCTAGTTAAGAGATTCATTCAACCTAGTCTTTCACCTTGGGCAACACCCATTCTTTTAGTCAAGAAAAATGGTGGATCAATGAGACTATGCATTGACTATCGAGCCTTGAATAAAGTTACGATCAAGAATAAATATCCAATGCCCTGAATTGATGATTTATTTGCTCAATTAAAAGGAGCTAAGATATTTTCAAAACTTGATCTCAGTCAAGGATATCATCAAATTAGAATTAAATCTGAAGATGTTCCTAAAACAGCTTTCAGAACTAAATATGGGCATTTTGAGTTTTTAGTCATGCCTTTTGGACTAAAAAATTCCCGAGCCACGTTCATGACACTAATGAACACTATATTAAGCCCTTAGTTGGGAAAGTTTGTTGTTGATTCTCTTGATGATATTCTTGTCTATAGTCAAGATGCAGCCTCTCATCTAGAACATTTGGAAAAAGTTTTCCAAGTTCTAAGAGAAAATAAATTATTCGGAAAAGAAGATAAATGTGAATTCTTTTCAACAGAAATCAGATATCTTGGACACATTATATCTGGAAAAGGGATTCAAGTAGATCTTGATAGGTCCAAGTTATTCTTAACTAGCCTCACCCTAAAACTATTACAGAACTTCAAAGTTTTTTACGGTTAGCAGGATAGTATAGAAAATTTGTACCTAACTTTGTAAAAATCTCAACCCCTTTATTTGAAAAATTAAAGGGCAAACCCAAAAGCCTGAATTGGGAAAAGGAACAAGCTGAAAGCATGGAAAGACTTAAAAAAACCTTAGCTTCGGCCTCGATTCTACAGATAGTAGATCCAAATGAACCCTTTGTAGTTGAAACAGATGCTAGTGATCTAGCAATAGGAGCTGTTTTGAGTCAAAATGATCGACCAATTGCTTTTGAAAGCCAAAAGCTAAATTCAGCTCAAAGAAATTATTCTACCTATGAAAAAGACCTTTATGCAATTGTGCATGCTTTGAAAAAATGGAGACATTACTTGTTTGGTGCCAAGGTAACTATAGTTTTTTATCAAGAAAGTATTAAATGGTTTGCAAACCAATCCAAATTATCAGGTAGAAAAGCTAGATGGGCTGAATTACTCCAAGAATTTGATTATGAATTCAGATATAGAAAGGGAAAATTTAATATTGTGGCAGATGCATTAAGCAGGATGCCCATGTTAAATTCTTTGAATTTCATACAAATTTCTAATGAGCTAGTTACACTCATGAAGGGCAAGTATCAAGAGGATACTAGTTTTAATGAAGCTGAAAAGAAGGTTTCTACTCCAAATACAAACTTATCAAATGAAGATAAGTTTAAACATTACAGTATTCAAGATGAATATCTGTTAGACAAAGGAAAGATCTGTGTCCCTGGTAATTCCGAACTTAGAAAAAAAAATTTGTTTGAATGTCATGATGCCCCAAGTGCAGGACATCCTGGAATCAACAAAACTTATGAATTAGTAAAAAGGCAATTTACTGGCCTATTATACATAAAGATGTACATAATTATGTACTTTGATGCACCAAGTGCCAAGTTAATAAAGCTAAAAACCTTAAGATAGGGGGTTTGTTGCATCCCTTAGAAATTCCAAATGAAAAATGGGAAGTATTTCCATGGATTTCATGACAGGCTTGCCACGTACCCCTAAAGGTCATGAATGTTGTTTGGGTCATAGTTGACCGATTGACCAAAATGGCTCGTTGCATACCTACTCGAACTACAGTAAAAACTCTAGAATTAGCTAAAATATTCATAGAACAATTGTATAGACTCTATGGATTACCTCAAGACATAGTGTCTGATAGAGATAAAAAAATTCACTAGTCATTTCTAGAGAGCTATATTCAGTCGGTTAGAAACTAAGCTTAATTTGAGTACTGCTGAACATCCTCAAACGGATGGTCAAACGTATCTACCGATAGAAGAATTTGTTTACAATAGTGCAAAGCATTCTGCAATGGAATATAGTCCTTTTATGTTAATGTATGGGTTTCAACCTAGAGCACCCTATGCAGTTGGATTTCAAAATGAAAAAGTCCAAGCAGCAAAAGATTTCTTAGAAGATATGAAATTTAAGCTAAAACTAGCCAAGGAGAATCTGAGGAAAGACCAGGATAGAGCTAAATCTTTTGGGGATCCCAAAAGGCGAGATATTGCCTTTCAGGTTGATGAATTAGTATATCTTAAAGTTCTTGAGAAATCTGAAACATTAAAAACAGGACCTTGTCCTAAACTCTTTCCAAGATTTTGTGGCCCTTTTAAGATTCTTAAAAGAATAGGGACTTCGGCTTACGAGTTAGAACTCCCAGAAGATTGTTTACTTCATCGAGTATTCCATGTAAGTCGACTAAAAAGAAAACTGGCTGAACAAGACAATCTTGTATCTTCGAATACAATCATTCAACCAATCTCCCTTCTTAACATCCCTCATGAACCTGAAAGAATACTATGCACTCGAGATAAAAAAACAAGAAATCATCTATATAAAGAGTGCCTAGTTAAATGGAGGGATGGAATTGAAGAAAGTGCTACTTGGGAACAAGTAAGTTCCATAAATAAAAGAATTCCCTCTTTTTTAACTATTGGTTAAAAACGAGGAAAATATTTCTTGAGAGTGAGTCCATGATCAAACGAAATCATGGTGCATGGGGGAATACTCCACATAATATACCATAGCACATTTTCGAGGACAAAAATTTTAAAGGGGGGAAGAATGTTGTATAAATCATGGGTTAGACACTCCAAAAAGGAACCTATGTTTCTTGGATTTAATCCTTGAGGTTTTATTTCATAGAAGTCTCAATTGAAGGGTTGTTACCTTAGGAAGAATTAACCTAAGGGAATAAAACCTTAGTCTTGGAAGAAGCTTCTCCCAAGTCACACCTTGACTCGTACGTGAAAGAAAGACTTCATTTGAAATAAAAGCCATGCGATTCTCTTTGGAAAGTATCCACATGAAGGACACTTGGAAAGAAACATGGATAAAAATTAAGACATGCAACTCTTGGACCTTTGGTATATATATGGGTGGAGTTGGATGGGTGGATACGTACTCGCTCACTCTCTGGTGGATGCTATACTCTAGGAAGGCGTTTTCACAACAAAAACTCAAGAAAATCTCATCATGATCCAAACTGTGAATCCAAGATGATAATCTATCAATGATGCAGACTATGGAACAAGATATCAATTTGTCAATGATCCAAACTATGGACCAAGATCTCGATGTGTCATACATAATAATCCAAAATATGGATCAAAAGTCTATCTATCATATATGCTAATGCAAATTATCAATCAAAAGCTTGATCTGTCATATATAATACACACGCTATGGATCAAAATATTTCCCATACAAAGTAAATCCTAATCCACTATCTAGAATCAAATCCATCATGCCAAGTGAAGACGTGCTAAGAAAGTATAGCAACTAGTGGAACTACCACTGCCTTCTCAATAATAACATGCAAGATGTTCCAACTACTGTAATAATCTGGCACTCCCAGATATAATGAGGACTATAATATGAGCCCACCAAATACACTAAAGAAATGGTAAGTAGATGTGTGCACACTCATAGCCCACTAAGCTAAGCATCTAGCTCACCTCATACACACTATGTATGAACCATGGCCTATTCTCAAGCATATCACATAAAGCAGTACATACTCTATGAATTTCTTCTCAATGCAATATCTTATTCATAGTTTTAATGTGCAAACCTTGCCTTTGCGCTTCTATGCTACTTGCCTACGGACTTGCCTTGTTTACGATCACATACAGAGTGACTGCCTCAACTACCCCTCTGTTATCTAATAATAAGATGATACCAAAACATCATATAAATGAACTCCAAATCATATAAAAAATATAACCTCACTATCTAATAATAAGATCATACTAGAAGATCATATAAATGATCTCCAAATCATATCAAAAATACAATCTCAGAGACTTCTCTCCCATACCATCTATCCTACACCTAGGTAGAATACAAAGTCTAATGTCCCATACCACCAAACTTTATACCCCACATAGATGCGTGTATGAGATTAAAGTCGAACACTTCTTTCAAAAAAATACAAGAATAGATCGGTGAGTACTCACAACCATGAATAATAATAAATGAAATCATGAAGTGTTCCTAAAGTGTTTCTTTGCCTCGATGGAAAGAACAAAGTCACTCCTATGACTCTAACACTCATAACCATCTTGAGACATGAGAAACTATTTCATAAATCAACTCAACTAGAGCTGTGAAAGATGCAACTTGCATCAACTATCAACTCATGTGACTTGAGACAAAGATTAACTAACAAAAAATTGGAATTTATGCAACTTGTATGAATCCAATTACATGAAATGAGAACAACTAGCAAATTTCTCCTATTCCATGCTCTCTTGGCAATAGCCCATGGTGATCACACCATCTCAAAAACATATCATAAAACCCTGTGGAAAATCTTTTTCTTTCAACATCTGCTGCATAAACAATTTGCAATACCAGCAGATTAAAGCTTAATTTTAACTAACTTTCCCTTATCCAAAATCTATGAAATTTTCCTGCCTTTTGTAGCTTTTCGTAAGATCTCATTAGGCATAAAAATCACTTGATTTGGATATTTTCTAAGAGTTTTAGGACCATTTTACTAGAAGGATCGAACACTTGATGACCAACTTTGAAAACGTATAGGGTCATCTTCTTGAAGCCATTAGAATAATTAAATATTTTCCAAATTTCATTTTCTTTGTGCCCAAATCTAGGTCAACTTATGTTGTTTGGTCTCACAAAATGTCAACTAAAAATCAAATCAAATACTTATTGAAAAGTATAATTCTATCTCTGCTACACCCGCGCTTAGGTGAGCCTAGAAACAATGCTTCTGCACTTTTAAAATATCTTCTATCTATGAAGATAAATTCCAAAGTCCTTGAATTTTGGGTATATCATAGGGTGGTAGCTTCTCCAACAAAAACTTTTGAAATTGAAGTTTCCAATATGACAATATCATGTGCTCATCAGACACATGTACCACTCTTTAGAAAATCCTCGCCAGACATTGGTCTGAGAAGAATAGATCATTTAACCTATCAAATGATGTCCAATTTCTTCCCAATGTAATAGCATATAGCTACTATTATCTACTTTTATTGGTATATGTTTCATAGTAACTGAACATTTCAATCGTTCACAATAACCAAAATACTAAGCCTCTATACCTGCAATATTTTAAAACTTTCTAGAGGATAACTTTTACTCTTTTTGTTATATCTCCTAAATGAAGACATATTTCATCTTCAACTTTTGTACACACCATTGGGAGGTGTTTAGCTAATGTTAAAACAAAAAAACATTCAATTTGAGTAAATAAGCTAAGAGAATCAATCATTTCTAGGTGACATGAACTCTGATCATTTCATAAATTCCAGAGACTGCACTTTGATGTGTAGAGATTATTTGACCTTCCAAATGATCTCCAAAAATAATGAAAATGGTATGCACAAATGGCCTCTATTAATATTGTATTACCAACAAAAATCATTGCATTTGAATCTACCAATTAAGATAAATGCCCTTTGCAACAGGCCTATGTCACTTGTTTCAGGCCTCTACCTCTACTAGCAGCACTTTTAGTGACCTATCTAAAAGTCTCAAACTTACTTGAAACTTTGTAAGCATAAAAAAAGCCTAGGAGCTATGGGCCCTCCAAATTGCAATAAATTTGGGCATTCCCTCAAAGAGTAGCATCCAAATCTCTATGAGGCTACTACCTCACTAACTATTTGCTCAATCAATTTTTTAAACTTAAAAATGACGAGACATGTTAATCCTTATGATTAAACATACTCATTCATTTTCTTGGATGATTTATGACATGGAGACATATCCATTCCTATAATGACCATCTAGATCAATGCAAACCAAATAATCATCCAAATCCTCTTGTTGAAAAAAAATCAACCTTTTAATGAAAGTGAACATCTATGGATGTCATTCTACTCATTGTGCTTCTTGCACATACATTAATCTCGTCACAACCGATCACATACAAGCACTTAATACTTGTATTGATGATCATAATCATAGCACTCTTATGCGGACTCGAGATAAACTTCTATATCAAGTATATAGACTCGCATTAAAAATAATTTATGTGCTCATTCGTTACTAGACGAAAACACCTCTTAGTTGTTCTTGATGTATATACCTTTTCCTTAACTCCTTAAAGTCACAATTAGCCTGTGCATGGTACCTTGATCACATACCTTGGGCTCACCCTAACTCATTGTGGTGACACATACTATAAACAAAAAATGCATCATGCATTTCACATTTCTAGCAATCATATCGTCTATGTATGCATGCATTCACTCATGCATATTCTTCTCTACTTCAACCAATTTATATGCTTTCAGCTATGTAGACGTAAGACTTCCTCTCTCACACAACACAACGTCACTCTAGTTCTCACATGGCATATAATGCCATGTGGCTACAAAATTTCGGGCAGCATTTTGCTAGGAAAATGAAGCCTGAAAAAAAAATAATAATAGTCTTTACAATGATATGCATCATCCTAGTGGTTGGAAAACCACTTTATTTGCTCCATAAACCTGCAAAAAAGAAACTTTTCCACAATGTGTTGTTGGCACTACACGCCCTCATTACAATGTCGTTTTCTGCCTTCAATACTTGCCAAAGATTCCAAAACACACAAACAAGATCTGTGCATGCTTTTATGAATAAATAAATTCATGTAAAAAACTAGCTTTTATGCACATTCCAATGTTGATTTCATAAAACTGGAAGAACATACATTACAAAATTATAAACTTTGATGCGAAAGTATTCAAATGAATTTATTTGAGAGAAAAATTATGATGCAAATGTATAAAAAGAAATTCATTCCTATCCAAAATGGTTCAAAATATTATTAGAAATTCCTAATTATCATAATTGAACACTCAATTCACTAAAAGAGAGTTTCTCGCGAGTCAGCAACCATCTAATAGCTTGTACAAAGATGGCTTGAAATGGTAAAAATAGGATTATGACCAGTCAGAAAACGTTTTTGAAGTGCAGAATCTATACCAAGTTGAATTTCTTGAGTTCGACCTTCCACTAGGAAGTTATGGCCAAAACAATGAAACTAGGTGAGTGGTCAGGTATGCAGAGACTTAAATGCTCTCTACAGGTGGTTTATAATTATCCAATGATAGCTTCCAGACACTTATTGGAAAGATCTTGAAGTCTACTTTCTATCCCAAGTTGAATCATCCAATTTGGGTTTCATATGAGAGAGTTATGGCCATTTTCGTGACGGTAGGTATGCTAATCGTGCTCTTCTTTTACTCTTCTCTCTTTTTCGAATCTTTTACTTCTCTCTCTAATCTTCACTTTATCTCACTTAAGATCTTCTCCTTCTTTTCTCTTTCAATTCTTTCATCATTTTCTCTTCCTCCTTCACTTTCTTTCTCTCTTTTTTTAATCTCTCTCTTTTTATTTCTTCTCTCATGAATCTCTCTTTCTTCTTCCTTCTTTTCTTCTTTTCTTCCCTCTCTATTTCTTTCTCTCTTTCTCTCTCTCTCTCTCTCTCGATCTCTTTCTTTTTCTCTATCTTTCTCGGCTTCTCTCTTATTATCTCTCTCTTTTCTCCTTCTTCTCTTTCTCTTTCTTTCTCTTTCTTTCGATTTCTTTCTCTTTCTTTCTATCTCTACTTCTTCTCTTTCTTTTTCTTCCCTCTTTTTTATTTCTCTCTCTTTCTTTCTCTCTACTGTTCTCTTTCTTTCTCTCTACCTTTCTCTTTCTCTCTCTTCATCCTCATCTTCTTCTCTCTCTCTATCTCTTTCTCTCTTGATCTGCTTCCTTTCTTAACCGTGCGCAACAACCCAATATGTGTTTATGTATAATGACACACAAATGCTTACTATCAAATCGAATTGGTGTAATGGCTGAAACTCTTGCACCTCCTGGTAATGCTGTATAGATGAAAGAAAACTGAAATGATTTACCTATATTTATGAATAGCGCCGACCCTCTTTTTTTTTTGTGGTTTTGCCCCACATAGTCGCATGGAATTCCCAACCGTCTCTTCCCAATTTCTCCTTTTACACATCAATTGATGGCACTGAATATCGAAGCTCAAATCGAAGACGAAGAAACAAAAGATGATGGTGCAAACGGGAAGAAG
This sequence comes from Ceratopteris richardii, assembly GCA_020310875.1. Taxonomy (NCBI): domain Eukaryota; kingdom Viridiplantae; phylum Streptophyta; class Polypodiopsida; order Polypodiales; family Pteridaceae; genus Ceratopteris; species Ceratopteris richardii. The sequence goes on along the minus strand of CM035415.1, from coordinate 180,891,214 downwards.
AAGATTATCCTATGCTCCTGAGAAACCTCCATCTTCATCTCTACCTTGCCCTCTATGGATCTCTCAAACCATGCTATGATACCAAATGTGAGAAGTGGAGAATGACATGCCTAGGACTCACCTCCCAGCCTATTTATAGCCCTTGCCTAGTCAGCATCTAGAGTTCTCTCTAAGGTCCCTCTACTCATCTGGCCGTCATGAGTAGGTCCTCGTATGAAATCTCTCCCTTTTGTCCTTGGCTATCCCCCCAGCAAGGAACTTCTCATTCCTCCAAGCATGTACATCTCTAGAATATAACACACTGATGGAATAATCAAAATTCCTCATGATAGTGTATATTTTCAGCATATTGATTCTACATGGCCTAAATTTACACAAAATCCACAGAATCTAAAGTTAGGAGTTGCATTAGATGGGGTTAATCCATTCTCCATGAGATCTAGTAAATGATCAACATGGCCATTGGTAGTCATGAACTACAAACTTCTGCCATATCTTAGCATTAGAAAGGAACATTTAATGCTTTCACTTTTAATCCTAGGCAAAAGACAACTTAAAGATATGAATATATACCTGCTCTTCTGATTGATGATCTCCAAGAGTTATCGAGAGGTATTAATGTCATTGATGTATCGAAAAGCATCAATCAAAGACATACTACAGTTTGTGGTATTATGGCTTGGACTATTCACGATTTTCTAGGATATGGTGTTTGTTCAAGTAGTGATGTAATTTTTTAATTTATTATGCATATAAATAAATGTGATTTAATATAATTATATTGTTATCATTTTCATGATGTAGGAATATCTACTAAGGGTTATAAAGCTTGTCCATATTGTGGTGATTGGTTGAGATCAATCTATAGTAAGAAACTCAAGAAAAATAGTTATCTTCGAAATCGATGATTCTTGCATGATGATCATCCATTAAGATATAAAAAAGAAGTGATACATTTTAATGGAAAGATTGAAACATGTCAGTGTCTAAAACCTATCACGTCTATGGATTGGTATAAAAAATGGACAGATGGACCTGTGATAGATCTAGAATCAAAAACCTTCAGTGATGATTTAGATAATGAGTATGTGAAGAGAGTTAAAGGAAAATTGGCACTCACAGAGAAGATATCAATATGGTATTCTTTGGAGTATTGGAAAGAGTTAAAAGTATGTCATCTTCTTGATCCTATGCATATATTCAAGAATATTGGTTATTCACTATGGAAACATCTTCTTGGACTAAAAGATACCATAGCATCAAGGAATGATTTGAAAGATCAAAACTCAAAACCAAAGTTATGGCCAGTTTTGGATAGACATCAACAGGAAACGACTTATGCAGCTGCTCCTTGGGTACTTACAACAAAAGAGATACAGACTATCAACAATAGGATTCAATTGATTAGGACTCCTATAGGATATGGAGCATCTTTCCAAAACATGTTTACTATGGATGATAAGAGCATATCTGGGCTAAAGACCCATAACTGGCATAACTTCTTGAAACATATTTTACCTTTGGTTATTCATGGATGTACAACCAAAGGAGTATGAGATGTGATTTATCATCTTAGATCGCTTATAAGGTAATTATGATACTTTTATATTTAATATGTATGAATATTGGAAGAAGTTTTATTTTTGAATCAACTTCTTTATAATTTTTTTAATGATATGTATAGGTGGATTACATCAAAAGAGATTGACAAAAACTTGATCCCACAAAAAAAACATGAATGCAAAGAGCTACTATGTTTGATGGAGAAAGAGCTTCCTACTTCATTTTTTGATATTCAATTTCATTTATTAATCCATCTTGTAGATGAAATAGAGATTGCAGGTGTTGTCAACACTTGATGGATGTTTTGGGTCGAGCGATTTATGAGAATATTAAAAGGTTATGTGCAACAAAGAGTGAAACCAGAAGGATCAGTGGAAAAGGTTTGGATGCTTGAAGAGTGCATGTATTAGGTTAGTGAGTACCTTGAGAGAGTTCATGAAGAAGCTCCACGTGCATGGACCAATGAGTCTTCTTCAAAAATAATAGATGGGGTATTATCAGGTAAGGGAGTTCTATTTTTATTTACATTTCAAGAAAAATGATGTTTCTACTTTTCTACCATATAATAGCCAATGCATGCAAGCATCCCTTAGCGAGTATGAATAGGAACTTCAAAATCTCCAAAGTAAAAGGCGAAGAAACAAAAGATATAGATGTAATCTCGATAATAATGAGATTACAAATATATCTTCTTTCAAAAATTGGCTATATAGTTGTTTGCAACATGCCAACGCAAATAATGAAGAAATCTAAGATGAGCAGAGAGAGTTAATGATAGGTTGTGAAGGAAAGGTAATTTTAGTTTAATAATATTTTGTTTTTTTCATATATGTATATTAGTTTCTATTTACTATTTTAATTTCTTTTGCAGGCTCGAATGTTCACTAATATGTGGACTTTTGGACAGCATATTAGAATCAAAGCCATTGATTCTTTAACTAAAAGAGAGGATTCTAGTATTCTTGCTTCTTTCAAGCAACTATCACGTGCTAGCTCAAAAGACATGAACCTTATAGATGGCGAACTTGGTTACATGGGAACTGTTGTTGATATCTATGAAATTTCATTTTGTACATTCAAATAGTTAGAAAAAAGTTTTTACTTTTTATGATAGAGTTAGTTATTTTTTGAAGCACCTAATAATTATGTGTGTGTGTCTCTCTACGTCTGTGTATTTGTCTATGTGTGTATATGTATGTGTGTGTATGTGTGTGTATGCATGTAAGCATGTATGTATGCATATGTATGCATGTGTGTGCATGTGTGTGTGTGCATGTGTGTGTGTGCATGTGTGTGTGTGCATGTGTGTGTGTGTCTGTGTGCATGTCTCTCTACGTGTGTATGTGTGTATGCATCTGTATGCATGTGTGTGTATGTGTGTGTATGCATGTAATTATGTATGTATGCATATGCATTATGAGTGTATGTGTCTATGTGTGTGTATGTGTGTGTGTCTATGTGTGTATTGTAGGTGTAATTCACAAGCCTACACATTTGGCTTGATGGATACATTGAAGTCCATACACATATGGGAAGCATAGGAACTATTGCTAATGGTTAATTACCACTTTACTTCTTTGTAAAAGTCAAATTTGACTTGGAATCTTTGTAAACACCTACCAAAAGGGATTCGTGAAAAAAGGTAGATTTGATTGATGGAATATCTCCTAGGATATAGGAGCTTGATCATAGGGATCCAAAAGTTTGAATTTGAATTCAAATTTTTACTCAATCATTATAGAAGTGATCATCAAAAAGGCGCGGTTAAGACTCATCATTTTCGAGCTTATTACTGTCAGTTCTCAGTGTGTGTGAGCCTTATACTCTAGCCCACACCTATCTACACCACTAGGCAATGATCTTCATGCCAATGGATTTGTATACAAGTATTCATTAATACATATATCTTCATTGTTCATTTCTGAGTTCTCTGTCTTAGTACTTGAAAGTCTGTCAACTTGTGAAGAGCATATCTCAGTCATTTCTTCACCCAATTCAAAGAGCTAAAGCTTGTTGGAATCCGCTCAGTGTTTTCTACATGCTATCAAAGTTTGAAGAGATTCTATTCAACCATTTCAAAGAAAAGCTTGTTGAGGTGATCACTGGTCAAAGTCTGCAACAGTCCTAAAAAATGGGGGGTAAAGGTTTACTTGCTAAATTGATTTCTCTCAGCATAGTTAATCTTTTTACATCATTCCACTTGGAATAGTTAGCTTACTAAGCTAATTACATACCCCTAAAAGGAAGTTTTCAGTTTCTACTGTGCTTGTCATACTAAGCAAAAGATCCAGTAGGTATCAAGTAAAAAATAGAAGGTTTTCTTGAAAGATTGATGTTCAAAATTATCTGTTTTGGTTCAATCTTTACACACATCATTTCCAAAGTACATAGGCCATTTTATGGTGTCATTGGAAAGCTAAGGAGGTCCACTTATCAACTCTGAAGCATACAAGGGCTGGTACAAAGCAGGATTTGGCAGTACCTACTCAATCTCTTTGAGTGTCCATCCATCTTTCCCAACAGTGGTATCAAAGCAAAATAAGGTAAAATGGGAGATGGTTTTCCTTCATTTATTGATAAATTGGATAGGAACAACTATCAGGCATGGTCTCTAAGAATGAAGACATACCTACAAGAGAGGAGTCTCTATGGATACATCTTAGGAGATGAGGAATTGCCCTCATTCAAAACAAGAGGATTGCCAACAAAGGAAGAACATGAAAAGCTCAATACATGGTGTGCTAAGGATGCATTAGCAAGGTCTTATTTACTCAACTCCATCGCTGATTTTCTTTTGCCACATATTAGGAACTGTAAGACATCCCAAGAGACTTGGGAAACCTTGTCATCTTATTTCTCTTCCAACACAAGGGCTAGGAAAAATCAGTTGTGGATTGAATTTACCACATTAAGGAAGAAACCTACGCAAGCTGTTTTAGAGTTTGTGACCAAGATTAAAGATGTAGCAGATCAGTTAGCAAGCATAGGAGAAGACATTGAAGAAGAGCAGATTATAAGGCAAGTGATCAATGGGATCAAAGCTGATGACAAATGGGAAAGCTTCACCACTGCCATAGACCTTTACATGGACATGCAGATTCTAGACCTCACCACTCTCATGGGACAATTATTCACTCATGAAGCCAAGCTCAACAAGAATGGACATACATACAAAGGTAATAACTGTTCTGCCCTATACACTGATAAAGGTAAAGCTAAAGATAAAGGCAAGAACAAGAAAGGAGAAGATGAAGGCTCTACCTCCCAAGCTAACTATGCAGGGAGAGGTAGATCATCAAGAGGAAGGGGTAGAGGAGGTAAGCAAGGTAGGGGGAGATCCTATAACTCCTCGCCATGCAACATTTGTGGTTTATCAAATCATACTATAGATGAGTGTTTCAGGAACTACAAAAATTAGAGAGGAAGAGGATACCAAAGAGGTGGATACTCACAGTCAAGAGGTAGATTCAACCATCACCAAGGCTTCAACAACAACTACAACAACAATTACAACAACTACAATGGCAACTACCAAGGAGGATCTAAATCTAGAAAGGACTACAACAACTATACAGAAGAGCAAGATGATTCTCTTCTAATCATGAACATGACTTCAAAACCATGTACAAATGATGAACACCTATTCCACATTGACTCAGGATGCTCAAATCATGTGGCTGGCAATGTAGCACTACTCTCTGATCTTGAGGAACCAAAAGGTAAGCATCAAGTACAAACAGGTGATGACACCAAGCACTCAATAGTTAAAGTTGGAAATGTTAAGACTTGTGATGGAAATCAGAACTTGTTGAGTAGGGTACTCTATGTACCAACCATTACCAAAAATTTGATGAGTGGTGGACAGATTGTGGAGAAAGGTTTGCAAGTTAGATTCAACCAATTTGGAGCATTTGTGGAGGATCCTAAGCAAGGGTTCAAGAGAATAGCAAAAGGAGAAAAAATGGGTAGACTCTTTACTTTTGAGCTAGAAGACACAAAGAACATTGCACTATACAGTTATAAAGATCAAACAATTTCATAGCTTGAGATTTGGCACAAAAGATTAGGGCATGTAGGAGAAAGAACCTTGAAGAAGATATGCAGGGATCAATGTGTTATTGGAATACCCAATGTTTCCAAACAACACATGATATATGATTGTAGTTCTTGTCAATTTGGGAAGTCTCACAGGTTACCCTTCTCAAGGAAAGGCTACATGCATGAGGACTACCTAGAACTGGTTCACATAGATGTATGGGGACCAAGCAAAGACCCTTCAATCTCAGGATCAAGGTACTATGTATCTTTTATTGATGATTATAGCAGGCGGACTATATTGTACTTCATGAAGCACAAGAATGAAGTGCTTACTTGCTTTAAAAAATATCTTGCACTTGTTGAGAATCAGACAGGAAAGAACTTGAAAAGGCTAAGGTCATATGGAGGAGGTGAGTACTTCTCCAATGAGTTTGAAGCATTCTTGCAGGACAGAGGCATCAAAAGGGAAATCACCACAAGGTATACTCCTGAACAGAATGGGGTAGCTGAGAGAAGAAATAGGTTGATTGTTGAAAGAGCTAGGTCAATGTTGAATGAAAAAAGGTTACCTAACTATCTATGGGCAGAGAGTGTTTCTAATGCCACTTACCTCATAAACAGGTTACCATCTAAGTCCCTTGATGGGATGACACGCTATGAAGCATGGCATGGTAAGAGACCCTCACTAGACCATTGCAAAATATTTGGATGTGTAGCATATGTACACATTCCTTCAGATAAGAGGTAAGATAGACCCTAAGGCTGAGAAGTGCATCTTTATTGGATATGATCTGAATAAAAAAGGATACAGGTTTTACAACCCTTCCAATAAGGGATTCATGGTTAGTAGAGATGTTGTCTTTGATGAAAATGATTCTTGGTATGACAATGAATGCAGTAAGTTTAAACTACCCTATGACTTGGAAGAGGAGTTTCCAAGTCTTGCTAAGGAGGAACCTACTCAGAATGAAGACTCAACTTTAGATGCTGAAGATGTTATCAACCTTGAACAGTTCAAGGCATGGAATGTTGGTGCATATCAAGCCTTCACACATTGGCTTGAATCATTGGAACTTTGAAGATGGATTTGGAACCCTTGAAGGATATCTCTTCATGAAGGATAAGGCATAAGGAACTCATACTTATGAGTTATTATCTTTTACCCCTTGTAAAAGTCTATTTGACTTGGCATTTATTTGTAATCACTTGAAGTCATTCACCTACCTCATTAGTCGTGGAAAAGAGAATAGTTAAGTGGAGAGAATATCTCCCTACTTTTAGAGGAGAGATTCTAGGGAGCCTTAGTTTGAATTTGAAATTCAAATGTTCTCTCAACTCATATAAAATGAAGAGGAAAAAACTCGCGGTTAGTACACTCACTTCAGCTCACTCCCGGAGGCATATCTTCATTGTAACTGAGTGTGTGTTAGTGCTACTCCATAGCCTACACCACCACACCTCAATTAGCTATGCTTGTCATGCTATTGAGCTTGTACAAACTTATCAATCAATAGATATACACACATTTATCATTTCTGGTCCTCTGTGTTATCTTCTTCAAGTCTGTCAACTTCAACAGGGCATAACTCAAGATCTACTGAACCAAATCAAGAGATCTATAGCTCATTGGAACCAGCTCAAAGTCTAATACAAGCATAAAAAATCTCCGAGGATTTCATTCAGCCATTTGGGAGAAATCCGCTTCGAAGTGCACACTGGTCTGTGTCTGCAGAGTTCCTAAAAAGTCGGGGGTAACTAGAATTTTGCTAAACTTATTTCTCAGTGCATAGTTTATCAATTGAAGTGATTCCACTTGTGATTGGTAGCTTACTAAGGTACTTTAATACTCCCAAAAGGAATTGTTCCAATTTTAAGTGTGCTGGTCACACTGAGTAAAAGTCTGAGCAGGTATCACTACAGGAATAGAAAGTTTTTCTTGATTTTTGAAGTACCAAGTTATCTGTTTTGGTTTGATCATTACCCAAACCATTTCCAAAGTACATATATGGTTTCTTTGTGTCATTTGGAAGCTCAAGGAGTCTACTAAGCATATCTGAAGAGAAAAGAGGGCAGGTGTGAAGCAGGTTTTGGAGCACCAACTGATCTTCTGAGTGCATCCAGCCATCACTTCCAACAGTGGTATCAGAGCATAGAAGGTAAACATGGGTGATGGTTTCCCTTCCTTCATTGACAAATTGGATAGAAACAATTATCAGGCTTGGTCATTGAGAATGAAGACCTATCTACAAGGGAGAAGTCTATTTGGATACATATCAGGAGATGAAGAGTTGCCCTCATTCAAGACTAGAGGACTACCTACAAAGGATGAACATGAGAGGCTCAACCAATGGTGTGCAAAGGATGCTTTGGCAAGGTCTTATCTCTTAAACTCTATATCTGACTTTCTTTTACCTCATGTAAGGAACTGTAAGACTTCCCAAGAGACTTGGGAAACCTTGTCAAATTATTTTTCTTCCAACACAAGGGCTAGGAAGAATCAATTATGGATTGAGTTCACAACTCTTAGGAAGCAGCCCAAGCAATCAGTCTCAGAATATGTGACAAAGATCAAAGATGTGGCAGACCAACTAGCAAGCATTGGAGAGGAAATTGAAGAGGAGCAAATAGTTAGGCAAGTGACAAATGGACTCAAGGCAGATGATAAGTGGGAAAGTTTCACCACTGCAATGGATCTCTATATGGACATGCATACCCCTGATCTCACAACACTCATGGGCCAACTATTTACACATGAAGCAAAGTTTACAAAGGCTGGAGATCAATCAAAAGGTAACAACCCCTCTGCTCTCTATACTGATAAGAAAGTTAAGGATAAAGGTAAAGGGAAGAAACAGGATGAAGAAGGCTCTACCTCTCAAGCTAATTATGCAGGGAGAGGTAGGTCATCTAGAGGTAGGGGCAGAGGAGGTAAGTCAGGTAGGGGGAGACCCTACAACTCATCACCATGCAACATTTGTGGATCGTCCAATCATACCACAGATGAATGCTACAAGAACTACAAAAATCAGAGAGGAAGAGGCTACTCAAGAGGTGGATACTCTCAAGGGAGAGGCAGATTCAACCAACATCAAAGCTACAATGGATACAACAACCAATACAACAACAACTACAACAACAACGACAATGGTAACTACCAAGGTGGATTCAGAAATAGAAGAGACTACAACAACTACACAGAGGAGCAAGATGACTCCCTATTGATCATGAACATGACCTCCAAGATAGGTACAAATGATGATCATTTATTTTACATTGACTCAGGATGTTCTAACCATGTAGCTGGCAATGTGGCACTACTTTCTGATTTGGAAGAGCCCAAGGGCAAACATCAGGTACAAACAGGTGATGACACTAAACACTCTGTTGTCAAAATTGGAAATGTGAAGACATGTGATGGTAATCAGAACCTATTAAGCAGGGTACTCTATGTACCAACAATAACTAAGAATTTAATGAGTGTTGGTCAGATTGTGGAGAAAGGTTTGCAGGTCAGATTCACACAACATGGAGCATATGTGGAGGACCCAAAACATGGATTCAGAAGGATAGCCAAAGGGGAGAAATCAGGTAGATTATTTACATTTGAGCTAGAAGATACAAAAAACATTACTTTGTATAATTACAAGGATCATACACTTTCAGAGTTAGAAATATGGCACAAGAGATTAGGGCACATAGGAGAAAGAACTCTAAAGCAAATGTGCAGGGATCAATGTGTGCTTGGGATACCTAATATGTCCAAGCAACACATGATTTACAAATGTGGATCATGTCAATTTGGTAAGTCTCACAGATTACCCTACTCAAGGAAAGGTTTCATGCATGAAGACTACCTGGACTTGGTACACACAGATGTTTGGGGACCTAGCAAGGACCCTTCCATTTCTGGTTCAAGGTATTATGTGTCCTTTATTGATGACTATAGCAGGTGGACCATTTTATACTTTATGAAGCACAAAGATGAAGTGTTTAATTGTTTCAAGAGGTATCTTGCACTTGTTGAAAATCAAACAGGTAGAAGCTTGAAGAGGCTAAGGTCAGATGGTGGAGGAGAGTACTTCTCCAATGAGTTTGAAGACTTCTTGCAGGAAAGAGGCATCAAAAGGGAGATCACTACAAGGTACTCACCTGAACAAAATGGGGTAGCAGAAAGAAGGAATAGACTTATAGTAGAAACAGCTAGGTCTATGCTTAATGAGAAAAAATTGCCAAATTACCTATGGGCAGAGAGTGTATCCACTGCCACTTATCTCATCAATAGGTTGCCATCCAAATCACTTGATGGCATGACACCATATGAAGCTTGGCATGGTAAGAGACCCTCTCTGGATCATTGCAAAATCTTTGGTTGTGTAGCATATGTGCATATTCCCTCACAGGTAAGAGGAAAGCTAGACCCCAAGGCTGAAAAATGTATCTTCATTGGTTATGATTTGAACCAAAAGGGATACAGATTCTACAACCCAACAAACAAAGGGTTCAAGGTAAGCAGAGATGTCATCTTTGATGAGAATGACTCTTGGTATGAGAATGAATGCAAGAAAGTGAGTCTACCCTATGACATAGATGAAGATTTTCCAAAGCTTACTAAGGAAGAACCAACTCAGCAAGAAGATTCAAGCTCAGATGATGATACAATAAACCTTGAAGAGTTCAAGGCTTGGAAGTCCAAAGGGAAGATGAAGATGAAGCAATTAGAAGATAAACCAGAAACTTCAACCCAAGCAATGAGGAGATCTCAGAGAGAAAAGAAGAAGCCTATCAGATTTGGGTATGACACATCACTTGTAACTAAACATTCTGTATATCTTGCAAGAGACTTGTTGAATGAAGAACCAGGTACCTATGAAGAAGCAATTACCAAACCAGAATGAAGAGAAGCCATGGATGAAGAGATAGAAGCTCTTAAGGAAAGTGATACTTGGGACTTGGTACCCAAGAAGGACTCTATGAAGGTGATAGGATCCAGATGGATCTACAAACTAAAGAAGAATTCAGATGGAACAATAAACAGGTACAAAGCTAGGTTGGTAGCCAAGGGTTTTGCACAAACCCAAGGCATTGATTATGAGGAGACATTTTCTCCTGTGGCCAAGATGCCAACTATCAGAGTATTGGTGAGTGTAGCTGCATCCAAGAATTGGAACATGTACCAATTGGATGTGAAGAATGCATTCTTAAATGGATGGATATCTGAAGAAGTCTACATGTCACAACCACCTGGCTATGAAGATCCAAAAAAGGTACATTATGTTTGTAAATTGAAGAAGGCTCTGTATGGTTTGAAGCAGGCACCTAGAGCATGGAATTACAGATTGACCACCTACCCCTAGACCAAGGATTTGTGATGAGCAAAGCAGACACTTCTCTATTCATAAAGAGAAGTAGTACAGAGGTAATCTACTTATGTGTTTATGTTGATGACATCATCATTACAGGTAATGATGTCAATGGGATTAGACACATCAAAGGACAGATGATGAAAGAATTCAAGATTAGTGATCTTGGATTATTAAAGTATTTCTTAGGTCTTGAATTGGTCTACACAAATTCAGGTATCTACATCACTCAAAAGAAGTATGTACAGGATATGGTCAAAAAGTTTGGTTTGCAGGATGCTAAGGTATCTACTACTCCAATGGAGGTTAACCAAAAGCTAAGTGCTCATGAAGGAGAAGAAATCAAAGACATTACAGTATACCAAAGTATGGTAGGTAGTTTGAACTATGCTACCTTGACAAGAATTGACATAGCATATGGAGTAAGTGTGCTTAGTCAATTCATGCACAAACCAAGGGTGCCTCACCTAGAGGCAGCAAAGAAAATCTTGAAGTACCTCAAAGGCACACAAAGTCATGGTTTGTACTTTCCTTATACATCAGATATTGATATTAAAGTGTACTCAGATGCAGATTGGGCAGGATGCAAGGATGATAGGAGAAGCACCTCAGGGTATATTTGTTTTGCAGGGGATAAGCCTATCTCTTGGTCAGCCAAGAAGCAACCTACAGTGGCATTGTCATCCACTGAAGTAGAGTATAGAGGGCTTGCCAATGCCACTCAAGAAGCTATCTGGTTGAAGCTTCTATATACAGAGTTAGGTCTACTCACAAGACCACCTATTATCTTTGGAGACAACACTAGCTCTCTTCACCTTGCAGCAAATCCAATTTATCATGCCAGAACCAAACACATAGAGGTTCATTACCACTATGTGAGAGAAAAGCTACTTAGCAAAGAGATTCAATTGACATATGTGTCTACTAATATGCAATGTGCAGATTTACTTACAAAGGCATTGGATGGAAACAAGTTATGCAGATTCAACTCTATGATTGGATTGCAGGAAGTAATTGAAGAATGAAAGAAAAGACTTAAGCCAAAGTGTTTGGCTTGAGGGGGAGCTGTTGGTGCATATCAAGCCTTCACACATTGGCTTGAAACATTGGAACTTTGAAGATGGATTTGGAACCCTTGAAGGATATCTCTTCATGAAGGATAAGGCATAAGGAACTCATACTTATGAGTTATTATCTTTTACCCCTTGTAAAAGTCTATTTGACTTGGCATTTATTTGTAATCACTTGAAGTCATTCACCTACCTCATTAGTCGTGGAAAAGAGAATAGTTAAGTGGAGAGAATATCTCCCTACTTTTAGAGGAGAGATTCTAGGGAGCCTTAGTTTGAATTTGAAATTCAAATGTTCTCTCAACTCATATAAAATGAAGAGGAAAAAACTCGCGGTTAGTACACTCACTTCAGCTCACTCCCCGAGGCATATCTTCATTGTAACTGAGTGTGTGTTAGTGCTAATCCATAGCCTACACCACCACACCTCAATTAGCTATGCTTGTCATGCTATTGAGCTTGTACAAACTTATCAATCAATAGATATACACACATTTATCATTTCTGGTCCTCTGTGTTATCTTCTTCAAGTCTGTCAACTTCAACAGGGCATAACTCAAGATCTACTGAACCAAATCAAGAGATCTATAGCTCATTGGAACCAGCTCAAAGTCTACTACAAGCATACAAAATCTCCGAGGATTTCATTCATCCATTTGGGAGAAATCCGCTTCGAAGTGCACACTGGTCTGTGTCTGCAGAGTTCCTAAAAAGTCGGGGGTAACTAGAATTTTGCTAAACTTATTTCTCAGTGCATAGTTTATCAATTGAAGTGATTCCACTTGTGATTGGTAGCTTACTAAGGTACTTTAATACTCCCAAAAGGAATTGTTCCAATTTTAAGTGTGCTGGTCACACTGAGTAAAAGTCTGAGCAGGTATCACTACAGGAATAGAAAGTTTTTCTTGATTTTTGAAGTACCAAGTTATCTGTTTTGGTTTGATCATTACCCAAACCATTTCCAAAGTACATATATGGTTTCTTTGTGTCATTTGGAAGCTCAAGGAGTCTACTAAGCATATCTGAAGAGAAAAGAGGGCAGGTGTGAAGCAGGTTTTGCAGCACCAACTGATCTTCTGAGTGCATCCAGCCATCACTTCCAACATGGAAGTCCAAGGGCAAAGTCAAAATGAAGAAGCTAGAAGACATACCTAAATCTTCAAATCAATCAATCAAAAGATCACAAAGAGAGAGCAAAAAACCTATCAGATATGGGTATGATACATCTCTTGTTACTAAACACTCTATTTATCTTGCCAAAGATTTGTCAATTGAAGAACCAGGATCATATGAAGAAGCCATAACGAAGATAGAATGGAAAGAAGCTATGGATGAGGAGATTGAAGCACTCAAGGAAAGTGACAAATGGAAGCTAGTACCAAATAAGGAATCCATGAAGGTAATAGGATCCAGATGGATCTATAAACTTAAAAGAAAATTTGATGGGTCAATTAACAGGTACAAAGCTAGATTGGTAGCCAAGGGTTTTGCACAAACCCAAGGCATTGACTATGAAGAGACATTCTCTCCTGTGGCCAAGATGCCAACCATCAGAGTGTTGGTAAGTGTGGCTGCATTTGAAATTTGGAACATGTACCAATTGGATGTCAAAAATGCTTTCTTCAATGGATGGATTTCAGAGTAGGTATATATGTCACAACCTCATGGCTATGAGGATCCAAACAAGGTATCATATGTGTGCAAATTGAATAAAGCCTTATATGGATTAAAGCAAGCACCTAGGGCATGGAATCACAGGTTAACCACATATCTCCAAGACTAAGGTTTTATCATGAGCAAGGCAAACACTTCTCTATTCATCAAGAGAAGTAATAGAGAGGTAATATACCTATGATGTTAATGGAATGAGACAAATCAAGAACAGATGATGAAGGAGTTCAAGATCAATGATCTTGGTCTACTAAAGTACTTTCTTGGGCTTGAGTTAGTCTATACTAACTCTGGAATATATATTACTTAGAAAAAGTACATACAGGATATGTTGAAGAAGTTTCATTTGTAGGATGCCAAAACTGCAAGTACGCCAATGGAGGTAAACCTAAAGCTAAGTGCCCTTGAAGGTCATGAAGTTAGTGTGCTAAGTCAGTTTATGCACAAGCCTAGAATACCTCACATGGAGGCTGCCAAGAGAATCTTTAAGTATCTCAAGGGAACACAAGATCACGTTTTGTATTTCCCTTATACTTCAAACATTGATATCAAGATCTATTTAGATGTAGATTGGGCAGGATGCAAGGATGATAGGAGGAGCACTTCATGATACGTTTCATTTGCAGGTGATAAGCCAATATCATGGTCTTCAAAGAAGCAACCTACTGTTGCATTGTCTTCTACAGAAGTAGAGTATAGAGGACTGGCTAATGCCACACAAGAAACCAGATGGATCAAGCTATTGTATACAGAATTGGGTTTATATACTAGGTCACCAATAATGTTTGGAGACAATACAAGCTCACTTCACCTTGCAGCTAATCCTATCTATCATGCTAGGACCAAACATATAGAGGTCCATTACCATTATGTAAGAGAGAAGTTATTAAACAAGCACATTCAACTAACCTATGTATCAACCAACATGCAGTGTGCAGATTTGTTGACTAAAGCTTTGGATGGAACCAAACTTTGCAAGTTCAAAGCAGTGATTGGATTGCAGGATATACATGAAGATTGAAGATGAAGACCAAGCCAAAATGTTTGGCTTGAGGGGGATCTGTTGGTGTAATTCACAATCCTACACATTTGGCTTGATGGATACATTGAAGTCCATGCACATATGGGAAGCATATGAACTATTGCTAGTGGTTAATTACCACTTTACTTCTTTGTAAAAGTCAGATTTAACTTGGAATCTTTGTAAACACCTACCAAAAGGGATTCATGAAAAAGGGTAGATTTGATTGATGGAATATCTCCTAGGATATAGGAGCTTCATCATAGGGAGCCAAAATTTTGAATTTGAATTTAAATTTTTACTCAATCATTATAAAAGTGATCATCAAAAAGTCGCGGTTAAGACTGATCATTTTCGAGCTCATTACTATGAATTCTGAGTGTGTGTGAGGCCTACACTCTAGCCCACACCTATCTACACCATTAGGCAATGATCCTCATGCCAATGGATTTGTATACAAGTGTTCATTAATACATATATCTTCATTGTTCATTTCTGAGTTCTCTGTCTTAGTACTTGAAATGTTGTCAACTTGTGGAAAGCATATCTCAGTCATTTCTTCACCAAATTCAAAGATCTAAAGCTTGTTGGAATCAGCTTAGTGTTTTCTACATGCTATCAGAGTTTGAGGAGATTCTATTCAACCATTGCAGAGAAAAGCTCATCGAGGTGGTCATTGGTCAAAGTCATCAACAATCCTAAAAAATCGGGGGTAAAGGTTTAATTGCTAAATTGATTTCTCTGAGCATAAATAATATTTTTACATCATTCCACTTGGAATAGTTAGCGTACTAAGCTAATTACATACCCTTAAAAGGAATGTTTCCAACTCCTACTGTGCTGGTCATACTAAGAAAAAGATCCAGTAGGTATCAACTAAAAAATGGAAGGTTTTCTTGAAAGATTGAAGTTCAAACTTATCTGTTTTGGTTCAATCTTTACACACATCATTTCCAAAGTACATAGGCCATTTTATGGTGTCATTGGAAAGCTAAGGAGGTCCACTTATCAACTCTGAAGCATACAAGGGCTGGTACAAAGCAGGATTTGGCAGTACCTACTCAATCTCTTGGAGTGTCCATCCATCTTTCCCAGCATGTATGCGTGTGTATGCATGTGTATGTGTGTGTAAATATGTGTGTATATGTGTGTGTATGTATGTGTATGTGTCTATGTGTGTGTATGTGTATGCATGTATCTATGTATATGCATGTGCTTTATGTATGCATATGTATGCATATGTGTGTGTGTATGTGTGTGTATGTGTCTATGTGTGTGTATGTGTCTATGTGTGTGTATGTGTATCCATGTATCTATGCATATGCATGTGCATTATGTATGCATATGTGTCTGTGTATGCATGTAAGTATGTATGTATGCATATGCATATGCATTATGTATGCATATGTATGCATGTATGTGTATGTGTGTGTATGTCTCTCTATGTGTGTGTATGCATATATGTGTGTGTATGTGTGTGTGTGTCTATGTATGTATGTGTATGTATGTATGTGTGTGTTTGCATGTAAGCATATATGTATGCATATGCATGTGCATTATGTATGCATATGCATGTATGTGTGTGTATGTGTGTATATCTATATATATGTGTATGTATGGATGTGTATATGTGTGTGTAAATGTGCACGGATGTGTGTGTGTGTAAGTGTGTGTCTATGTGTGTGTGTGTATGCATGTGTATGTGTGTGTATGCATGTAAGCGTGTATGTATGCATATGCATGTGCATTATGTATGCATATGCATGTATGTGTGTGTATGTGTGTGTATCTATATATATGTGTTTGTATGCATGTGTATATGTGTGTGTAAATATGTGTGGATGTGTGTGTGTAAGTGTATGTGTCTATGTGCATGTGTGTGTTTCATGCGCTATCCTAAGCCACTTTTAATCTCATTTCTGGGTTCTTGGGGATGGATAGGGGTCTGACAGTGCAGAGGCCCTTTGTTAATTTTCCCAATTCAATCATTCAACTAAACAATTAACTGGTTTCCAATTCAAAGGTTATCACGATGCAGTACGCTCACGTGGATTAACAACCACGAGTTTGCACAAACTTATTAATCTTAACCGAAGCAATACTATGTTAATGATTAATCACTGCAATTCAACAATAGAAAACAATACTCAGTATTTCTGCAAGTTTGCAACACAACACTCCAGCACGGTCGCCGAGACATAGAGTCCGGCGATCCCGTCTCTCCGCCGAAGAACAACGTGATTGCCTTAATTTCATTAATGAATAAAGAGTTACATCTGTTTGCTACGTCTTTTTGGTGTGTGCGACTATGAAAAATAAAATTACATATTCCAATCTGGCGGCCTAACACTGGCACACATGGTGGACTCAAACCCAAAAAGGAAAATACAATCAAGGCTCTTCAATAATGCCTTGTATATACAGGGATCTAGCTAATTTAAAAGTGCAAGTTATCTTCTGCTTCAATGAGTCCAGCATAGTCTTCAAAATGTCTGGCTCGACCAATTTTGCATCTATTCGAACTGAACTAACAGCAACTACCTCACTCATCAGCAATGCTGTCTGGCTTTGCAAAAATGATTCCTGTAGATAAAAGTCGTTGGCTAATGCTGCATCTTGTCTCAACTTTATTTCTGCAGTCTCTGCATCAATGCGTGACAGTCCCTCTGCCTGGAATCCCAACTGCTTTTCTCTTTGTTCCAGTTCTTGAGCTTGATACTGTATAGTTTTATAATAGGCATCTCTCTCTTTCATAATACCTTCCATCTCTTTCTTTAGCTGAATCATACGGCCTGTCTGTGCATCCAAGTCATGACTCTTCTGGAAAAGTTCGGCAGACACGGTCTTTAATTCTTTAGTATTTTGCATGGCCAGGTTAGCCATTTCTTGTCCTTTCTACACTACCACAGCAAGATCTGTGCGAGTTTCTTCCAGCAAATTGTCGAGCACCATACGAGCATCTTCTTTGTCTTGAACCATTTGCTCCAACTGAGATATTTCCTGATCATGAGCGGCTAAAAGGACATTCTTTTCCTTGTTTTCGCACAGATCGTACCAGTGTTAAAAGCACTGCCATAAGCCACTTTTAATCTCATTTCTAGGTTCTTGGGGATGGATAGGGGTCTGAGAGTGCAAAGGCCCGTTGTTAATTTTCCCAATTCAATCATTCAACTAAACAATTAACTGGTTTCCAATTCAAAGGTTACCACGATGCAATACGCTATCACGTGGATTAACAACCACGACTTCCCACAAAATTATTAATCTTAACCGAAGCAATACTGTGTTAATGATTAATCATTGCAATTCAACAACAGAAAACAATACTCATTATTTTTGCAACTTTGCAACACAACACTCCAGCACGGTCACCCAGACACAGTTTGGCGATCGCGTCTCTCTGCTGAAGAACACCGTGATTGCCTTTTCATTAATGAATAAAGAGTTATATCTGTTCGCTACGCCTTTTCGGTGCATGCGGCTATGAAAAATAAAAGTATATATTCCAATCCGGCGGCCTAACAGTGTATGTGTATGTGTGTGTGTATGTGTGTATGTGTGTGTGCCTATGTGTGTATATACGTGTGTATCTATATATATATATATATATATATATATATGTGTGTGTGTGTGTCTCTATGCATGTGTATGTGTGTAATAGGCCTCTTTTCTAGCGAAATAATTTAGTTTGAACTTTCTGAATTTCATTGTGGGGATAATGCTTAGAATGAGTAATTAGGTCCTTTTATGCATGTAGGAAAGATTTTGGGTTGATAAGTTTCATATTCTCTCTCTAGACCTTATTTGCATCACGTTTTCTAGTGGAATTTTGAAGGTGAAGTTGAAAGAATTAAGGAAAACTCTGTATGAGAGAAAGGTAGAGCAAGTATAAGAGAATAAAAGTGTGTGCATGAAATTTTTCGGAATCATGTGTTAAGTACCTCAGTCAAGGTCCTACATTTACTTCATTGTAAGAAAATGCCTTGATTTTACTCTCTCTCTCTCTCTCTATAATTTTGAAACTTACAAGGCTCAAAAATGACATTTGGAGGTGGATTTGGACCTCGAACATCTCTAACACTATCGTACATATCGCAAAATCGAATAAAAGTGTCTCTCACAAGCTTAAGCTAATTCCTCACCATTTCTGAATTATAGGGCTTTGAAAAGTGCTGGTTTCCAACACTTTATTTCAAAAAAAAAAATGAAGTCTCATCTAATTCTATTCAAATTCGTGGTTCTGATGCTCACGTGTCACCATGTCTAATTATGGATATTTTTGGATATGTTTTTTTGGCGTTTTTCTCCTATTTTGATAGGTAGGCTAAAGAAAGAAAGCACACTACGATCGC
Source organism: Ceratopteris richardii (assembly GCA_020310875.1). Classification (NCBI taxonomy): domain Eukaryota; kingdom Viridiplantae; phylum Streptophyta; class Polypodiopsida; order Polypodiales; family Pteridaceae; genus Ceratopteris; species Ceratopteris richardii. Next base: position 180,872,139 of record CM035415.1, on the reverse strand, counting down.
GTGGCTTTTTGCGAAAGTTTTGGAGAAACTCGACCTTTTCTAAATTTGATGGATCACACACTTCTTTGGGAGAGCAACGATCAAACTGTGATATAGGGAGACCTACGCATCAACACACGGGATGCACAAAAATCCAAGAATTACCTTATGATTGAGAGTGAGAATGAGAGTCATAGTGAGAGTTAGAGTGTGACTGAGAGTGCAAGTGTGAATGCGATTGTGATAGCTCGGGGGTGGTCGGTGTCATGAGGAAGGAGATAAGGAAGAGAGCTCACACACACACTCTCACTCTCAAGGAGAAGCACACACACAGATTGAGGCAAGGAAGAATGATCTTCTTCTTCTTCTTCTATTACATAAAAGGAATGTACAAGAATGACCTCAAAACAAGAATACAACAAGTGCAATATATAAAGACCACTACATAGGGAAAAACCTAATGTCCGCGAATGAGTGAGCTGGCAAGAAACAAATGTGGCATCACTCTCAGTAGATAAATCTAATAAAGCTCAATGAAGTATCCCTAACATATACCGGCGTGACCACTATACATGTCAGAGAAACGAAAAACGGGTACGTGTCATCCTGGATCATCACATGTTGGGCTTGATATCTCAACACTCCCCCTCAAGCTCAACGCCATATCTTGTAATCCTAGCATCTTCCGGAAATTCTTCAACTTCTCAGCTCCAAGTGCTTTGGTGAAAATATCAGCAACTTGCTCATCTGTTCTCACATAAACAAGATCAATATCACCTGCTAATACCTTTTCTCTGATGAAGTGATAATGTACCTCGATATGCTTTGTCTAGCATGGAAAACAGGGTTCCGTGCTAACTGTATGCTACTAAGATTATCACAATAGATAGTGATAGGCTTTTGCACTTCCACACCTAAATCTGCAAGTAACATCTCCAGCCATGATGCCTCACATGATGCCATTGCAGCACCTCTATACTCAGCCTCTGTACTCGACAAAGCAATAGTGGGTTGCTTCTTACTGCTCCATGTAATAGCTACACCTCCAAGTGAGAAAAGAAAGCCACTAGTAGATCTTTTATCTGGAGTACTACAAGCCCAATCTGCATCGGTGTATCCATGAACCTGCAAATCTACACCAGCTTCATAAAACAATGCATAATCTAAAGTACCACTCACATAACGTAGAGTGCGCCTCAGAGTATCCAAATGTGGCTTCCTGGGAACCTGCATAAACTGACTTTCAAGTCCAACAATATAACTTAGATCAGGCCTTGTAATTGTGAGATATATAAGACCTCCCACAATTTTCCTGTACATAGTAGCATTTTCCAATGCTTCACCTAATGTAGTATCCAATTTCAAATTCTGATCCAATGGCATAGAAATTGGCTTACAATCATCCATACCATACTTTTGTAGCATATTCAAGGCATATTGCCTTTGCGACATCCATATAGTTGTTTCTGTATGTATAAACTCAATGCCCAAGAAATAGCGCAGCACACCAAGATCTTTCATGTCGAATTCTTGCATAAGAAGTTTCTTTACCTCTTTGATGCTTTCTTCATCATCACCACCTACAATCAGGTCATCAACGTAAATAGCCACAATAGTAATGCCATCATCAGCCTTCCTTGCATATAGTCAGTGATCTGCATCACACATAGAGAACCCAATGCTGGTTAAGTAATCAGCAATCCTTGCATGCCATGCACGAGGGGCTTGCTTCAGCCCATACAAAGCCTTTTGCAACCTGCAAACATATTCTAGATGCTTTGGATCTTCATATCCTTGTGGCTGGTCCATATATACTTCTTCCTGCAACTCACCATGTAGGAAAGCATTCTTCACATCCATCTGATGCAAAGTCCATCCTTTTGCTGTAGCTAATGCAACAAGTGTTCTGACAGTAGACATTTTAGCTACAGGGCTGAATGTTTCCTCATAATCAATGCCACATGTCTGTGCATAACCTTTAGCTACCGATCGTGCTTTATACCTGCTTATGCTACCATCAGCATAATGCTTTACCTTATAAACCCATTTGCAGCGTATGGATTTCTTTCCTTGTGGCAATGGAACCAGCTTCCATGTATCATTTCCATAAAGTGCAGCCATCTCGTCATCCATAGCCTTTTCCCAATCTGCATTACCAATTGCATCTTCAAAACAAGAAGGTTGAGCATCTTGTATTACCTTTGTCATGTAGGCACAATGGCGAGCCATGTAACTATCATATGTCAATCGTTGCACTGAATTACGCATCCTCCCAGATCTTCTTGGTCCTGGGTCACTTCTTCTTGTATCATCTGCATGTGCCCTTCTTACTCCTGGAGTCTTCACAGAGGGCAATCCAAGTTCCTCATCAATGCTCTTTTCTGAGCCACTTGAATCTCCATCAACATCTTCAAAACCTGCACCTGTTTTACTATCAGCAGAAAGCTTTTCTTTACCTTTCTTGGATGTATTTGATGAATTTGCTGGACTGAAATTTCCACGCAATCTTCCACTCCATGGATTTGAGTTGGAACTATTGCTTGGTGATGCATCCGATCCACTCAAAACTTGAGATTCTGCACTAGATTTTCCAACATTTTCTTTGTCATTTGGTTCAAGATTCAGTCCTTCTTTGGCATCTGCATAGAAGCTTGACATTTCATCAAATACCATATCTCTGCTCACCTTCACCTGTCGTGTGAGTGGGTTATAACATTTGTACCCTTTTTGCTCAAGGGAATATCCAATGAAGACACATTTCTCTGCTTTCGGATCAAGCTTCATCCTCAACTCATCTAGAACATGTACATATGCAATACAGCCAAAAACTTTCAGATGTGATAAGTTTTTACCTGTAAACTTCTCTTCAGGTGTAACTTGATGTACAACAACAGTCGGAGTTCTGTTCATGATGTATACAACAGTATGCACAGCTTCTGCCCAATAACAACGAGGCATATTCTTCTCAGCCATCAAGGCTCTTGCTATTTCTGCAATATGTCTATTTTTGCGTTCAGCAACGCCATTCTATTGTGGTGTGTACCTGCATGAGAACTGACGCCAAATTCCATGATCTTTTAGAAAATTGCTGAACTCATTTGACAAGTATTCACCTCCTCCATCAGATCTTAATGTCTGAATGTACTTCCCTGTCTGCTTTTCCACCATAACTTTAAAATTCTGGAAGTGAGTAAACACCTCGCTCTTCTCTTTCATGAAATATACCCATACTTTGCGTGTATGGTCATCAATGAAAGTAACATAAAACCTGCAACCACCCATAGATGTGGTCTTTGCTGGACCCCAAACATCTGTATGTACTACTTCTAGTACATTCTCGCTAACATGCTTGTCATGTGGAAATGATGCTCTTGACTGTTTACCAAATCGACATGCTGCACATACGTTTTGCATTTCTGCAACTTTGAAATTTGGTAGTCCATGGACAATCTCCTTTGACTGCATCATTTTCAGCCTTTGCAAGTTTGCATGTCCAATCCGTTTGTGCCATATCTCTATATCTGCAATAACTCCTGCACCTTTTGCAAACATGGCTGCATTCATTTCAGGAATCTTCACATTTAAGGTGAACATCCTACCCACTTTGTTTCCTTTGGCAACCAATCGTCCATCCTATTTGTACTCTTCTACATATAATCCATCAGCATTGAACCTAACTTATAATCCCTGGTCAACCATTTGTCCAACAGAAACCAGATTCTTTGTTATATTTGGAGCATGCAGCACATCAGCGAGATGTTTTACCTTTCTGTCCTCCATAGACAATGCTATGTTTCCTGTATGCTCAATAGGATGTGATGTATCATCACCTGTTTCAACATATCCAGGAACTGGCATTTTCTGCAAACTACTAAACCATTTTGCATGACTGGTCATGTGATTTGAAGCACCTGAATCAACATACCAGACATTATCATTCGATTTTGAAACACCAGCAGACATCATATTCATCATGTGATGTTGAACCATAAACAGCTTCTCAGAATCGTCTACACTTGTGGATGCATAGTTGTTTTGTTGCCTTCTGTTATTTTGATTCTTTAACCTGCAATCACGTTCAAAGTGTCCAAGTTTACCACAATTCCAGCATCCTTTACTATCATTACCTGAATCATTTCTTTGGAAATTTCTGCGACCTTTTTGGCTCCCCTTGCCTCGAAACTTTCCTCTTCCTCCTGCATGATTTTGTTGTTGACCTTGGTCTTGGTTACTGTTTCCTCTTCCACTTCCAAAACCTCTACCTCTGCCTCTTCCTCTGCCAGAGTAGAATACCTGCTCAGAACTGGGCTTTCCTTGGGAGTTTGAGTCCTCACCAAGATTCTTTTCTTCAATAATCACCATAGATACCAGATCAACAAAATTCGGAATAGTTTCCCTGGTCTGTATGGAAGTTCTGAACTGCTTATATGTAGCTCCTAAACCACGAAGGCACACTTCCACCTTTTCATCATCATCTACATTCAGGCCAATAGATGCAAGTGACTCACATATGCCTTTGATTTTAAGAGTGCAGTCACTTACCGACATGCTCTTCTTTTCCAATGTATGCAGCTCGTTCTTGAGTTGCAATTTCCGTGCCTTTGTATTAGTCTCATACAAAGTGACCAAGCTGTTCGAAGCCTCTTTTGGCGTCTTGGCATCCTGTATGTGTCCAATCATGCTATCATGTATGCTAACGGATAGCCAATACATTACCTTTCGTGCTCCTTGATTCCATTCCTCATATGCTCTTAACTGATCTGCAGTCCGATTCCTTTCTGGTAACTGTAGAGCATTTTCATTCTCTCCTTCGATGTACTTCCAGTAGCCTTTTCCCATCAGGAAATTCATCATTTTGAATCTCCAAGCATGGAAGTTGTTCTTGTCCAGCTTATCGCTCATAAGCTGACTCATTCCATCTCCGTTTGCCATTTCTACAACAATTCACAAAACCGCAACACACTACAAGCAGCACTTCTACTTGAACACTGTCGCACTATGATGTGACAGTTCGATCTCAGAAGAACACAGTTTTCGTGTATCAACAGTACACGGAATCGCTTGAAATTCTGGATCTGGAATATATGAGTGTCATCGAACACAACGCAAGTTACAGTTTCTGAAACTAACCTGGTTTTTCTATGGCCCCCACCTTGCGGGCTCGAAACGGAGGTCGAGATGGCTCCTTCATGGCGATTTTCGTAGCAAACGCAGGCCCTTTGTGAACTCGCGTTTTCTCCACGCCTTGCCACGTAGTCTTCACCGTCGCCTTCTCCACAAGCTCTCTATAGCCACGCTGGCTCTGATACCATGTCACAAGGAAGGAGATAAGGAAGAGAGCTCACACACACACTCTCACTCTCAAGGAGAAGCACACACACAGATTGAGGCAAGGAAGAATGATCTTCTGCTTTTTCTATTACATAAAAGGAATGTACAAGAATGCCCTCAAAACAAGAATACAACAAGTGCAATATATAAAGACCACTACATAAGGAGAAACCTAATGTCTGCGAATGAGTGAGCTGGCAAGAAACAAATGTGCCATCACTCTCGGTAGATAAATCTAATAAAGCTCAATGAAGTATCCCTAACATATACCGGCGTGACCACTATACATGTCAAAGAAACGAAAAATGGGTACGTGTCATCCTGGATCATCACATGTTGGGCTTGATATCTCAACAATCGGGAGGTAGAGGCCTCTTCAAGAAGCTATTGTCCAAAGCTATTGTAACCATTGATTCACATCTATAATATCAAAATTCTTCCTTCTATGCGTCATATTTGTTTCTACTCTTCCGCATCAGATTTTCTCTTACATTGTGCAATCTCTGTGTTCTTCTCTCCTCTATTATTTTTGAGTGATTGAAAGATTGTGATTGGGATAGATTGTGATTGAGGAAACGCTACAAGTGGTATTAGATCAGAATCAATCCTTGCGAATGATGGAAGGTCTAACACAAAAGATTCGTGAACAAGAGGAGCTCATTCAAAAGCTTCTTGGAGAATTGCGCAAAGAACAAGGTGGAAAGTAACTAGTTGGCCAACAAATTTGTTTGCGGAGCCGAACGATGAAGTAGATGAAGGTGCGGGAACATCTAGTACCTGGTGGAAAACAAAAATGCAATTATGAAGATATGGAACTAGGTGATTTTTCCCTTAGCCAAGTCTTCAAGAAGGTAAAGTTGAATGATTTTTATGGTGAGAAGAAGAGTGGGGAAGATCTTGAGGCATGGATTGAAGAACTGGAGGATTTCTTTGATGTTCGACAATTTGGTGAAGAGTCCAAGGCAAAAGTTGGGATCCTACACCTGTGTGGGATTGGGAAGCTATGGTGGAAGTTGTGTATGCAAAATTGAACGCATTCAGGTCCAGTTCTATGGAAGGAATTTAGAGAACAAGCTCAAAAACACTATTGTTCTCCACACTACCATATGGAGAAGAAGATGGAGTACTAGAATTTCTCACAACATGAAAGTGATAAGCATAGCTTATGTGTTGATGAGTACAAAGAGAAGTTCCTATGTCTTCATAAATATGCATTAGAGGTTAGTGGTAACACTCTCAAGAGTAAATTTATTGAAGGGCTTCGTGAGGAACTGCGCTATCAAGTCAATGGATCTGGATGCATTGATTTTCATGATGTTGTTGTGATGGCCGAGAACTTTGAGAAGATGGAGAAGTTCAATTTGTAGAGGGCAAATAGAAGCAGATTCATTGCAATGGGACATAGGCCACAAAGACATGTTGCAATGAACATGAACAACTCAAAGAAGACTCCATCTTCTAATAACCAAGGTAAGAACCTTGCTCAAGTGGAAAATCAAAGGAGGCATCAACCAATCGAGTGGCAACAAGACCCTAATTTTATTCAGAGGGCAAAAAGACTTGGTCTCTATTTTCGTTGCGGGGAACAAGGGCATCGCACATATGAGTGCCTGGATAAGGTAGTCTTTAGGCCTGCACAATCAAAAGCGATAAACATCATTGAGGAAGTTACAATTATTGAGGAAGCAGATGATGGAGGTAAGTGCCCTGGCTCTACTTTACATTGCATTGTGGTTAGTTTTTTCCCAAAGCCTTCTATAATCACGATTCTAGGTATGATTTCTACGCATAAAATCAGATTTTTGATCCATTTAGGTAGTACCCATTGTTTTCTATCTTTCAAATTGGTATAGAATCTAGGGATAGCCCTAAATATGCAAATAACCAAACCTGTAGAGATGACCAATGGGCGATTTCACTACATGAAAGGATATATTGAAAACCCTGATTTTACTCTTTTTGATAGGTGCTTTTCAGGAAGTTTCCATGTAATTGAGATGAATCAGTGTGATGCAATCATAGGCATGGATTGGTTAGTTAAAAATTATGCAATGATTAGTTGTGAACAAAGAATGATCACTTTAAAGCTAGATGATGAATCTATTCATATTCTAGGTGATGCATATAGCCTTAAACCTATCCTTGTTTCTGCTATCAAGATACCTAAAGTTATACATGATGGTTGTATAACATTTATAGTGTATGTAAACAATGTGCATGAAGAAGATAATGAGGAAGGTGTTCGGAATTATGTATAAAATCTTTTGAGAGAATACACTGATGTATTTCCAGAGGAGTTGCCTGGTATACCTCCACCAAGGCAGATTGACCATGCCATTGACATATATCCAAAGAGTGAACCATATTCTAGAGCACCCGATAGATTTAACATTGATGAATTAAAGGAGCTTAAGATTCAATTAGATGATCTTATGAAGAAAGGCTTGATAAGACTGAGTGTCTCACCTTGGGGTGCACATGTTTTATTTTAGAAGAAGAAAGATGGCTCTTATAGATTATGCATTCACTATAGGGGGTTGAATAAAAGAACAATTAAGAATAAGTATCCACTCCCTCACATAGATCACTTATTAGGTCAATTAAGTGGAGTGATTGTATTCACTAAGATTGACTTAAGATCTCGATATAACCAAATTAGGATCAAAACAGAGGATATTCCTAAGATAGCTTTTCGAACAAGATATGGTCACTATGAGTTTACGGTTCTACCTTTTGGATTAACAAATGCTCCTCCCACATTTATGTGCTTGTTGAATAACATTTTTCACGATTGCCTAGATGAATTCATCTTAGGATTTCTTGATGATATATTTGTATACTCGAAAGATGATTTTGAGCATGCAATACATCTGAAGAAGACTTTGCAAATTTTAGAGAGCACAAATTGTATGGTGAATCGACTAAGTGTTTCTTTTCTAAGGATAAACTTGTGTATCTAGGAAGAGTAATATCAGAAGAAGGAATCCTTATAGATGAAGATAAAGTAAAAACAATAGTTGATGGGCCGATTCCTAAGACTATAAGGGATCTTCGAAGTTTTCTTGGGTTGGCACAATATGAAAGAGCACATATTAACAATTTCTCTAAGATAAGTACTCCCTCACACAATTGACTAACAAGAATGTAGGATTCGCATGGAGTGATTCTTGTCAAAAATCATTTGAAACATTGAAACAAAAAGTCGTTGAGAATTGTGTTTTGAAAATGCTAGAAATGGGGAAGCCTTTTGTGGTTGCATGTGATGAAAGTGGTAGTTTAATAGGTTGTGTTCTTTCAGAGGATGGTAGGGTGGTTGCATATGAGTCTAGAAAACTAAGAAAACATGAACTTAATTATCCTACTCATGATTTAGAAGTGCTTGCTCTTGTGCATGTGGAGAGAGATGGTGGATGCAATCCAAAGATGAGTTGGTGATGCTACAACTGGCTTCACACCAACCAATTGAGACTTCAGAGTTGATTAGTAGACCCTTTGAGCTTCCTAAATCCACCAAAATATCATCCAAATAATTTGGAACATGTATCTTGAAAGTGTAAGTCAAGACAGACTATTTGCGAAATGACTAGCTCCCAAAACTTACTATTTTTGGACATACACCTGCTAGAAAAACTGAACAATACTCTCAACCTCGTAGGAATTAGATATATGCCTCTTGGACATAGCAAAAAAACTTAGCAAGCTTCCCAATCCAAGTTAAAACACTTCAAATGATGGACTGAGCACTGAGAACAAGATTCATCAATTTCTGGAACATGCCCACCATTCTCAAGGCTCTGCAAAGATAGACTAGTGAGCAGTAAAATGCATATATCTCCCAAACTCTAAATCCAATGACCATGACAATTTGTATGCAAAAACTAGACAATAAGATCTATCCAACGCACCTTAAAACACTAAAAAGTATTGCGTAGAACGCAAAATATGACCTTCTGAAGTTACTGCTCTAAGTGAGTAAAGCAGAGAACAAAATAGAGAAGTAAATAATGACAAATGTATAGATTCAGATATGATTACAACCACATTGGAAATGAATATTTGCACAATGGGAGTAGAATGATAAAGCTATGGAGTAAGCTCTTCAATCTCTACAAAATGACATGAAGTGGTCATGTACAAGGCTTGCTAATCACCTCTTCCTTCTTGCTCTTTTTATAGCTATTCTTGGAGGGAGTTTTGAATTCGAATTCAAATGGCTCCACCTAAAAGTGATCCTCAAAGTTAGGAGATATTCCCTCAGCTCAAAAATTCATGGTTTTAGGTAGTTAGAGCCATGACTTTGCTTTTACATCATGGATGAGGTAAGCCATCCTTTTCCTTTTTTCTTTTTTCAATTACAAGAGATAAAAATGTACTCTTTTACAAGAGGTGTTCACATGGCTACACATGTGACTTACAAATGATGATAATATCAAGCATATCAAGCATGTAGGCTTCGGTAAAATGCACCAACAGATCCCCCTCAAGCCTAACATGCTTGGCCTCCAAATAAGTCTTCAATTGTCCTTGATTTCTTGCAAGCCAATCATCAACGTGAATCTACTTAACTTTGTACCATGAAGAGCTTTAGTCAACATGTTTGCACATTGCATATCTGTAGAGACATGGGATAGTTGAATATCCTTGCTCATTAGCTTCTCCCTTACTGTTGGAACTCGAGGTCAAGCACAAGCATGAAAGCACATCAGAAAGGTGGATACACACAAGAAGAAGGACCAAGTAGGGAGCTCCATGAAGTACATGTCAACTCCTTAGAAGAATCCCCTACAAAACTAGTGATTTCCATCACTAAAACCATTGTAAATACCATTTTCTATTTTTGTAGCTCCATTTTGTGCAAGCCGAGGAGTCCTCGAGCTTGAGGAGTATTAGAAGTACCATCGTACCAATTTTCATAATTTTTAGACTTCGTTTGAGCCCTCAAATAAGCCCTCGAACCTAATTTTTAACTAGGCCGGACACTAGGTCTGGACAGGGCCAAAACTAGTCAAAAAACTATATAAAGAGCTAGAGAGCTCATTTTTGGGGGTAGCTTCTTGTAGATTTCAGTTTTGTAATAGATTTCTTTTTGTAATCAAAATCCTTCCATTGTTCCTCTCTTTGATCTTACCGTGTGCGCGTGTGTGTGTATGTGTGTGCATGTTTGTGTGCTTTCACACACGCACTTGTGCCTTCACTTGCTCGTGGTCTTCATACCAGTCCTCACGTCTCCGTGGATTGACAAGTAAAGGAGGTGGTGCTTACGCTTGAGCTAGAGAGCTCATTTTTGGGGGGAGCTTCTTGTAGATTTCAGTTTTGTAATAGATTTCTTTTTGTAATCAAAATCCTTCCATTGTTCCTCTCTTAGAGAGCTCATTTTTGGGGGGAGCTTCTTGTAGATTTCAGTTTTGTAATAGATTTCTTTTTGTAATCAAAATCCTTCCATTGTTCCTCTCTTTGATCTTACCGTGTGCGCGTGTGTGTGTATGTGTGTGCATGTTTGTGTGCTTTCACTCACGCACTTGTGCCTTCACTTGCTCATGGTCTTCATACCGGTCCTCACGTCTCCGCGGATTGACAAGTAAAGGAGGTGGTGCTTACGCTTGAGCTACACCAAATTTTGGCGCCGTTGCCGGGGAGAGTGCTTCGAGGACGAGCGTTGTGATGGTAAGATCGTAGATTTGCGACGTTCGAAGGTAAAAAAACTATCATTTCAGTTCATTTTCTGTTTTTTCCTCTTCATCTTCATCATCATCATCATCTCCACCTTCTTCCATCTTCTTCTTCATAGAAAATTCTTGTTTTTTAGTGCATTTTCACCATTTTCATACCATTTTTCATGCATTATTGTGTGGGAAGGAGTTAGGAGGTGCAAGGGAGAGCAAGCGCTGTGTTTTTTTCATGATTTTCTGCTCATACGGAGCTCGCCATAGCCGGCGCTTAGAAATTTGAATTTCCTCCCAAAGAACGCGATTCTGTGATGAAAATCGCGATTCTGTGAAAATTCAAAATTTTTTGAAAAATCACGATTTTCAGTTTTCCCGCCTAAAAGTTGGTTGAAAAGAATCGCGATTCTGTGTTTTTTCTCAAAAAAACACGATTCTCTGCTCAAAATCGCGATTTTCAAAAAACACGATTCTCTGCTCAAAATCGCGATTCTCACCAATCACAATTTTCAGCAAAAATACGATTTTGAGAAAAACACGATTCTCTGCTCAAAATCGCGATTCTCACCAATCACGATTTTCAGCAAAAACACGATTTTGTGAAAAACACGACTTTCTGCTCAAAATCGCGATTCTCACAAATCACGATTTTCAGTGAAAAATACGATTTTGAGAAAAACACGATTCTCTATGACAAAATCGCGATTTTCATGCCAAAAACACGATTTTGTGAAAAAAGCGATTCTGTGAAAACACGAATTTTTGCTCAAAATCGCGATTTTCAAAAATACGATTCTGTGCTCAAAATCGCGATTTTCATGTCAAAAAACACGATTCTCTAAAACACGATTCTGTGCTCAAAATCGCGATTTTCATAAACACGATTTTGTGATCAACATCGCGATTTTCAGAAACACGATTTTGTGATCAACATCGCGATTTTCAGAAACACGATTTTGTGATCAACATCGCGATTTTCAGAAACACGATTTTGTGATCAAAATCGCGATTTTCACAACACGATTTTCTACTCAAAATCGCGATTTTCAAAAGGTCCTGTTTGCCTATTTTGACCCCCAGGAGCCTGAATTTTGACATAACTTTCTCATCCAAAGTCCATTTTTTGAGCTCTATAGCTTGTTGGAAAGCTCGTTTCAAATCCTACACGATCTCAACTGTTTTTTTCAAGAATAACGCGTTGATTTTGAGATAGGATAATTTGAAGTTGACCCTCAAGTGGGACTAGGAAACCAAGGGGGCTCCCAAGGATTTTTGAGCAATACAAAGGGGGAGAAAATTGTGTCATGGGAAAGAAAAAAGCAAAAGATAGAACAAAAGGGGCTAAGATCGAAAAAACGGAGGGCGATAAACATGAAATGCATGAGATAATATCACATCAAGGTGAAACATTTAGAGAAAAATTGCAAGGAATCGAGGAAACGGGGGAAATGTCTATGGGGGTTGGATCCTTATTTGCAACAAGAGAATATGATAATACTTTTGTGCATATCAGAATAGGATATGACCTTAGAAAGTTGGGTGTTTATATCAATCCTAATTGTGAGTGGAATTTAATTCATATTGAGCTATTGACCTTTATCTTTGAGAACATTCAACCAACAACTCATCCTTCTATCCTCATGGATGGGGAACATTATGAATGCATGGGTAAAGTTGTGTTGCCTGTTATGGTGGATGATATGCAATTTTCGGAAACATTCTTTGTCATGGATTGCATAGATGAAGACTTGATCATTGGCACCCAAAGGTTCATTACACAAAATCATCAAGAATTTGAGGTGTCTTCTCCACCTATTACCCGTGCTTCTACATATTTATCAATGGAAAATCCTAATGACTATCTGCCTTATGATAATTGGGGGCAAAATCATCTTTCCAAAGAGTGTGCTTTTCATGAAAAAATTTTTCTTTCTACTCATGTTTTTGAATCTAATCCTTCTTTGAGTAAATCACAGGAAACCTTAGAGAATGGAGAAATGGAGGACTCCAAGTGTTTGGGGGATGTGGAAGGACCCTCTCTTCCTGTAAATTTGGATTTCCCTCATGAAACCATAAGCAGGGATGATCTACACTCATATGATCAAGAAGGAGATGACCAACCAATGCCTTATATCACTGATCTGGAAAATGATGTCGACTCTAGGGTGAATCAGGACAATCCATCACCCATTTGTACACCTAGGGATTCTATGTGTAATAAGGATAAATGTCTCGATGAATCTCTAGATCAATCTCAAACCACACAACCCATTGATCCCTTGCATAAGTCTGATGTAGGTATAGAAGATCAACCCTTGTTGCATTCCCTATGTAAAGATGAGTTTTCTCAAAAAACTCACATAGAAGGCCCAAAAGACCCTTACATCAAGAAACAAAAATCACATTTTCTTGGTTATGTCAAGCAAATTTGGGTGGCCAAGAAATTACTTAGAGCCCAACCAAATCGCACTATGATATGGGTACCAAAGAAAGCCCTGGCACAAAATCAGTCCCCTCACACTAGACTTCAAAATCTATGGTCTAGGCCTACCACGACTTATCCTCAAGAAAGACCACTTCCAATCAAAGGATCCCAAGCAATCAAGCCTAAGCTCAGACAAAATCCAAGGGGGGACTTCAAGGCACTAACCTGCACAACAAAGACACCAAGGCGAGGTAAAGAACTGGATCAAGCACAGAGCTCCAATACAGATCAAAGAACCTCTTCTGCAAGGATAAGGGTTTGGAAGACAAAAGTACCGATAGCATCCACCAAAATAAAGAGCCAGCCACGATGGATCAAACCCTCAGGAGATCATTCAAGCACGAAGTGGCCAAAGGTGATCTCTACCCAGTCGCAGACTGTTCTCAAATGGATCCCTATAAGGAGGAATGATCAGTTGTCCTCTCGAGATACAATGGATACCTCCAACAAAGATGGCATCAATATCTGCAAATAACATCGAAAACCTCGACGAGCGACAACCATGTGCTCTTTGCACAACCCTGTCTTATGCACCATTCAGGTCATGCAATTCCAAAGCATGCATTATTATAGGGCCACATTACACGGCCGTGCATAGACACACTTGAGAATTCCAAGCACAAGAGCACATTGACATATGTCAAATTTTTTCTATTGATACTAACTTTTGTGTTCTTGTTGTGTGATAATTTTTCCCACAAAAAAAAAAAAAAAAAAGAAAGAAAGAAAGAGAGAGAGAGAGAGAAGAAAAGCGAGAGAGAGCTTGTTCCTAGGTTTGACTTATGGAACATGAATGAGTCATGCTTATATGGACCATCAACCAGGGCATTCATCGACAATGATTGGTCCATCATGATGAAAGATGTACAACACGAAGAGATCCGCATCGACTGACCTTTCCTTATGGTAAGAATCTCCTACTTGGGCCACATGATAACCATGATAGAGTAGGAAACCTTGTCATCAGCATACCCTTGAGCACTTAGCTCAAGACCCCAAATCTTTGCACCATACTTCTTCCAATGCATTTTCCAAGTAAGCATGCATAGGGCTACATTACAAGGCCGTGCACAAGGCACACACTTTTTTCAACCCATGCACTAACACACTTACCCATCATTCACTATGGGTTATGAGTACTTGGCATGACTACTCTGAACATCATCTTTAGAAGAGCTAGAGGACATCCTGGGGGCAACATCAATACCTAGGAAGCGATTCGAAGCCAGTAGTTGCTCCACTCAATCTTGATAACCTCTTTTGAGCAACTCACAATCTTTGAAAGCTCACAACGACGCACTCATGCGGAATCCACGAAAGAAGCACATACCAAGGGACTACGACTTGCAAAGGCTTGCAGTGACAAATGAAGAACCGGACAACCAACGCTTCCAAATTTGGAAGATAGAGGGCTCTTGTTCACACAGAATGGATACTACCTCTCAAAGCACTACATGGATCAACCACTACAACAAGGGTCTGTCAGGGACGACAGACTCGAGAGGGAGGGGAGTGTTGGAACTCGAGGTCAAGCACAAGCATGAAAGCACATCAGAAAGGTGGATACACACAAGAAGAAGGACCAAGTAGGGAGCTCCATGAAGTACATGTCAACTCTTTAGAAGAATCCCCTACAAAACTAGTGATTTCCATCACTAAAACCATTGTAAATACCATTTTCTATTTTTGTAGCTCCATTTTGTGCAAGCCGAGGAGTCCTCGAGCTTGAGGAGTATTAGAAGTACCATTGTACCAATTTTCATAATTTTTAGACTTCGTTTGAGCCCTCAAATAAGCCCTCGAACCTAATTTTTAACTAGGCCGGACACTAGGTCTGGACAGGGCCAAAACTAGTCAAAAAACTATATAAAGAGCTAGAGAGCTCATTTTTGGGGGGAGCTTCTTGTAGATTTCAGTTTTGTAATAGATTTCTTTTTGTAATCAAAATCCTTCCATTGTTCCTCTCTTTGATCTTACCGTGTTCGCGTGTGTGTGTATGTGTGTGCATGTTTGTGTGCTTTCACTCACGCACTTGTGCCTTCACTTGCTCATGGTCTTCATACCGGTCCTCACGTCTCCGCGGATTGACAAGTAAAGAAGGTGGTGCTTACGCTTGAGCTACACTTACATAATGGTAGTGGACTTCAATATGCTTGGTTATAGCATGGTATACCGGATAAGCTGCTAGATGTAGTGAGCTTGTGTTGTCACAAAAAATGTGAGGTGTTGAACAATGAAGTCCAAGATCTGTGTACAAAGACTTTAACCACATGATTTCTTGAGTTTCATTAGCCAAACCTCTATATTCGGCTTCAGTAGAAGATAGTGCCATGGTTGGTTGCTTCTTTGATGACCAAGAGATGATTTTTGAACATGCAAATAATATATACCTGGATGTGCTTCTTCTATCATCTCTAGATGTGGCCCAATCTGCATCTGAGTAGACCTTTAGCTCAATATCTGAAGTAAATGAATAAAACAAACCTTTATTCATGGTCCCCTTTATGTACTTGATGACTCTCTTGGCTGCTTCTATATGTGGTCTTCTCGGCTTATGCATAAACTGACTCAATATGCTAACACTATACATATATCCACCCTTGTGAGTGTTGCATAGCTCAAACTTCCAACCACGCTTTGATAGCTTGTGATGTCTTCAATTGGCTCTCCTTCATAAGCACTAAGCTTATGATTTTTGTCCATAAGTGTACCTGCACACTTGGTATTTTCCATCTTGAACTTATCGAGCACGTCATGCACATACTTCCTTTGTGTGATGTATATACCTAAACCTGTGTAGATTAAATCCAATCCAAGGAAATAAATGAGTGGTGTGAGGTCACTTATTTTGAACTCCTCCTTCATTTGAGTCTTTACCTGTTCGATTCCTTCAAGATCTGTGATAATAATATCATCAACATACACACATAAATAGATCATTTCAGATCCATTCCTCTTGATGAACAAAGAGGTATCTATCTTGCTAGCTTTGAATCCTTGGTCCTGCAAATAAGTCACCAATCTGAAATTCCAAGCTCTTGGAGCTTGCTTCAATCCATACAAAGCTTTCTTTAGTTTGCATACATAGTTAGGATGATGTGCATCCTCATATCCAGGAGGTTGTTCCATATACACTTCCTCATAAATCCATCCATTCAAGAAAGCATTCTTTACATCAAGTTGATAGAGCTTCCAATTTCTAGATGCAGCAAGACTACTAAGAACCCTGATTGCAGGCATGATTGCAACAGGAGAGAAAGTCTCCTCATAATCAATACCATGGGTTTGAGCAAACCCTTTAGAAACTAACATTGCTTTGTGTCTATTTATACTTCCATTTGGATTCCTCTTGATTTTGTATATCCATCGAGATCAAATTACCTTCATAGATGGCTTGTTAGGTACAAGCTCCCAAGTGTCATTCTCCTTCAAGGCTTCCATTTCTTCATCCATTGCATCTCTCCAAGCTTTCTTGCTTTGTGCTTCTTTGAATGTGGTAGGCTCTTCATTGGTTGAATCTTTTACAATGTAGATTGAGTGCTTTGTGACCAAAGAAGTATCATAACCAAACCTCTCAGGTTTCTTCTTCTCCCTTGAAGACCTTCTAAGTGGTTGCTCACATATGTAGCATCCAGCATCTTTTCTTTACCTTTGTTCTTCCATAGCTTTAGTCTTTCCAAGTCTTCTAGGCCAACTTTTGAATCACTTTCATCAATCTGCTTTGGCTCCTTTGGTTGAAGTTGTTGGAAGTGATGGCTGGATGCACTCAGAAGATCAAGCTGGTGCTGCAAATCCTGCTTCACACCTGCCCTCCTTTCTCTTCAGATATACTTAGGAGACTCCTTGGGCTTCCAAATGACACCAAGAAGCTATATATGTGCTTTAAAAATTAATTGTGAAACAACCAAATCAAAACAGATGATTTTGAACCTTCACAAGTTCAAAAAACTTTCTATTCCTGTAATGATACCTGCTCAGTCTTAAGCTCAGTGTGACCAGCACACTTACAATTGGATTAATTCCTTCTGGGAGTATTAAATTAACTTAACAAGCTACCATTAGCAAGTTAAATCACTCCAATTGATAAACTACGCACTGAGAATGATCTTTAGCAAAATCAGAGACACCCCCGACTTTTTAGGATCTACACAGAAAAATACCAGAGACTGCTTCGTCCGCGATTTCTCACAATTGGCTGAATGGAATGACTTGAAACTTTGTAGTGTTGTAGAATACTTTGCGCTGGTTCAAATGAGCTTTGAATCATCCAATTTGGTTCAGTAGATCTTGAGATATGCCCTGTTGAAGTTGACAGACTTGAGGTAGATGACTCAGAGAAAACAGAGTTGAGAAGTATGAATGTATCTATTGATTAATGTAAATGTACAAGCTCATTAGCATGCCAAGCATAGCTAAATGAGGTGTTGTGGTGTAGGCTAAGATGTAGCACTATCACACACACAGATACAGAAGTTGAATGCCTCGGGAAGTGAGCTCAATGAGTGAGACTAACCCGCGAGTTTTTTCCTAGTCTTTTATAAGGTATCACTTGAGGTTTGAATTTTAATTTCAAATGTAGGCTCCCTCAAATCTCTCATCTAATCATATGGAGATATTCTCTCCATTCATACCTTCCAAATTTCACGACTTTTGAAGGTGGGTGTGATTACATGAAGTCATATTAACTTTTACATGAGGTAGAAAATAACTAAGCATAGGCATGTGTTCCTATGCTCTTCCTTCAAATAAAGTCTTCATGAATTAATCCAAATTCTTGCAAAACCTTCAAGGTTGATATCCAATGCTAAGCTCTCAATGTCCAATCTTTATGTTGAATCTTCAAGGTACAAATCAATGCCAAGTGTGAAGGCTTGTTTGCACCAACAGCTCCCCCTCAAGCCAAACACTTTGGCTCAAGTCTTCATCTTTAGTCTTCAATTATTTCCTGCAATCCAATCATGGATTTAAATCTGCATAGCTTGCTCCCATCCAGACCTTTTGTAAGCAAATCTGCACATTGTATATTAGTAGACACATATGATAATTGGATTTCCTTGCTAAGTAATTTCTCCCTCACATAGTGGTAATGAACCTCTATGTGTTTTGTCCTAGCATGATAAACTGGATTAGCTGCTAGGTGAAGTGAACTTGTGTTATCACCAAATATGATTGGTGGCCTTGTGTATAGGCCCAATTCTGAATATAATAGCTTCAACCATATGGCTTCTTGAGTGGCATTGGCTAGCCCTCTGTACTCTACCTCAGTAGATGATAGAGCTACTGTGGGTTGTTTCTTGGATGACAGGTATCCCAAGCACACATTGATCCCTGCTCATTTGTTTTATGGTCCTCTCTCCAATGTGACCTAATCTCTTGTGCCACATCTCCAATTCTGATAGGGTTTGGTCCTTATAGTTGTACAAGGCAATATTCTTAGTATCCTCAAGTTCAAAGGTAAACAATCTACCTGATTTCTCTCCCTTGGCTATCCTTCTGAATCCATGTCTTGGATCCTCCACATATGCACCATGTTGAGTGAACCTGACCTGTAGACCTTTTTCAACAATCTGACCTACACTCATCAGATTCTTGGTGATTGTTGGAACATACAACACTCTGCTTAGTAAATTCTGATTACCATCACTTGTTTTGACATTGCCTACTTTAACAACTGAATGTTTAGTGTCATCACCTGTCTGCACTTGGTGCTTGCCTTTGGGTTCTTCCAAATCAGAGAGTAAGGCAACATTTCCAGCTACATGGTTAGAGCAACCTGAATCAATATAGAACAAATGATCATCATTGATACCTGATTTAGATGTCATGTTCATAATCAACAAGGAATCATCTTGATCCTCTGCATAATTGTTGTAATCCTTTCTGTTCCTGTATCCACCTTGATAATTGCCATTGTGATTATAGCTATTGTTGTAATTATTGTTGTAGCCATGGTAGCCTTGAGATTGATTGAATCTGCCTCTGCCTTGAGAGTATCCTCCTCTTTGGTGACCTCTTCCTCTTTGGTTCTTGTAGTTTTTGTAGCATTCATCTGTAGTATGGTTAGACAAGCCACAAATATTGCATGGAGTTTGATTGTAGGGTCTCCCCCTACCTGACTTACCTCCTCTGCCCCTACCTCTAGATGATCTACCTCTCCCTGCATAGTTTGCTTGGGAGGTAGAGCCTTCTTCATCAACCTTCTTGCTTTTACCCTTGTCTTTAGTCTTCTTATCAGTATATAGGGCAGAGGGATTGTTACCTTTTGATTGCTCTCCATTCTTTGTGATCTTTGCTTCATGTGTAAAGAGTTGTCCAATCAGAGTTGTTAGATCAGGTGCTTGGATGTCCATGTACAAGTCCATTGCTGTGGTAAAGCTCTCCCACTTGTCATCTGCCTTTAGTCCATTGATCACTTGTCTGACTATTTGCTCCTCCTCAATTTCTTCTCCAACACTTGCAAGTTGATCTGCAATGTCTTTGACTTTGGTGACAAAATCTGAGATTGTTTTGATTGCTTCCTAAGAGTTGTAAACTCAATCCATAGCTGATTCTTTCTGGCCCTTGTGCTTGATGAAAAGTATGTTGACAAGGTTTCCCAAGTCTCTTGGGAAGTCTTACAGTTCCTTACATGAGGTAGAAGGAAATCAGAGATAGAGTTTAGAAGATATGACCTTGCTAAAGCATCTTTAGCACACCATTGGTTGAGCCTCTCATGTTCATCCTTTGTAGGTAGGCCTCTGGTTTTGAATGAGGGCAATTCCTCATCTCCTGATATGTATCCATACAAGCTTCTCCCTTGTAGATAGGTCTTCATTCTCAATGACCAAGCCTGGTAATTATTTCTATCCAATTTGTCAATGAAGGAAGGGAAACCATCACCCTTGATTACCTTATTTGCTCTGATACCACTGTTGGAAGTGATGGCTGAATGCACTCAGAAGATCAAGCTGGTGCTGCAAATCCTGCTTCACACCTGCCCTCCTTTCTCTTCAGATATACTTAGGAGACTCCTTGGGCTTCCAAATGACACCAAGAAGCTATATATGTGCTTTACAAATTAATTGTGAAACAACCAAATCAAAACAGATGATTTTGAACCTTCACAAGTTCAAAAAACTTTTTATTCCTGTAATGATACCTGCTCAGTCTTAAGCTGAGTGTGACCAGCACACTTACAATTGGATTAATTCCTTCTGGGAGTATTAAATTAACTTAACAAGCTACCATTAGCAAGTTAAATCACTCCAATTGATAAACTATGCACTGAGAATGATCTTTAGCAAAATCAGAGACACCCCCGACTTTTTAGGATCTACACAGAAAAATACCAGAGACTGCTTCGTCCGCGATTTCTCACAATTGGCTGAATGGAATGACTTGAACCTTTGTAGTGTTGTAGAATACTTTGATCTGGTTCGAATGAGCTTTGAATCATCCAATTTGGTTCAGTAGATCTTGAGATATGCCCTGTTGAAGTTGACAGACTTGAGGTAGATGACTCAGAGAAAACAGAGTTGAGAAGTATGAATGTATCTATTGATTAATGTAAATGTACAAGCTCATTAGCATGCCAAGCATAGCTAAATGAGGTGTTGTGGTGTAGGCTAAGATGTAGCACTATCACACACACAGATACAGAAGTTGAATGCCTCGGGAAGTGAGCTCAATGAGTGAGACTAACCCGCGAGTTTTTTCCTAGTCTTTTATAAGGTATCACTTGAGGTTTGAATTTTAATTTCAAATGTAGGCTCCCTCAAATCTCTCATCTAATCATATGGAGATATTCTCTCCATTCATACCTTCCAAATTTCACGACTTTTGAAGGTGGGTGTGATTACATGAAGTCATATTGACTTTTACATGAGGTAGAAAATAACTGAGCATAGGCATGTGTTCCTATGCTCTTCCTTCAAATAAAGTCTTCATGAATTAATCCAAATTCTTGCAAAACCTTCAAGGTTGATATCCAATGCTAAGCTCTCAATGTCCAATCTTTATGTTGAATCTTCAAGGTACAAATCAATGCCAAGTGTGAAGGCTTGTTTGCACCAACAGCTCCCCCTCAAGCCAAACACTTTGGCTCAAGTCTTCATCTTTAGTCTTCAATTATTTCCTGCAATCCAATCATGGATTTAAATCTGCATAGCTTGCTCCCATCCAGACCTTTTGTAAGCAAATCTGCACATTGTATATTAGTAGACACATATGATAATTGGATTTCCTTGCTAAGTAATTTCTCCCTCACATAGTGGTAATGAACCTCTATGTGTTTTGTCCTAGCATGATAAATTGGATTAGCTGCTAGGTGAAGTGAACTTGTGTTATCACCAAATATGATTGGTGGCCTTGTGTATAGGCCCAATTCTGAATATAATAGCTTCAACCATATGGCTTCTTGAGTGGCATTGGCTAGCCCTCTGTACTCTGCCTCAGTAGATGATAGAGCTACTGTGGGTTGTTTCTTGGATGCCCAAGAAATTGGTTTATCACCTGCAAAGCATATGTAACCAGATGTACTCCTCCTGTCATCCTTGCAACCTGCCCAATCTGCATCTGAGTATACCTTAATGTCAATGTCTGATGAATATGGAAAGTACAAACCATGATTTTGTGTTCCCTTTAGGTACTTTACTATCTTCTTGGCTGCCTCCAAATGTGGTACTCTTGGTTTATGCATAAATTGGCTAAGTACACTAACACCATATGATATATCAATCCTGGTTAAGGTAGCATAATTAAGACTACCTACCAAACTTTGGTAACCTGTAATATCCTTGAGTTCTTCTCCTTCATGTGCACTGAGTTTGTAATTGACCTCCATAGGAATGTTTGAGACTTTAGCTTCCTGCAAATTAAACTTCTTGACCATGTCCTGAATGTACTTTTTCTGAGTAATAAATATACCTGAGTTTGTGTAGACCAATTCAAGTCCTAGGAAGTACTTCAATAATCCAAGATCATTTATCTTGAATTCCTTCATCATTTGACCTTTGATATGTCTAATCCCATTCACATCATTACCTGTAATAATGATGTCATCAACATAGACACACAAGTATATTACCTCTGAATTGTTCTTCTTTATAAACAATGAAGTGTCTGCTTTACTCATCACAAATCCTTGGTCTATGAGATAGGTTGTCAACCTGTAATTCCATGCTCTAGGTGCCTGCTTCAATCCATACAGAGCCTTCTTCAATTTACAAACATGATTTACCTTATTGGGATCTTCATAGCCAGGTGGTTGTGACATGTAGACCTCTTCAGATATCCATCCATTCAAGAATGCATTCTTCACATCCAATTGGTACATGTTCCAATTCTTGGATGCAGCTACACTCACCATAACTCTGATAGTTGGCATCTTGGCCACAGGAGAAAATGTCTCCTCATAATCAATGCCCTGGGTTTGTGCAAAACCCTTGGCTACCAACCTAGCTTTATACCTGTTTATTGTACCATCTGAGTTCCTCTTGAGTTTGTAGATCCATCTGGATCCTATCACCTTCATGGAGTCCTTCTTGGGTACCAAATCCCAAGTATCACTCTCCTTGAGAGCCTCCATTTCTTCATTCATTGCTTCCTTCCATTCTGGTTTAGTAATTGCTTCTTCAAATGTACCTGGTTCTTCATTCAAGATATCCTTTGCAAGATATACAGAGTGCTTGGTTACAAGTGAAGTATCATACCCATACCTAATAGGTTTCTTCTTTTCTCTTTGAGATCTCCTCATAGCTTGAGTTGAGGATTCTGGATTGTCTTCTAGTTGCTTCATCTTCATCTTCCCTTTGGATTTCCAAGCCTTGAATTCTTCAATGTTGATGGTGTCTTCATCATCTGAACTTGTGTCCTCTTTCTGAGTTAGTTCTTGCCTGATAAGTTTTGGAAAGTCTTCTTCCATATCATAAGGTAGGCTAACTTTCCTGCAC
Organism: Ceratopteris richardii; assembly: GCA_020310875.1. Taxonomy (NCBI): domain Eukaryota; kingdom Viridiplantae; phylum Streptophyta; class Polypodiopsida; order Polypodiales; family Pteridaceae; genus Ceratopteris; species Ceratopteris richardii. The sequence continues at coordinate 180,848,752 of CM035415.1, read as the reverse complement.
TCATTTTCATACCATGAGTCATTTTCATCAAATATGACATCTCTGCTTACCTTGAAGCCTTTGTTTGAGGGGTTATAGAACCTGTATCCCTTCTGATTCAAATCATAACCAATGAAGATACACTTTTCAGCCTTAGGGTCTAGCTTTCCCCTTACCTGTGAGGGAATATGCACATATGCAACACACCCAAAGATTTTGCAATGATCAAGAGATGGTCTCTTACCATGCCAAGCCTCATAGGGTGTCATTCCATCAAGTGTCTTTGATGGCAACCTGTTGATTAAATATGTGGCAGTAGATACACTCTCTGCCCAAAGATAATTTGGTAGTTTTTTCTCATTAAGCATAGACCTAGCTCTCTCTACAATGAGCCTATTCCTTCTCTCAGCTACCCCATTTTGTTCAGGTGAGTACCTTGTAGTAATCTCCCTCTTGATGCCTCTTTCCTGCAAGAAATCTTCAAAGTCATTGGAGAAGTATTCTCCACCACCATCTGACCTTAGCCTCTTCAAATGTCTACCTGTTTGATTCTCAACTAATGCAAGATACCTTTTGAAACAATTAAATACTTCATCTTTATGTTTCATGAAGTACAAGACAGTCCATCTGCTATAGTCATCAATAAAGGACACATAGTACCTTGATCCAGATATGGATGGCTCCTTGCTTGGTCCCCAAACATCTGTATGCACCAATTCCAAATAATCTTCATGCATAAAACCTTTCTTGGTATAGGGCAATCTGTGTGACTTACCAAATTGACAAGCCCCACACTTGTATATCATGTGTTGCTTGGATACATTAGGTATCCCAAGCACACATTGATCCCTGCTCATTTGTTTTATGGTCCTCTCTCCAATGTGACCTAATCTCTTGTGCCACATCTCCAATTCTGATAGGGTTTGGTCCTTATAGTTGTACAAGGCAATATTCTTAGTATCCTCAAGTTCAAAGGTAAACAATCTACCTGATTTCTCTCCCTTGGCTATCCTTCTGAATCCATGTCTTGGATCCTCCACATATGCACCATGTTGAGTGAACCTGACCTGTAGACCTTTTTCAACAATCTGACCTACACTCATCAGATTCTTGGTGATTGTTGGAACATACAACACTCTGCTTAGTAAATTCTGATTACCATCACTTGTTTTGACATTGCCTACTTTAACAACTGAATGTTTAGTGTTATCACCTGTCTCCACTTGGTGCTTGCCTTTGGGTTCTTCCAAATCAGAGAGTAAGGCAACATTTCCAGCTACATGGTTAGAGCAACCTGAATCAATATAGAACAAATGATCATCATTGATACCTGATTTAGATGTCATGTTCATAATCAACAAGAAATCATCTTGATCCTCTGCATAATTGTTGTAATCCTTTCTGTTCCTGTATCCACCTTGATAATTGCCATTGTGATTATAGCTATTGTTGTAATTATTGTTGTAGCCATGGTAGCCTTGAGATTGATTGAATTTGCCTCTGCCTTGAGAGTATCCTCCTCTTTGGTGACCTCTTCCTCTTTGGTTCTTGTAGTTTTTGTAGCATTCATCTGTAGTATGGTTAGACAAGCCACAAATATTGCATGGAGTTTGATTGTAGGGTCTCCCCCTACCTGACTTACCTCCTCTGCCCCTACCTCTAGATGATCTACCTCTCCCTGCATAGTTTGCTTGGGAGGTAGAGCCTTCTTCATCAACCTTCTTGCTTTTACCCTTGTCTTTAGTCTTCTTATCAGTATATAGGGCAGAGGGATTGTTACCTTTTGATTGCTCTCCATTCTTTGTGATCTTTGCTTCATGTGTAAAGAGTTGTCCAATCAGAGTTGTTAGATCAGGTGCTTGGATGTCCATGTACAAGTCCATTGCTGTGGTAAAGCTCTCCCACTTGTCATCTGCCTTTAGTCCATTGATCACTTGTCTGACTATTTGCTCCTCCTCAATTTCTTCTCCAACACTTGCAAGTTGATCTGCAATGTCTTTGACTTTGGTGACAAAATCTGAGACACATTGTTTTGATTGCTTCCTAAGAGTTGTAAACTCAATCCATAGCTGATTCTTTCTGGCCCTTGTGCTTGATGAAAAGTATGTTGACAAGGTTTCCCAAGTCTCTTGGGAAGTCTTACAGTTCCTTACATGAGGTAGAAGGAAATCAGAGATAGAGTTTAGAAGATATGACCTTGCTAAAGCATCTTTAGCACACCATTGGTTGAGCCTCTCATGTTCATCCTTTGTAGGTAGGCCTCTGGTTTTGAATGAGGGCAATTCCTCATCTCCTGATATGTATCCATACAAGCTTCTCCCTTGTAGATAGGTCTTCATTCTCAATGACCAAGCCTGGTAATTATTTCTATCCAATTTGTCAATGAAGGAAGGGAAACCATCACCCATGATTACCTTATTTGCTTTGATACCACTGTTGGAAGTGATGGCTGGATGCACTCAGAAGATCAAGCTGGTGATGCAAATCCTGCTTCACACCTGCCCTCCTTTCTCTTCAGATATACTTAGGAGACTCCTTGGGCTTCCAAATGACACCAAGAAGCTATATATGTGCTTTACAAATTAATTGTGAAACAACCAAATCAAAACAGATGATTTTGAACCTTCACAAGTTCAAAAAACTTTCTATTCCTATAATGATACCTGCTCAGTCTTAAGCTCAGTGTGACCAGCACACTTACAATTGGATTAATTCCTTCTGGGAGTATTAAATTAACTTAACAAGCTACCATTAGCAAGTTAAATCACTCCAATTGATAAACTATGCACTGAGAATGATCTTTAGCAAAATCAGAGACACCCCCGACTTTTTAGGATCTACACAGAAAAATACCAGAGACTGCTTCGTCCGCGATTTCTCACAATTGGCTGAATGGAATGACTTGAAACTTTGTAGTGTTGTAGAATACTTTGAGCTGGTTCCAATGAGATTTGAATCATCTAATTTGGTTCAGTAGATCTTGAGATATGCCCTGTTGAAGTTGACAGACTTGAGGTAGATGACTCAGAGAAAACAGAGTTGAGAAGTATGAATGTATCTATTGATTAATGTAAATGTACAAGCTCATTAGCATGCCAAGCATAGCTAAATGAGGTGTTGTGGTGTAGGCTAAGATGTAGCACTATCACACACACAGATACAGAAGTTGAATGCCTCGGGAAGTGAGCTCAATGAGTGAGACTAACCCGCGAGTTTTTTCCTAGTCTTTTATAAGGTATCACTTGAGGTTTGAATTTTAATTTCAAATGTAGGCTCCCTCAAATCTCTCATCTAATCATATGGAGATATTCTCTCCATTCATACCTTCCAAATTTCACGACTTTTGAAGGTGGGTGTGATTACATGAAGTCATATTGACTTTTACATGAGGTAGAAAATAACTAAGCATAGGCATGTGTTCCTATGCTCTTCCTTCAAATAAAGTCTTCATGAATTAATCCAAATTCTTGCAAAACCTTCAAGGTTGATATCCAATGCTAAGCTCTCAATGTCCAATCTTTATGTTGAATCTTCAAGGTACAAATCAATGCCAAGTGTGAAGGCTTGTTTGCACCAACAGAAGTGATGGAAAATCTTCATCGAAGTCATAAGGGAGCTTCACTTTCTTGTCATCATCAAAGCATGATTTTTTTCATTGAAAATTACATCTCTACTCACAGAAAATCCTTTATTGGTTGGATTGTACAATCTATATCCTTTTTTCGTTTTGATCATAACCAATAAATACGCACTTCTCTGCCTTGGGATCCAATTTCCCTCTTACTTGAGAAGGAATGTGAGCATAGGATAAGCATCCAAATATTTTACAATGCTTTAGACTAGGTCTTCTTTTATTCCACACTTCATATGGAGTTGTTCGATCTAGTGACTTAGATGGAAGTCTATTTATGAGATATGCGGTTGTAGACACAGCCTCTGCCCATAAGTAGTTTCACAATCCCTTTTTGTTGAGCATGGACCTTGCAGCTTTGACAATAACTCTGTTCCTGCTTGTAGCTCAATGATGAATAGCACCTCCTTTAATGTCAATCTGGGAAGACATGAGGATGGTATGAAGACCTCGAGCAAGTGAAGGCACAAGTGCGTGAGTGAGAAGCACACTAGCATGCACACACATACACACACACGTGCACACACGATAAGAACCAAGAGAGAGAAACAATGGAGTTCTTTTAGATTACTTCCAAAATGCTCATACAAGTTCAAATCATTTACAAGCTAACCTCAAAAATGAGCTCTCTAGCTCCATTTATAGTTTTTGACTAGGTTTTGGCCGTGTCCAGACCTAGTGTCCGGCCTAGTTAAAAATTAGGTCTAGGTCCTATTTGAAGGCTCAAATGGAGTCTAAAAATTATGAAAACTGGTTGGTAGCTACTTCTAATGCTCCTCAAGCTCAAGGACTCCTTGGCTTGCACAAAATGGAGCTATAGAAATATGAAATGGTATTTACAATGGCTTTTAGTGATGAAAATCACTATTTTTGTAGGGATTTCCTCTAACTATTTGACATACACATCTTCGAGCTCCCTACTTGCTCCTCCTCCTTGTGTGTCCTTGTGCTTCAGCTTTATGAAAAAATAATGGCCTACTTGCCCAATCTTCTTTGACTACTCTGCTTGCTTGTGCCTTCTCTTTGCTCTGACTCCCTTCTTTCACTTCCATGTCTTGTGAGTCCTGGGGTGCCTTGACTGCTACCAACACCCCCCCCCACTCTCGCGTCTGTCACCTCTGACAGACCCTTATCTAGATGATCGTTGAACGTAATATTGAACCACGTCTGAAGCAAGGTGGTGTTCTTCTAGTCGCAGCCCCCGTGCTAGGTCTGTTAGCAATGCATCCCAATTCACTGGTCCTGGGACGTCTGGATGTGGCACCCACAATTGTTCTGAATGGATGGTTCTCTCCACAGCGAATAAGTGGAGAAGATGTGAGGGCCTGGGTACAAATATTTCTGAGTGATATTCCCAGAATCCTGTTACGAACATCTCCTCGAATGTCTGTTTAAAGCAAGCTGGGAGGTACTTGATTCTGGCATGCCAAGCAACTGATGTAATGTTGAAAAGACATTATTTACATTAAAGAATGCAGAGAAAGGAGAAGATGCAGGGGGGATGGGAAAGGGAAAGGGAGTGGTGAATGAGGTTGAGACTAGTGGTGATGTGGGTGGAGGGGGTATGGAAGATTGAGACTGCATGGGGGGAGGGAGTGGTGCTATGGTTGGGGATGTTTCCATTGTGTCAAATGTGTGTGTGACCGTGTAGATGGGGACAGTGGGTGGGGTGGATGTGATGTTCCTGAATAGTGTGGTTAAAGTGGGCATTGTAACTCCTCCGAATTGGATTCTTGGAGAGAGAGAAATTCTCATGACGATTGTGGTGAAGGTGGAAGTGGGGATGGTAGTGTCCTATGGTGGAGAGAGTTGTGTAGTGAGAGGTGGGGAGGGTGGTGAGAGTGGTGCTGATGTTCTTTTGTTTGCATTGTATCTCTTGGTGCTGATACTTCGATATGAATTTGTTTGCCGGATCGCATAGGATGGGTGGGAACTCGTTTCTCAAATTGGTTAATATAAGCCAAAGCTGCACGAATGGCCTCATCCAAGCCTATCGCATCTGCGTGCAAGTTCATGGATTCGATAAACATGTCATCCACGCCTTCCTCTGCCAATAGTTGGCTCATGAGCACCTTGCCTGATTCGACTGACATTTTATGCTGTTCCTGAACTAGCTTCATGGTTTGATACAATCTTTTCATTTGTGCCGAATATGCTGGGGCACTTGCTAGCTCTAAAAGTTCATCATATTCTTGATCATGTTCTTCGTTGGCTTCTTCTTCTTCTTCTTCTATCTCTTGTTCATTTCCTTTGACTTCTACTACTTTCGGTTGGGTCGGGGCTGAAGTTGTTGTGGTGGGTTGTGGTGTGCATATTCCCCACATTGATCCATGATGTATGATCCAATGTGGTATTCTTTCTCAGTGGGAATATGCATACCTTGCATGTTCAATGCTTCCCGTACCAGATTGAGGGTCAGTTTGAATCGCTTGAGTTCGTGGCCTGGCAATAGTGAGGGTAGCACAAAAGTACTATCGCCTCCCTTTGGCCCTGCTAGGAGTGATGGTACTGATAAAATAGGAGCAGTGTAGGAAGTCTGGTTTTGGTAAATGTGCCCTGAAATAGCTATCCAAGTCTGGTTTTGGTTTTGAGCATAAGTCGTCTGCTTCTTCTGCATTTGATTCACCTTTGGTTGTTGCGCCCCCATGGCTTTTGGAAAAGAAGGGAGTTCCGTTGTATCCTCGACTTCTTTATTAAGACAATCCTTCCTCTGCAACACATAGTTTTGGACAAGAATAGCATGATCATCTTCATGTGTACTCCTCGAAGGACCAGGAGTGTGTGCCTTTCCTAGTTCCTTGAGTGCTCTATTTTCTAGCTCAATTGTAATGTGTTCCTCATTGACCCAAACCTGAAGAAGTCCACTTCTTAGGTTTAAGTTGACTGCATGGTCATAGATCCAATCTTGACCCAAGACAAGAGGCTCGGTGAGGTCCTCATCTTGACACACTAGTACTTTAACTGTCAGTAAAATGTCTTGAATGTAGAGGGGAAGTTCCACCTCGCCCATGCAAGGGGTTTCCACACCTCCCAATCCTATGAGATATGCTTCCACAGGATTGACACTTAAGTTCAATTCTTGACAGTAAGAAAGTTTGACAGCACTAGTAGCTGCACCTAAGTCAATCAATGCTCGCACGGTTTTTGCACTAGTTCCTTGTCCTATCTCTAAGGTCACAAAAGGACGTCGATCAATTATTCTATGGGAACTTATTCCTAAGACTTCACACATTACCATATGATATCTTGGGTTTGCATAGTCCTCAGTCCTAGGCTGATCCCTGCCTTGTCTTCTCAACTTCATCCTTCTGATGCGTTCTAAAGCTTCTGCTTGAGCTCCCTCTCGAATTCGCTTTTCTTCTTCTTTGCGTTTCTTAGCAGTATTGAGTCGACTTAGCATTTCCTCTATGAGAGGTTCCTGATACAACTTGACTCTGCATCCGCTAATGTAGCTCGGGAGAACATCACCCTCTAAAGTGGCTAGTTGTACTGCTCCACTTGTGGAGATCCCATTTATGATCATAGGTCCGTAGCCTCTCTTTTCTAGCTTCCTTGCGTGTTGTTTCAACGTGTAGACTAAAACTAGATCTCCTGCTTTCAAGCCCTTATCCTTCACATGGGCATCAAAGTATGCCTTCTGTCTCTTCTTAGCTGCATATATTCCCACGGCAGCTCTTAGCCTTGTTTCACCTAATTGTTCCAGATCAAGAATCCTCGAAGAGAGTTCATGACCTGTCCACTCATGCTCCTGTGCTACTTTCAATGTAGGTATCAAGAGGTCCAATGGTAGCACTGCATTTTGACCGAATACCATCTGAAAGGGTCTGGCTTGGAGTACCGTTTTATAGGCGACTCGGTATGCCCAAACAACATGATGTAGCTGTTTGTCCCAATCAAATCGTTTATTATTCACTAGTTTGGTCAACACATTGCACAGAATCTTATTTGTGATTTCTGCTTGCCCATTAGCTTGTGGGTGGTAGGGGGCACACTTCTTATGAACTACCAAGAATTCTTGGGGCAGATTTTCAATAACTTCATTCAAGAAGTGAGTGCCCCTATCACTTACTAGCTCTATTGGTAGCCCATATCTGGTGAACACATTCTCAAATAAGAACTTCGCAGTCGTCTGCGCATTGTTCTTGGTTTAAGCTTTCACCTCTACCCACTTGGTTAGATAGTTAGTGGCCACAATGATATACTCAGCATGTTACTCTTAGCTGGGGGATTAATAGGACCAACAAAGTCTATTCCCCATTTAGAGAATGCACGTCCACCCATCATAGGTTTCAGTGGCATCTCATCTTTGCGTATAGGAGGCTGAGCTCGCTGACAGACATCACACCTCTTCACATAGGTATATGCGTCCATGTGAAGAGTTGGCCACCAAAGACCTGCAAATAGTATGGTTTTGATCACTCGATCTGGTCCAAAATGTCCTCGTGCTACACCTTGGTGAGCAGTTTCTAATATCTTGAGGTATTGACCCTCATGGACACATAATCTAAGGTAACCATCTTTACCATGTTTGTATAAATTATCACCAACGAGTGAGTACTCTAGGGCTTCTTGTTCTAGACTTCTTTTCCTGGCCAGTGTCATGTCTTGAGGAAATGTTTTCGTCCTCAGGAAAGCTACTAATGGTTCACTCCAATCTGGCACTATGGACACTTGATAAAGAGTGGCATGTTCCATAGGTGGTTTAGTGCAGCAGATTGGGCACTCCTTGCACAACTTATGGACATCAGCTTCCATAGTCGGCCAATGCACTCCGAACCTCCTGAGTGTTTGTAAAGTTCTTTGCCTCGAATGGTGTTGCTCTAATGCACCTATATGTGCTAATTGCAACCATTTTGAGTACTCATCCTCTTCCACACAACAAGCTAATATCCCTTGATATATCTCTTCGTCAGTCGATATGCCATTCTTTGACACTATGTGTCCTAGAATCTTGCCTTGCCTGACCATGAAAACACACTTTTCTAGGTTGAAGCAGACTTGATATTCTCTGCATTTGTCAAAGATTTATCAGAGTTCAGGGATATGTGTTCGTCTAATGTTGGAATGAGCACAGAGATCATCAACATAGACTTCCAAATTCTTTCTCAAGTACTTTTTGAACACATGACACATCAGCCTCTGGAAGGTAGCAGGTGCATTGGTAAGCCCAAATGGCATTACTCTAAAGGCAAATATGCCCCACTTTGTGGCAAAAGCCATCTTATGCTGGTCCTCGAGAGCAATGGCTACTTGATTATAGCCAGAAAACCCATCAAGGAAGTTGTACACTTCCTTGCCTGCTACTCCATGTCCTTAAACGATCAAACATTTATTAGCTTCATACACCCTGTGTGTGCCACGACCGGACCCGATCCGCCCGGATTGCGATCACCTCCACATCGGATAGTTATCTCTAATAGTGGTTGCATTAACCTTCTTCAGATTAATGCACACACGTAGCTTTCCATTCTTTTTGGGCACCACTACAATGGGGGATACCCACTCAGTGTGCTCAATTTCACAGATGAATCCAGCTTCTACCAGTCTATCTATCTCCTCTTTGATCTTAGCAGCATAATTATCGTTGTATGTGTATGGCTTCTATTTGGAGGGTTTCCCGTCTGTAGTAATGGGAATAGTATGTGAGCATATGTCAGGGTCTACACCTTTCAAATCCTTGTAACTCCAAGCGAATACATCTCTGTATTCTCTTAGCAAGGCTATTAATTCGTGCTCTTTGTCTTCTGTCAGGTCATGTCCTATGTAAGTGCATCTCTCTTCTCCTTGTTTCATGGCTACCACTATTTTCTTAGTGGTTTCTTTGTTATCATAGGCCTCTCCCGATTGTGCCTCACGTTTAGGCATCCTTATCATGACTCTTCTATCGTCTATCTCATACTTTTTAAAGTTTTGAGGGACCTCAAACAAAGATTCTTCCTCTTTTGGTGTGACTTCTTCCTTTTTTCTTTTCTTAATTTCGCTCTTGGGGGTCACTTGTGTGGCCAATCTTACAGTATTGGTAAGCTCTCCATATCTCTGAGGATGAGCATCCACTTCATAGAAGTACTTTTCATCTGATGCAAAAGGTTGGTCCATAATGATTGACTCTAGATCGGAGTCACGTGCATCTTCAAATGCATCAGGGCTAGGTTTGCACTCTTCCAAAACTGCATCTCCCATGATTGGCTCTATGGAGAAAACTGAGATGTCATAGCCATCCTCATCACAGTGGGGCGTCCATTGTTCTGCATTGATGGCTACATCCATTGTTGCTAGAATTTCTGCCCATCCATGAGGTTCAAATTCTTCGTCAGGAAATACTACAGGTGCATAGGCTGGGTCTTGACTTGATCTGTGTGTTTCCTTTGCACCTATCTCTCTGGCTTTTTCTCTCTTCTCTTCCTCCACTGCTACTTTGCACATCCATAAGTGTGCGTCTTCATGCATCCATGAGGATCCTGATCCTATGGAATGCACGGACTCGGTATCGTCTTTAGCTCTATGGATGGGGTTCCATTGTATAGGGGGTACATGTTTGTGAGAATAATCTTTGAGATTAACTTTGGTCGTGACACCTAAGTGTTGCAGATACAAGGAGTTGGTTCCCAAATCTTGTACCACCTGCAACTGCCGCATAAATGGTCTTCCCAAAATCATCTTATAGGCATGATTTTTGCTAAAATCACATATTGCAAACGTATGCTCAAACTCTACACCACAAGTAGTGAGAGTTATTCGTTCTAGCAAACCTAAGGGTCTTTCTATGTGACCATCAGCCATCTGCAATTTCATTCTCGTTGGCCTGAGCGCTGGCTTGCCCCAACGCTTCCATATGGAAGTGGTAGCAATTGCAACTCCTGCACCTGAGTCTAGAATGGCCTTGGTTGTATATCCTTGGTGGGTAATGGGGAGGTAGGTGTTTCCTTCTTCGCCTTCACTCATGTCTCCTATCTTGTCTAGGGGTATTTCTAGCAGAATTCTATGAGATCCCACCTGGGAACGAGGCTTAGCTATTTCTGGTACTTGTTTGGCTACATGCTTCCATAGCTCTGGCCTAACCTTGAGTAGTTCTTCTAATGTGAGGTTACACTGAAATTTAGTGTTTTTCACTACCTCCGTATTCCTAGGTATGACTGACTCTTCGTTTCTTACCATCACCGTGGGTGCTCTCATACATGTAGACTTTGCTTCCCACGGGCCTATGAAATGGGGTAGTTCTTGTATGGAATTAGACTCGAAGTCTAATCTCTCCTGAGATTGCGTACTCTCGTGCTCCTCATAAATGGATGGGATGTCTTGTGGGAATTGGTCGTGTGCATCATGCACAAGTTCAATGGGAGGAGGGACCTCACTCTCTTTAGCCCATTTGTCTTCTTGAATCTCTCGTAGAAATTCTGGTGTGAACCGATTCATAGAAGAAGACGTGTCTGGCTCCGTAGAGTTAGGCACATAGGCTTCCTGGGCAGGTAGGCTCACTCTTTCACTTGCCTTGCCCTTAGTAGGAGGGGTGGGCTCCTTTTCTGATTGTGCAACTAGCTTCTCTAATCTTTCTAACAGTCCATCAAAGTGCAACTGCGTCTTAGCTGAACTAGAGATGTTAAAGAGGCGGTTGGATTCAAACATGGTTTGAGCCAATTCCACCATCTTAGCACAAAGCTTGGTTCTTTCTATCTCTAGGTCAGCTCTAGGGTAACATTTTTCATGATCGGCTACATTTGGCCCTTCTTGAATTCTGGCCTGATATGCCTTAAGCATCATGTCTATGTCTTCAGGAGTGGGGTCAGCTAGAACTGATCCTACTCTAGGGGGTGGTAGAATGGTATGATGAGGTGGGATGGAGGGTGGCAGAGGAAGTGAGATGGATGGAGGTGGAGGTGACATATGAGAGTTTGGTTGAGAGGTGACCTCCACAATTTTGGCTTTTATTTCTCTTATGATTTCTTCTAATTCGCTCATTTTTTTAGCCCATTGCCTTTTCATTCTCTCTCGGCTATCTCTCCAGGCTTGAGTCCTCTTCTTGGTTATGCTCTCAGTTTCACTAGCATCAACACTTTTTTCCTGGCCTAAACTTTGGTTCTGCTGTAAGGCTTGAGCTCTGGTGACCACTTGCACTGGTGCAGTGGAAGTTACACTTCCTGTAGAGTCTACTACTAACCCAATAACATTAATAGGAGTGATTTTTGGCATATTATTGGGATTCTTTGGGAAATCTCATAAGAGATGCTCCTTTCCGCAATCTTGACAAAAGCCCTGGATTGTTATTGACTAGGATTGTGTAGGTGGAGGTAAGGGAAAATCAGGAATGAGGTGATCTCCCTGACATCTGTAGCACGGTCCTCTAGGAAATGGGGGTCTTACTTGCCTAGGCTGAGGTCTAGGGTTTGATGGGGGAAGTATCTCAACCCCTAAGCAACAACGAAGCATGAATGACCTCCACAGGTATCCTTCTTTGACCTCTGCACACCAAAAATGCTCTTACTCAGAGCTTATGCAGAGAACTCCAGTGAGCTTTTGTAGACCTGTAGTAGACACCAAGAGCTTTCCAACAAAACAAATTTCACTTAAAATGAATGCTTACACAAGGAGAAACAATGTCTACAACATGAGCTAGTTGAATGCTCACAACTGCCAGTCAAGCAGATACCTCACTTCACTCCAGCAAGCTTTTCTCAGAGATTATACAGAGAATGAATCTCAAACTTGAGTCAACTTTAAAGGACTCTAATAGCTACCCAATGACACCAAAATCATAGCAAATGGATACATAGAGAAGGAGAACCAGCCCTTACAACAGAGAGCAAAATATTTCCAACAGAGCCTACACACCAAGAGAGATATCAATCACACAACTTCACTAAAATGAATGTTTCTCCCAGATTACTCAGAGAATGATCCAGAGACTTTGTGAGCATAAAATAGACTCTAATAGCTATCCAATGAGACAAGAATTACATCAAATGGATACAATATGAGGGAGAACCAATGCTAACAACTCAGGGGTAGAGAGTTGCAACACTGCCTGCACACACACATAGATATGCCTACTAAAAGAAAACAAACAAGCAAGCAAGGGGCTAGCTTAAGCAAGGGGCTTGCTTATCACAACTGCAGCACTTAGTGCTCACTTTACATGAGCTAAAACTCCAAGAATATGGGCCAAAAGAAGTCGGGATACATGCTGCTTTTATAGTGAGAAGTGTGCCCCTAAAATCTAGGAACTACCTTTCCAAATCAGCCTCCTAACTTGGAGGACTTAGTTGAGATGACTTGGGGAGTGGTTGAGTGACTTTTCTTGATGGAATCTCGTGGCTTTTGGCTTCCTTTGATTGCTCCACATGTCCATAAAAGATTCCCCATGAATTTGTAGCTTGAAGCTTGACTTTTAACACTCCCCCTCAAGCTTCAATTCTTCGTTCTCATCCAAGCTCCTTCATGTTGATGCATTGCTTGAATTTTGAAATCTTCATCCCATCCAAAGCCTTTGTAAACATGTCTGCAACTTGGTCCTTGGTACCAATATGATGTACTGAAACTTCCTTGGATATCACCTTTTCCCTTATGAAGTGATAGTGCACTTCAATATGCTTGGTTCTAGCATGATAGACAGGATTCGATGCTAGATGAATGCTACTCATGTTGTCACAAAAAAATGGATATGTGTCAACCTGCAAATTAAGCTCCATAAATAACTTCTTAATCCACATTAGCTCACATGTGACTTGAGCCAAAGCTCTATACTCAACCTCCGTGGAAGATAATGCCACCGTGGGTTGCTTCTTTGAAATCCATGAGATGATCTTGCTACCTAGCATGACTAGGTAACCACTTGTACTTCTCCTATCCTCCTTCGAACTGGCCCAATCGGCATCAAAATAAGCTTTGACCTGCATATCATCATCAAATGAATAGAACAATCCTTCATTTATAGTGGCCTTGAGATATCGTAACATTCTTCTTGCAGCTTGCAAGTGTGTAGTCCTTGGACTATGCATAAATTGTGATAACACTCCAACTCCATATGCTATGTCGGGCCTAGTTATTGTGGCATAATTGAAAGATCCTACAATAGATCGATACAAGGTTACATCCTCTAATGGCTCTCCATCAATGGAGCTTAGCTTTACATTAACTTCCATGGGATTTGAAATAGGCTTGCAATGTAGCATCCCAAACCTCTCAAGTAGGTCTAGAATATACTTCCTTTGTATGAGCATAATACCTTCTTCTTTGTATACAACTTCAATGCCAAGAAAATACCTAAGATCTCCAAGATCAGAGATCCTAAACTCCTTTCCAAGCTTTGCCTTGATCTCCTCAATGCCCTTTGTATCATTACCTGTAATGATAAGATCATCTACATACACGCACATGTAGACTACAAGTTCTCCTCTTTGTTTGATGAAGAAAGATGGATCTGCCTTGCATTGATTGTAACCACATTTGATCAAATAGTCCACCAATCTTTGGTTCCAAGCCCTTGGAGCTTGCTTTAGGCCATAAAGTGCCTTCTTCAACCTACAAACATGATGTGGAAACTCTTTATGAACAAAACCTAGTGGTTGCTCCATGTATACCTCTTCTTCCAAGTCTCCATTGAGAAAGGAATTCTTGATATCCAATTGGAAAAGCTTCCATCCTTTGCTAGCAGCCATTGCAATGAGTGTCCTAATGGTGCTCATCTTTGCCACGGGGCTGAATGTCTCTTCAAAGTCCACTCCATAGGTTTGTGCAAAACCCTTGGTCACCAATCTTGCTTTGAACCTAGAAATAGATCCATCTGAATTCCTCTTTACTTTATACACCCACTTATTACCTATTACCTTCATGTTCTCCTTCTTGGGCACTAGATTCCATGTTTGATTTTCCTCAAGTGCATCGATCTCTTCTTGCATTGCCTCTTTCCATTCGGTGTACCTGCTTGCATCTTCATAGCAATCGGACTCATGATCTTCTACTACTTTGTTCATATATGCATAATGCGTTGCCATGTATGAATCATAAGTAAACCTTTGAGTTGGATACTTAACTCTAGAAGACTTCCTTTCTTCACCTTTTGGAGGAATAAACCTCCTTTGCCTTGGGAACTTGATCTCTTTCTTTGACATGGCTTCTTTCTCCATCATGTGTCCTTCATCATCTTCAACTTCATTACCTTCCTCATCCAACTCCACCAATGTTGCTTTGCCTTTGTTGATTGATTGTGCTTCATAGCTTGATGAAGATCTCCCCCTCCATGGTGAGTTCATGCTTGAACTATCTTCATTGATGGAACACCTTGGGCCGCTTAGCTCTAGGTCGATTTGTTCTTCATCATGTCCATGCTTTTCTTCTTCATAGTCCTGCATACAATCATACTTCTTATACCAAGGGAGTAGCTCATCAAATGCTACATCCCTTGATATCCTCAAGTCCTTTGTGTTTGGGTTGAAGCACCTGTAACCTTTATGATCATTTGAATATCCTAGAAACACACACTTTTCTACCTTTGGTTGTAGCTTGTGCCTCAATTCACTTGGCACATGTACATAACAAGTACATCCAAATATCTTCAAGTGGGAAAGATCAGGTTTCTTACCATAATAGGCTTGATATGGTGTCAAGCCATGGATCCCTGAGGTAGGAGCCCTATTCATAAGATACACAGCGGTATTTGCTGCATCACTCCAAAACATGTTAGGTACATTCATCTCATTAAGCATTGCTCTAGCGATCTCGGCAATGTATCTATTCTTTCTCTCTGCTACTCCATTTTGTTGGGGTGTGTACCTGCATGTTACTTGCCTCTTGATGCCTTGATCCATTGAAAAATCAGAAAAATCATTTGAGAAATATTCTCCCCCTCCATCGGACCTTAGCTTCTTGATATATGTACATGTTTCCTTCTCTACCATTGCCTTGAATGCTTTGAAACATGTAAACACATCTGATTTGTTTTTGATGAAATAAACCCAAACCATCCTTGTGCAATCATCTATAAAAGTGACAAAGTACTTGTTACCTCCAATGGATTGCTCTTTGGTTGGCCCCCACACATCTGTATGTATCAACTCCAATGGATGTTGGCTTATGTAGCCACTCTTCTTGAATGGAAGTCTCGCTTGCTTCCCTAGTTGACAAGATTCACATAAATGCTTCATACCTTGTCCTTGGAAGTTCGGAAGACCTTCAACTAGCCTCTTGAATTGCATTTCCTTCATTCTTTGTATGTTGATGTGACCTATCCTCTTGTGCCACAAGTCCAACTCCGAAATCCTCTTGTTTCCATATGTGAAGTAGACAAGTTGAGTGGAATGAGAATTTACCTCCAAAGTGAAGAGTCTCCCTTGCTTCTTTCCTCTTGCTATGACCTTGTAACCTTGCTTAGGGTTCTCCACAAAGCATCCACCTTTGTTGAACCTTACTTGATAGCCTCTTTCAACCATTTGCCCAACGGACACCAAGTTCTTTGTGATAGTAGGTACATGCAAGAAATCCTTGAGACATCTTCCTTCCTCCTTGTCATCCAAAGCTACATCTCCAACATGGGAGATCTCATGGGCTGTATCATCACCTGTTTCTACATGTCCTTTACCTTCGGGAACATGTAGATTAGTAAACCAAGAAGCATTGCAACTCATATGGTTGCTACATCCACTATCAATATACCAAGTGTTATCTACTTTGCTTGAATTCCCATTCATGTGCATCATCAAGAGATTACCTTGGCCTTTGTATGAAGAACCTTGATTATAGCTCCTTTGGTTTCCTCCTTGGTAGCAATCTCTAGCATAGTGGCCAAACTTGCCACATATGTAACATCCTTCACCATCTTGATTCCTGTTTTGTTGATGTCGTCCTCCTCTTCCTCTTGTTCTTCCTCTCCCTCTTTGTGATGAGGTGCCTTGGTCATGTCCTTGATTGCTTGAGTGGCCTTGCCTTCCTCCAAACCTTCCTTTGCCCCTTCCTTGTCCTCGTCTTCCTTTGCCCCTTTGATTACCTGCACAGAAAATTTGTGCATCCTTGCTTTTAGTTGAACTTCCACCTATGTTCATTTCTTCTGTGACCATGAGAGCAACCAATTGCTCAAAATCGAGAAGATTATCCCTTACATAAACTGAAGTGGTAAAGGGTTTCCACTTCTCATCATCTCTCAAACCATTGAGAGTATAAGCCACAAGATCGTCATCGTCTATGTGGCTTCCAATGGATCCCAATGCATCTGATAACTCCTTGACCTTAAGTATGTAGTCATTTATGCTACTCCCTGAGCTCTTCCTAAGGTTGTTGAGCTCATTCTTGAGTTGGATCTTCCTTGCTTTGGTGCTTGTTGAATAAAGCCTTTCAAGTGTCTCCCATACCTTCATGCTTGAATCCAAGTCTTGGATATGGCCGATCATGCTATTGCTAATGTGTTGGGAAAGAATAAAGATAACCCTCTTGTCTCTTTCATTCCATTCCCTAAAGGCCCTTCTCTGGTCATTGGTTGGATTCTCATCCAACCTAGGTCTTGGTTCACTTCCACTAATCAACCCCCAAAGGCCCTTGCCCATAAGATAGTTGGAGACCCTAAATCTCCATGGTTGATAGTTACCTTTGTCTATCTTTTCAATTTGAGTGTTGAAGTCTCCCATATCTAGTCTTTGATACTTGACCTAGCCCTTGGCTAATGCTCCAATGTGTGTAAAATGAGAATGAGGCTCTGAGGTTACCTCAATCCAAAGCTTTCCTTAGATGGACACCTTGTGCTCTTGCAAATTTGAGTAGAATAGCTCCCCCTTGATGTGAGCTACCTCCAAGAAGATTTTGTTGATGCAAATCTTCAACCACCAACTCCAAGAGGTCTTCTTGCTTGTATGTGATGCCTCCAAGATGCCCAAATGCTCTGATACCACTGATGGGGGAGGTATCTCAACCCCTAAGCAACGACGAAGAGTGAATGACCTCCACAGGTATCCTTCTTTGACCTCTGCACACCCAAAATGCTCTTACTCAGAGCTTATGCAGAGAACTCCACTGAGCTTTTGTAGACCTGTAGTAGACACCAAGAGCTTTCCAACAAAACAAATTTCACTTCAAATGAATGCTTACACAAGGAGAAACAATGTCTACAACATGAGCTAGTTGAATGCTCACAACTGCCAGTCAAGCAGATACCTCACTTCACTCCAGCACACTTTTCTCAGAGATTATATAGAGAATGAATCTCAAACTTGGGTGAACTTTATAGGACTCTAATAGCTACCCACTGACACCAAAATCATAGCAAATGGATACATAGAGAAGGAGAACCAGCCCTTACAACAGAGAGCAAAATATTTCCAACAGAGCCTACACACCAAGAGAGATATCAATCACACAACTTCACTAAAATGAATGTTGCTCCAAGATTACTCCGAGAATGATCCAGAGACTTTGTGAGCATAAAATAGACTCTAATAGCTATCCAATGAGACAAGAATTACATCAAATGGATACAATATGAGGGAGAACCAATGCTAACAACTCAGGGGTAGAGAGTTGCAACACTGCCTGCACACACACATAGATATGCCTACTAAAAGAAAACAAACAAGCAAGCAAGGGGCTAGCTTAAGCAAGGGGCTTGCTTATCACAACTCCAGCACTTAGTGCTCACTTTACATGAGCTAAAACTCCAAGAATATGGGCCAAAAGAAGTCGGGATACATGCTCCTTTTATAGTGAGAAGTGTGCCCCTAAAATCTAGGAACTACCTTTCCAAATCAGCCTCCTAACTTGGAGGACTTAGTTGAGATGACTTGGGGAGTGGTTGAGGGACTTTTCTTGATGGAATCTCGTGGCTTTTGGCTTCCTTTGATTGCTCCACATGTCCATAAAAGATTCCCCACGAATTTGTAGCTTGAAGCTTGACTTTTAACAGGGTTGGGATTAGTGTACATGATATTCAAATACTCTGGATCCCAACTTGGTTCACTTGGCTCTTCAGAATAATATGACTCATTATGCTCAGGTGACTGCATGTAGCAGGCGTGGGGGCTATCTATATGTGTGGAATCAAAACTATGATCACTCGGATCATTTTCTGAAAGCAATGGTGTTATTGACACTATGGCTCTATTCAGGTTCTCTTCTGTAGCTGCGTACTTTACAAGAATCACATTGGCTGGAGTAGGGGGTTGTTGGGCTAGCACAGGCTGAGCTCTTTGTTGATTTTGGTAGGGTTGCTGATAGGGTTGTTGAGGCCTAGCATACTGTTGTGATGGATACTGGTTCTGATATCTTCCCTATTGTGGATAGGCATGAGGGTAGGTTTGTCTAACCGCTTGCTTATTGCATGGACAGTCTTGTGCAGTGTGATTTGTGTATCTCCGTTCTATGGTGCAGTATTGGCTACTGGGATTCACTTGGGTTTGAGCCATAATGGGGCATACGTCGCCATATGGTCACCACCGCAAGTATAGCACCTCTTTACTGGGGCAAATCTCAGGATTTGTTTGCTAGAGACACCTAGTTTTTGAGCTACCTTCTCAGCGAGTTCCTCAATGGATGTGGATTGCGAAGAGGAGAGGCTAGAGGCACTTTCTGAATCTTTCTAGATTTTTGAAAGCTCTAGTTCCTCCCCTAAGTTATCGTCAATGTCAATGCACATGTGTACACACTCTTCTATGGTCCTAGGGTCTTTCAAGTACACATATGATCTCAATTTTGTACTTAGCAGTCCATCCAAGAATAAAGCCACTTGTTTGGCCGGTGTGGGTAACTCCGAAATAGGGCATCTCTCTAGGTATTGCCTAAACCTTCTTCTTGCAAGTCAAACCGTCTCTTGAGGAGTCTTCTTGAAGCTATGTATCAGAGAGGAAGTATTATGCCTTATCCCACTCTTAGAGAATTAAGTGATGAAAGCCTCTAAAAGTTGTTCTATGCTCCTGAACTGTCTCTCATTCAGTGGCTGAAACCATGTAAGGGCGGTATTCCTAAGGGTTAGACCAAAGTCATTGTATTGTGTGAACAGCTCCTCGACTTGTTCAGCTCTCAAGACTTGCCTAAACTCGGCCACATGATCATATGGGTCTCCTGTGCCATCGAAGTAGTTCTTCATGGACTTGACTAACTGGGTAGGTCTCAAAGTTCTAGTGTGTTCCCTAGGTCTTGGCAAACGAAAATCATCAGCATTTCTTAGGTTCCTTGGGGCTCTAGTTCTCTCAGGTTCTATCTCCGTTCTCATTCTTTCTCTTCCTATTGGGTTGGCAAAGCTTACCTCAGGTCTATCTCTATGTCTCTCTCTTTGAGCTCCATGAGCTTGGGATGTTCCAGCTCCTTAGTGACCAAAGGACACATTAGACCTTGGTTGGGGGAAAATAAATTCAACCTTCCAAGTGTAAGCATGCCTATCATGTTTTGTAACCAAGAAGATCCTCTCTGAAGCTTGATCTAAGTAGGTCACTCTACCTGGGCTATCAGGATCTTTGAACTCATAGATCATGATTGTTCCTACCTCACTTGGTTGATCAGATTTATACCTCAAAAAGGCTTCATCAGTCTCTTGGTTCAAGAGCAGGTCTATGCTTCTATTGTCCTGGGGAACCCATTCGGGATTGAGGATTCTTGTTAGAACTGATTTACCTCGAGGGGTCCTAGGCTCTCCTCCTAGATTCCCTTGCTCTAGATCTCCTATGTATGCTTCTGGAATCACGTTACCAAATTCGTTTGTCCTCTCTGGGTGACTAGTGACTACATATATGGTTCCTTCCTTGTCCAGGTATGCACCATTTTCAAACTTGACAGCTAGGTGTTCCAGCCCAATGGATTGATATGGGTTTTTAATCTGTACCACAGATCTTCCTAGGCAGTCCTCATAGGTGCTAGCACCTAATTGGTTGGTCCTAAGGTATTCCAGTTGTGTCTTGTAGGGGCCTTCTACCCTGTGTAAGTATGGCACTCCTGAACTTCCCGTAGGTCTCTCCATACCTTGAGACATCTCCTAATTCCATGTTTATATGTGTTTAAATGTGTATGTGATTATGTGTGTAGGGTCCTATAAGTGAGTATTTGTGCTTATACATGCATGTGAGTTGGTGTGTCAATGTGTTTTGTGTGTGTATTTATGTGCTTGTGTGCATGTGTGAGAACATGGACATGTGAATAGATGAGGGACGATGGGTGTGTGTATATGAAGGCATGAGTGTATGTGATCACAAATGTGTATGTGTATGAGTCCATATGTGTGTGGGTCTATGCATACATATGTGCTTGTGAATTTATGAGTTTGTGTATGTGCAATTATGTGGCATTAATGTCTATGTGTGTATCTAAATTTATGTTTGTGTGTAAATATAATATATATAAATATAAATACATAAATAAATAAATAAATAAATATATATTATAGCCTAATAATTAAAGGTAAAAGATGAAAATTATAATCGTAATAGAAAACTAAAAAAACAAATAATAAAATTAATGTGTGTGTGTGTGTGTTTGTGGGAATGTGTGTATGTGTTACTATATCTTAGGTGTGTGTATGCTTGCCATGTGCGTGTCTGTGAGTGTGTGCTATACGAGTTAAGTGAATGACTATTGTGTACATGTGTGTGTTTGAATGCGTAGATATGTATAAAGACGTGCGTGAATGGGTTGTTTATGTTTTTTGTATGGTGGAGAGAGAGAAAAGGGATATAACTATGAGTGTAAGTTAATGTCATTTTCTTGGTATACTAAAGTTTTTTTTAATGTAATTTTTGTAGAATACCTAGTTGATGAGAAGATCAGAGAGGAACTAATCAAAGAACTAACTGGAAGCAAGATTGGGGCAAGGAACATGCAAAGTTTTGGAGTCTACGAGCAAAAGCATTTGGCATTCTTCTGCTTCGTCAAAATCATTCTTCCCCCTAATTATTGAATAAAGAAGATGTATTCGGTAAACAAAAGTATGATAATTTATGAAAATAGGGAACCTTTAGCTTACCCTTTTTGTGATTGGAACATGTTGATACAACAAATTGCATGCTTTTCTCCATTGACTCCATGATTTTGTGTTGTTGATGTAGATATTATTTTCCCATAATAAATAATTAGTTGATGTAAGTCTTCTTAGTTCACTTAAACACCTATGTGCAAAACACCTTGCATGCATCATGAGGCAAGGACATTCATATAGCTTGACTTGATCCACCTAGTTGGCCATTCTTCCCTCCCAAGGGTTGAACTTGATGTGAAGTTTTCCACATGCTTATCTTAGGTATTAGGTGTTGGAACTTGAGGCCTGTGGAAGCATGCTGTGGTCGTGATTTGAAATTCAAGCTAGGAATCGGAATTGGAATGTGATATTCAACCAAAAGAGGTGTTGCTAATGATGATTGAAACTCGGTGATGTCTATTCTGTACTTGTCCTCAATCATGTTCTGAAGTTTGAATGGCTGACTCTAAGCATTATTGCTTCTTATCTTTAATTTGAAAATTTGCAAGTAAATTAGCATGTAATGTACGTTTCTAATTGCGGATCTGAATGTACTAGCATTAAAAGAAAGTGTTTGCATCAAAAGCATGTGGATGGATATTGAGAGGAGATGTAATATGTTGTGTGTTCTAAATATGTTATTAAACATATAGGAATATATTAATGTGTGTGCATCTATATGCGCGTATGTGCTCATATGATGAGTGTATATATGTGTTCATATGATGAGTGTATATATGTGAAACTTTATGTGTACATCTACAAATTATTATGACGTGAGAATGTGAGAAGATACTTATATGTATTAAAGTGAGCATGCAAGCGTACTTGTTAATATATACATGTAAAAATGAGTGTATAGAAGAATGATGCGAAATAAGAAGTAGAATTGCCTTGATATGTAAAAAGAAAAGAAGAGGGGGATGTGTTCTGAAGAGCAGAAGAGGAGAAAAAGGCCGAGTCTGGCCGGTTTCAGGGGGGACCTCGAGACTTTGTTTCCAAAGAAAAAAGGCTTATGTGCTAGGGCAGGAGGAGGCCGATTCCGTGTCGCGAAGAAGGAACGGCTTTGCAGAGACGTGGAGGGAGATTCCCAGCATGCCTTCATTTACAGGACCGGGTCAGGGAACCATGCATATAAATGATCAAGACAGCTATAGTGCATTCTAAGCTTTGAAAGAGAGAGAACACGAAGCTATGACATTACATTAAATGGGATTGTAGAGGAGATGTATGAGGAGATGGCTTCTCGTCACCTTGCCTGGGCACCTCTTTTTGATTTCAGACTCTACTCATGACACAAACTGAATGGGCTGTATCCTCTAATTCAGAGAGGGCCGGAGTAGCATTTTGGTTTTGGAAAAAGAAGAACAAAGAGGTTGTCAGCACAAAGGGAAAATAGGCTTTACCTACAACCACAATAGGAAAAAGGAGGTGTGCTCACAGATAGAGATAGAGGGAGTCCATTGAATTCTTCAATGGCATACCATGATTTTGTTTCAGAAGGTCACATATGAAGAGATGAGATGGAGAACTTATACAGTTCCAATGTGTATCACATGAGATACTTAAGATCAAGATGGAACTTGTGAAGGGCACATCGTTTGTTGCTCTCATCACTTGGGGGGAATGCAGGTTCCTTGAAGAGCAAGTAATAATGATCGTGATAGTTTGAGCCTAGTTCCTACAGATTGGTACCTAGTTCAGCTTTTGCAAACCCATCCGCATCTTGTTCTAGCTTTAGTTGAGCAAGAGCTCGAGAAATTTGCTGAAAATAGAGAGAAGGAAAAAAGCAGTGCGTCATTTGACTCTCTGTGCAATAGGTTTGATCTCCATGCCAGAGATTCTTTACTTTCAAATCTTGAATGCGACCAAAGTCTATGGTTTGAATCTTGGCAGATTCATTGACATGTGCTGAAATTTTCAAATATTGTTGTTGATCATGACGCATGCAACTGTCGAACTAAGATATAAAATTTTATAAATAGATTGCATGGGCTAAATCTCGGATACACAGAGGTGATTTCACGCAGCTTCTTTTTGCTGAATTGGATGTCTTCCTTGAGGCGATTTTGGATATTTACACCAGCCGAATCAATGTCCGTTCTAGAGATCTTTACATGCACTTAAAACTTTGGACTCTATTCTGTGTTCTACCAAACAGAGTTATTTGCATTTTCATATAGTCAGTACATACATCTTAAGCCACAACTGGAAATATGTTGTCTGTAGATGAAATTGCAAGTTTCATTGACTGCACATAATCCTAGTGATTTTATTTGCCATTTTCTTTAGACCGATGCACGTAGTTATCAGGTTATAGCACTTGTTTTCATTGTCTGACAATATTTTTAAGGCCTTTGATAAGACTTAGATGTAGCTCTGAGAGAAGAAAGAGAATTCGGAAGTGATACTCATAAGCTAATTAAGTTTGGAGTCTTGCATTGAAGTAAACCGTGTAACATTCTTTTCTAATCCTTATTTCGTTCTGTATGCCACTTTTTTTTTGTTCGGAGCTCCATAGATTTTATGCTGATGTTATCAACTACGTTTCTCCTATGACAAGAAGAGGAGAGTATATTCCTTTGATGTAATGTTCTGCATTTTTCTTTTGTTATTCACATGATATTAGAACACTAGTTAAGATTTATCTTGTCAAGCTGACAAATGAGTCTAAAATATTTCACCATATGCATATTATGGCATCTCATTTATGATATACGTTTCATCACCAAGTGCCCGTTGTGGTTTGTTTTTATTTACCCTCTTTATTTGTCTCAAAAATTCACAACTAATCACAAAAGATAGAAAGTACTTCAATAACAAAAAGTGGAGAAATGATATTATAGCTTCGCTTACAATGAGGATGATTCAAAAGAGGAATTGGAGTCTATTCCATGAATGAACTTGAAATTCAATCAATAGAAACTTCCTCTCATTATTTCTCCCTCCTTTAATGGCCCCCTGATATACCTGGTGAACCCGACATGAAAGGAGGCAAGAGTAGAGTCATTGATTTTAGATATTGACCAAGGTAGAAAGTTTAGCAATAAGTGTGAAAAGTTCTTCTCATTCAACTATTTATGGGAGATACTATAACTACCAAGATGGATGTCATAACTCAACTTCTACATTTCTAGCAAGACGAGAAGAGACGAAGTGCCATTCAAGCATTTCACGAGCGCTTTATTAAACCAAGTGGCTACTTTGATGCCAATAATATTATGGGGTTTTGCAACGAATATGTGCTAGAAGCTGAATACTTTGGGGCTTGGCTTACACCTCTGAATGATATGGAATTAATAGAAAACTTTGTGTAAGTATCTAAGCTACATTTGTGTGACCGAGTAGTAGTGGAAACACAAACAAAGTCGTCGCAATACAAGTCAGCTCTGATAAAGATGTTCGCATTCGAAGATGTCGATAACATAACTCGATCAATGTTTTTAAGGTGGATTCACAAAAGCCAAAGATCAA
This sequence comes from Ceratopteris richardii, assembly GCA_020310875.1. Lineage (NCBI taxonomy): Eukaryota > Viridiplantae > Streptophyta > Polypodiopsida > Polypodiales > Pteridaceae > Ceratopteris > Ceratopteris richardii. Next base: position 180,823,754 of record CM035415.1, on the reverse strand, counting down.
TCTATCCTAGATATAAAAAGAGGTTTTGACTATTAGTATGATGACTTGTCCAAACATGATACAAAAACGATAGAACATGAAAGGGTATCCTTGTTTCTACGGGTGATAGATGTAAAGGCTCGCAAAGAACTTCTCCTAAAATTGCAAGATATAGAAACAAAATCTAGACTTACAGAAGATTGGGATGAGGTGGAAGGAGCAATAAAGAAGTATGTAGAAAAGAAAAGAACCATAGCAAAATTCATGTAAGATTGGTTAGAGGACTCATAAGATGAACAAATGCATGCATCATATCATCTTGGCCCAAATGCTGAGGCCAATCTGTCAACTAGAAAGGATGTCGTGCCTCCCAATACAATGGAAGAAATGTTTAGGAGATTTAGTGATCTCACGATCCAAGGTGTTAAGCAGATGATAGAATCCCAATCTCCGCAGGCAACTATCAGCAACGCCCTAAAAGCTCCTAAAATTAAAAGGTTTATTTGGTGTGACTCCTTGGACCTCGATAGATACTCGTGTGAGAGATTTAAAGAAGCATTGGCTAAAAACCTAGAAGATGAGTTATGACTGGAAAATCAGAGAAAAAGTAAATATTAGATTTAGTTAGGAAGTCTTGAAATTGTTCTTCCCTAGCACTTTTGGTAATGTACCTTCAACTTCCCATACATCTACATATGCGTGTCAAATAATTGACACTAATAGTGATCCACAATCATGGTCCAAAGTAATGAAATCCCTAGATCCGAGAAAATTGCATCAAAAAATCTTAAAGTTTGCAAGTAATGAGATTCGAGGTACAAGTGGATTGAAAGAGCCCGTAGATACTTTTACAATGTCCACATCTTCAAGTGCTATATATGCGTAAACCTTGATGATGGGAGGAGCAAAGGAACATGTGGAAGTTAAGCAAATCAAAATCAAACCAAGATTAAATGTACAAAATAACAAAAATAAACAAAACCCAGCAAGAAAACAACATGAGGCTTCCCATAATCTGATAGAGTCCTCGCTTCTAAGGGATAATAATCAAACAAACAAAGAAGCAAGACATGATAGTAACCAAGATTTAAAGATATCTACGTGATATCAAGGCGAACCAAAAGAGATCGAAAATGAAATATCTCAAGATAATCCAATATGTCTATGTGAAGAACAAAATGGTTCCTTAAATGATGAAACCAAAAAATGTTTGAAGAACTATTTGATGCCATATGATACTGAAATATCTCTTCAAACATATGAATCAAATATGAATTATGACCAAACGACTAATTTATACAAAGAGAATGTAAGTGGGCATGATATTAAGCCTATAAATATTCCAATACAAGATCAAGATTATGAAATAATTTTGAGTGATGCCACATTGTACGTATGCTCAGAGATGCAAGACAATGATCTCATTCATAAGGATGAGGAAAATTTATTGGCTAAATTTCATAGTAATGATATGTATGCAAGTGATATCACATTCTATGAAGGAATACATTTCTGATGAGAATGGTAATTATGATGAGTTAAGTCCTTGTGTTGAAGAGTTTCAACCTGAAGGAACATATGCAACATTCATTGAAATATATGAGAAAAATGATATGAGTACATTAGCTAAGGCAAAATCAACAAGAGAAGATTGGAATAAATGGTTGCATTGATTGAGCTTGAGTTGATTTGAATGTATATGTTGAGATTCTCACATATGATGAGATATTCAAGCAAGAATCAATGATTGAAAAAATGTTTGACGAGTGTGGTCAAATCACATTCTCTGAAGAGAATGAGCAAGAATCAATCAAAATAGAAAAAGAATTATGCGATGACATTTTGAATGAAGAGATTGATTCATCATCAAGCCACATGCATAAAAAATACTTTAATGATATTGAAGATCAAGATTTTCTTGATTATGAGGATATAGATTTACTTCATTTTGAAGGAGAGATGGTTTGGGATCATAACAACGATGAAGAGTTCTTGGAAAGACTAGAGGAAGAAGCAGATACCATAATTGTTGGGACTCAAGTAGGGAGAAATCAAGAGAGACTGGGTGACAAAAATGATTGTGTATTGGTATGTCAGCATGATGAACACTTCCATTTGGAGTGGAACTCTAGTGAATCTATTGAGAACCTCAATTCTAATATGATAGAAAATAATGTAAAGAATAAAATTCTTTCAAATGATTCCAAACATGAAATAGACCAAAATGCATGCTTGAAAGAACTTTTCAAACATGGTTTCAACATATTAAAAATAAAAAATCTATATATATATTATTTTGTTTCACCAAGAGTAACTTTATATGATGCATTTAGAGAATCACAAATAAAGGAGACCATGCTCAAATGATTGCATCATGGATTCTTAAATTTTCTAAGAGCTATGTATGCCAATCTATCCATCTAGGAATGGACAAGCAAATGAAGTGGCTTGTCCACATATCTAATTTGTTTAAGAATAACTTTGCATTGATGCAATTCAAAGGTGGCTTCTTTATAAGTGCATGTTCTTTGGTTAACATGTGTGAAAGGAGATGGGCTTGAAGGGAGAGCCCTAGTCAATAAGATTTGGTAAACCTTTAAAATGGTCTTTGTAAATAAAAATGTATATAGCTAATGTTCTTTACTTTGATTTTAAGATATATATAGAAGAAACTAAGTAAAACAGTAAGGAGTCAGAATAAAGAAAGTGAAGAAGATAAACATTACAAAATTCAAGCGTCTTCTGACTCCACAGAGGTGAGATGTTATTGTTTCAATTTTTCTTTTCTCTTTTATATATGTGTATATAAAAAGACTACATAATTGAGCATTTCTTTTTTCAATTCACTCATGTGATAACTAGTCTGAATGCATTAGATTATCTTGATATGTTGTATGCAATGCTTGTGTACACCTTCTTCTCTTAATTTCTACCAAGTTTAATGCATTTTTTAGATGCGCATCAAGTTGAAATTTCTTTAAATTAAGTTTTATTTCCCATGACTATTTGATGCTGATTTGAGTTTTTTGTTATGCATGCACATTGGCACATCCGAAGGATGCACATGTCTAGAGGGGGTGGATTTCCTCGTGATTTGAGATTCAAGCTAGGAATCTGAATTGGAGTGTGATATTCAACCCGGAAGAGGTGTTGTTAATGATGATTGAGACTTGATGAATTCAATTCTATACTTGTCCTCAATCATGTTCTGAAGTTTGAATGGCTGACTCTAAGCATTATTGCTTCTTATCTTTAACTTGCAAGTAAATTAGGATGTAATGTACATTTCTAATTTCAGATGTGAATGTGCTAGCATTAAAAGAAAGTGTTGGCATCAAAAGCATGTGCATCGATATCGAGAGGAGATGTAATATGTGGTGTGTTCTAAATATGTTATTAAACATATAGGAATATATTTATGTGTGTACATCTATATGCCCGTGTGTGTTCATATTATGAGTCTACATATGTGATAGTTTATGTGTACATCTACACAATTATTATGACGTGAGAATGTGAGAAGATGATTATGTGAATTAACATGAGCATGCAAGCGTGCTTGTTAATATATACATGTAAAAATAAGTGTGTAAAAGCATGATGTGAAATTAAAAGTAGAAATGCCTTGATATGTAAAAAGGAAAGTAGGGCCGACGTGTTCTTTGGATTTTTTGGAAAAAGGAAAGAGGTGGCTTCCGAAGGCATGGAGGAGTTCTTTCGAAGAGCAGAAGAGGAGAAAAAGGCCAAGTCTTGCCAGTTTCGAGGGGGGGACCTCGAGACTTTGTTTCTAGAGAAAAAAAGCTTATATGCTAGGGCAGGAGGAGGCCGATTCCATGCAGAGGAGAAGGAAATGTCTGATAGCTAATGTCTGACGCGGATTTGCAGAGATGTGGAGGGAGACTCCCAGCATGCCTTCATTTACAGCACCATGTTAGGGCACCATGCGTGTTAGGACAGCTACAATGCATTCTGAGCTTTGCAAGAGAGGGAACCCTAAGCCGTGACATTACATTAAATGGGCTACATTACATCCTGAGCTTTGCAAGAGATGGATTCTCGTCACCTTGCCTCGACAGCTCTTTTTGATTTTAGACTCTGCTTAGGACACAAACTGAACGGGCTATATCCTCTAATTCAGAGAGGGTCCGAGTAGCGTTTTGGTTTCGGAAAAAGAAAAACAAGAAGCTTGTCAGCACAAAGAGAAAAGAGGGAAAGGATCGTAGCTTGGAGACACGAGAGGAAAATAGGTTCCTCTTGCTGCAGCCACAACGAGAAAAAGTAGGTGTGCTCACATACAGAGATAGAGGGAGTCCACTGAATTCTTCAACGGCATACCATTATTTTGTTTCAGAAGGTCACATCTGAAGAGATGAGATGGAGAACTTATACAGTTCCAATGTGTGTCACATGAGATACTTAAGATCAAGGTGGAACTCATGAAACGCGGCGCATCGTTTGTTGCTCTCGTCACTTGGGAGGGAATGAAGATTCTTTGAAGAGCAATTAATAATGACCATGATACCCTTTCAATCAACTTTTGCAAACCCACTTCAACTTTTGCAAACCCATTTGCGTGTTGTACAAGCTTCAGTTGAGCAAGCGCTTGAGAAATTTGCTAAAAATAGAGAGAAGGAAGAGTTTGACTCTCTGTGGAAGAGTTCTGATCTCCTTGAAATTTGAATCTCCTTGAAGAAACTCTGACAGGTTCTTCTCTTTATGTTGAATGCGACTAAAGTCTATGGTTTGAATCTTTGCAGATTGATTGACATGTGTTGAAATTTGCAAATATTGTCGTTGACCATGACGCATGCAACTGTCGACCTAAGATATAAAATTTTATAAATAGATTGCATGGGCTAAATCTCGAATACACAAAGGTGATTTCACGTAGCTTCTTTTTGCTGAATTGAATGTCTTCCTTGAGGCGATTTTGGATATTTGCACCAGCCGAATCAATATCTGTTTCTAGAGATCACATGCACTTAAAACTTTGGACTTTGTTCATTGTTCTACCAAGCAGAGTTATTTGCATTTTTATATACTCGGTACATACATGTTAAGCCACAACTGGAAATATGTCGTCTGTGTTACACTTTAAAATTTTGTGAGATTTGACCATAGAGGCTACATAGATCTGTGTTTATACGGCAATGGTTAATAGGAGTTTGCTGTCGATAATAATCCTGAGATCAATACTAGGCCCTGTAGATGAAACACCTTTAATCCATTGAAACTGCAAGTTTTATTGACTGCATATAATCATAGTGATTTTATTTGCCATTTTCTTTGGACCGATGCATCTAGTTATGAGGTTATACCACTTGTTTTTATTGTTTGACAATATTTTTGAGGCCTTTGATAAGATTGCAATGCAACACTAAGAGAAGGAAGATAATTCGGAAGCGATACTCATAAGCTAATTATGTTTGAAGTCTTCCATTGAAGCAAACTGTGTAACATTGTTTTCTAATCCTTATTTCGTTCTATATGCCACTTGGTTTTTGTTCGGAACTCCATATATTTTATGCTGATGTTATCAACTACGTTTCTCCTATGTCAAGAAGAGGAGAGTATATTCCTATGATGTAATGTTTTATATATTTTTTTGGTTATTCACCATATTAGAACACTAGTTAAGATTTATCTTGTCAAACTGACAAATGAGTCTAAAGTAGTTCACCATATGCATATTATTGCATCTCACTTATGATACGTTTCATAACCAAGTGCCCGTTGTGGTTTGTTTTTTTAACCCTCTTTATATGTTCTAGAAACTCAAAAATAATCACAAAAGATAGAAAGCACTTCAATAACGAGAAGTGGAGAAATAATATTATAGCTTTGCTTACAATGAAGATGATTCAATAGAGGCATTGGATTCTATTCCATGAATGAACTTGAAATTCAATCAATAGAAATTTTCCCTCTTTATTTCTCGCTCCTTTCAACGACCTCATGATATACCTGGTGAACCCGACATGAAGGGAGGTGAGAGTAGAGTCTTGAGTTTAGATATTGGCCAAGGTAGAAAGTTTAGCAATAAGTGTGAAAAGTTCTTCTCATTCGACTATTTATGGGAGATACTTAGATTACCCAGTGGATGTCATAACTCAGTTTTTGCGTTTCTAGCAAGATGAGAAGAGACGAACTGTGATTCAAGCATTTCACAAGCGAGTTATTAAACAAAATTGCTACTTTGATGGAAAAAATATTACGCGCTTTTGCAAGGAATACGAGCTAGAAGCTCGATACCTTGGGGCTTGGCTTACACCTCTGAAGGATATGGATTCAATAAAAAAAATTTGTGTATATATCTGAGCTATATTTGCGTGACCCACTAACAGTGAAAACTCAAACAAAGTGGTCGCAATACAAGTCAACTCTGATAAAGATGTTCGCATTCGAAGATGTCAATGAAGTAACTCGATCGACATTTTTAAAGTGGATTCACAAAGCCAAAGATCAATCTATCCTAGATATAAAAAGAGGGTTTGACTAATAATACAATGACTTGTCAGAACATGATAGGAGAGCAATAGAACATGAAAGAGTATACTTCTTTCTATGGATGATAGATGTAAAGGCTCGTGAAGAACTTCTCTCACAATTGCAAGATGTAGAAATGGAATCTGGACTTAGAGAAGATTAGGATGAGGTGGAAGAAGTAGTAAAGAAGTACATAGATAAGAAAAGAATCATGGCGAAATGCATGCAAGATTGGCAGGAGGACTCACAAGATGAACAAATGCAGACATCACATCAGCTTGCCCGAAATGTTGAGGCCAATCCATCAACTGGAAAGGATGTTGTGCCTCCGAACACCATGGAAGAAATATTTAGGAGATTTAGTGATCTCACGAATCAGTGTTAAGCAGATGATAGAATCCCAATCTCCGCACGCAGCTATCAATAAAGGCCCGAAAGCTTTTGAAATGAAAAAGTATATCTGGTGTGACTCCTTGGACCACAACAGGTACTCGTGTGATAGTTTTAAAGAAGCATTGGCTAAGAACCTAGTTTTCATAAAAGAGAAGATGATTGATGGCTCAAAAATTGAAGAAAAGTAAATATTAACTTTGGTTGGGGAGGCATGAAAGTGTTCTTCCTTGGCACTTCTCGTAATGTTGCTTCAACTTCCCATACATCTATATATGTGTGTCAAATAATCAACGATAATAGTGATCCACAATCATGGTCCAAAGTAATGAAATTCCTAGATCAGGAAAAAATGGATCAAGAAATCTTAAAGTCCGCAAGTAATGAGATTCGAGGTACAAGTAGATGGAAAGAGCCCGTAGATACTTTTACAATGTCCATATCTTCAAGTGCTATATCTGCACAAATCCTAATGATTGGAGGAGCAAAAGAACATGTGGAAGCTAAACAAACCAAAATAAAACCAAGATCAAATGTACAACAAAACGAAAATAGACAAACCCACCAAGAAGACAACATGAGGCTATCCATAATCTGATAGACTCCACATAGATTATTTAGAAAGAACCAAAGGACCCAATTAGAATATGTATAAACCAACCCCTTAGATGCTCACATCTATGAGCATGGTCTGAGAAGATCAGTGGTTGAATTGCACAACCCTGAGCAATCCATTGGGTTGGAACATCCATTGGTCAAGTTTGAGAGAGATGACTACATAGACAAGGAAGGAACAATGTACATCATAACAAATCAACCTAACCACACTAATGAGTTTGGTGTAGTCATTCTTGAGATGGAAGCAAGGGCCCAAGGGCAAGCACCATTAAGAGATGAACCTAGGACACTAGAGGGAAATCAGTATTGACAAGAATGTTGAATCCAAAGTGGGTCCCTCAGGATAATAGAAGCATTGAGTTATTTTTGAATAAGGGTACTGATGAAGCTTTTTGGAGGTATAGAATGCAACGGCCAGATGAAGTAGGCTCAATCATAATTTATGAATTCAAGGACAGTGATACACCTGGAAAGGTTGTATACTGAGACAACACATCAAAACAAGTGGTTGTAGTATTTGATCATGTAAGACAATCATACACTTGGAGAGGCAAGTTGGTATACCCCTTATCATGGGCACACATGAACACTAGCCATCAAGGAGCTGGGACATCCTCAAAACAATTTCACTTCTTTGTTCATGATATTTACTCATCTGTATCTATTCTTGATAGCCTTTTATAAGTGAAATAAGAATGGCAACAAAGGCTATGGATGATGAATCTACTTATACCAAGATACACCACCAAACTAGTTTACAATCGCTCCAAGTTATGAAAACCCCTCTAAATCATTCAAGAAATCGAAAAGAGTCAAGAAAGAACCCAATTTATTAATTGGATCACGTGTATGATAATTGCACACCTATCCATGAACATGGGGCTTACTTTGACCAAAGTTTCTATTAGATTTCACTTTCGACATAGAAAATACTGGGACATGGTTTGATATATTGTCTTAACATGTGCATAGTTTTTATAGGTTTTCAATTTTTTTCCTACATCTTGGTTAGTGTACGTCCATAGAGAACATCTCCCCAAAAAAATTATAGAAAATGAAGAAAAATACTTAAAGACTCAAGGATTAATTTCACTTGAAGAGAAAAATGAAGGTATGCTTGACGTTTCACAGCTTTTCTTTCATTGGAACTTCAATATGCTCTAAATGAATCAAAAGGATCAACAATTAGTTTGCTCAACTCAGTTGATTGATTAATATTGCTAAGTTTCAAAATGATCACATGAAACATGTAGCTGAAATAAACATAAAGTACAATAGACAAGGAAATCAAACCCATAGCACAACCATTGCCCAAGGAAATCCATGAGAAACTTAGATGTGTTTGATGACCCTATTCTTAGAGATAGGCAAAAGATAGGGCATCTATTTACTGTAGAGACCATTAAGTAGATCAATTTTGGAACTCATGAAATATTTCTTACACCTATTGAGATGGAGAAATTTATAGAAATAATGAGAAGACATGGAAAAAAATTTTACCTTTTCGCACAAGAGATAGGTTGTGCTGATCCAAGATTCATTCCTCCCATTATTATATTTACTATGCCACATGTTCCATGGAATCTTTGACCCATATCAATCCCAAAGGCTCATTTACTTGAGTTGAGGAGACTAATAAAGAAGAATATGAACATGCAAATATTGGAACCTTCTTCCAATCCTTATTCGAACAAATGGTTCATGGTACCAAAGAAAAATGGGAAGTTAAGATTTTTACAAATGATCTACAACATGTTAATAAAGTCGATATATGACTTGTAGGAAAATGCTCCATAGTAGACAAATTTTTTGAATAATTTGGTGGGTATTTCAATTTACTATATGGGTGATCTCTAATCAAGGTACAACCAATTCCAACTTTCTATTGAGAGCATAGATATACCAACAATGTAGACTACGATTGGCTAAGTCTGTATGTGTACTTTGCCATAGGGAGCAATAAATTTACTTCCTCATATGATGAATGCAATGAACATGGTGTTACATGAATTTATTTCCACTTTGATAATGCCTTTTATTGATGAAATTCTAATAGAATTATGTGAGGAAAGGGTAAGTGATAAAACTAAAGATTCTTGTAAATTAAAGGAAATTTGTGATTGACAATATCTTTGATTGTGAACAAATTTTTTAAAGATTCAAAGATGTTGTTCTAACGTCCTCCCTAGATAACCTAGTTTTTGGTGTTAATGAGGTCCTGATCTTTGGAAAATTATGTAGGCATTATGTCATATTTATGGAGTATAACCAGTCCTAATTGTAGTAGAAGAATGATGGTTCCTTCCTTGGACCACTTTGTTGGCTACCATAACCAACTAAAACTTGAATATGTCTCTCATACAGATGATTGATTGTATAAAACCTTGCACCAAAAATGTAGAATATCTTGAATTTCTAACAAGCTATAGATCACTAAATTTGAAGAATGTGTGGTATATGAAACTCCTCACACATGATAATCTAGTAACTATCCAAACAGGTAGCTTGTACCTATGTGAACTCTTCACACACATATTGTAAATATGTAAATTCTAGACCAACGAGCTTTCAGGATCAATGTAAGCAATGAAGATGAGACCTTGAGGCTAATATAGTACTCAAAAGAAAGCTTACAAGAGTAGCAACAAGGTGATTTATCTTGCCTTTGAAACAAGCAACTATACAAGATATAGACGATCAAAGATCTTTTGCCATGAGAAAGTACATCTAGATGAGGGATAACTTAGCTATAAGGTATCTTAGACCTAGAGTATACACTTCCAGTGAGATCATACAAGTGTCCAAAAAATTCTAGACGATGAAAATAAGTTTTCTGCAGTCTCTCACCTATATTATGGACCAAAGTTGGTGCAAATTGTAGATTCAAATGAGAGTCTCAAAAGCTCTTGAATTTTCTATTGGTGCATGAAGCAAGCATAAGATCTTGATAAATGAATTCAATTTCTCTAGATTCATTTGGTGTGAATATACACACATTGCAGCATGTGCTTATCGATTTCCAAAGGTTAAAACTAGGTTTATCTCTATCACATGTACAAGTGAAGAATGGAGAGAGTCTCATGAACTTATTAAGATCCAAAAGCCTCAAATTATTTTGAATTCAAATTTCAAATCACTTCCTAAAAGTGTCTATCACTTTTAGAATCTCTAATAGTTATCAAGTCAAAAAGTCTATATATACACTATGGTTTTGGGTCGCGGGTATAAGAGTTGATAAGAGCTGATCATCACATTCACATCGAGCGAGCTGAGTCTTACCTTGAAGCTAGAAAAGTCTTGCACACTCTTTCTATAACATATGTCCATTGGCAATATTTTATACTTCATTCTCATTGGTATATAGATCTTTGTTCATTGTCATAGTACATTAAGCAACTAAGTCAAGGTCTCTCAACCATTTCTTTGTGTGAGTACTCATCGTCCAATCCATCGACCGAAACACTAAGATAAGACTTTAATAAGAACTTCTCGAAAGTTTCAGAACCATTGGATTCCTAGATCTTGATTTATGAGTAAATCTATGTGACATGGATTGGGTATCATCTTCTTCTTGAAAAGTTGGGATTACCCCCTTGACTTGTTATGCACAATGATCTAAGTGTAGTCATCCTGAATTCATGAAACGACTTGGTATAGCTTGCTTAAAACTTCATTTGAAGGTTTGCAAATGGCCTTGGTTCAATTGCTACCAAGCTCTCAGCTATGAGTAAAACATTGAGTGCCTTGGTCCATTAATAGAAGGTTTTCTCAAGGTTCTTTGTACTCACAAGTCATTTCTCTTGACATAGATTTTTGGGAATGATGTTCCAAATTACTATAGAGGATTAAATTCATATATTGGAAGATTAAGTAGTCTATTAAGGTTCTTCAAAGGTATCAAGCTTGGCCTAGAGCAGGAATTTTCGAAGAGCATTGCATCTCTATACACTATCCATCATCTCCTCAAATTCTCTCTATCAATTAGTTGGAATCTTCAATTACAAATGCATAGAAAACTAGTTGCATTTTCTCTCTACTACCAAAACTTTTAAGTGATGTAGCACTAGAATTTAGCATTGTTTCACACATGTGAGCTTTCTCAATTTCTAACACTCCCCCTCAAGATCAAGCACTAATCTTCATTGATCTCCTTCAAGTTGATTTTGAACTTCTCCAACTTGCTTGAATCCATGAATTTGGTCATGATATCTATGAATTGATCCTTTGTTTTGATGTACTTGATGTTGACTTTATTTTCTAGTATCTTTTCTTTGGTGAAATAATAATGGATCTCTATGTGATTGCTTCTCGCATGGAACATAAGATTGCTTGCTAAATGAATGCTTGATATGTTATCTCCAAAGAGAGTAAACTCTTTGATCTCCATATCCAAGTCTTTAAAGAGAGTTTTGAGCCATATGATCTCATATGTAGCAAGTGGTAAAGCTATGTACTGAGCCTCAATAGATGATAATGCCATTGTATGTTGCTTCTTGGACACCCACGAGATGACTCTTAGACCTAGCATGAAGACATTGCCAAATGTGCTCTTGTCCTCATTTGAACCATTAAAATCATTATCACTAAATCCTTGTGTTTGTAATCTATCTTCATAAGGGTAGTACAAACCTTGTTTGAGAGTGTGTTTGATGTACCTAAGCACTATCTTGGTTACACTCATATGAACATCACATGGTGAAATAAGAAAGTAAGAAATAACTCCTACATCATAGGACAAGTTAGATCTTATGATGGTAGCATAATTAAAGCTTCTAATTATGCTTCTATATGCTGAGATATATTCAAGAGGCTTCTCTCCACCTACAAATAACTTAGCATTTGGATCCATAGGTTCTGTGAGTGGTTTACATCCACTCATACCTTACTTATAAAAAAATACACCTAGGAAGTATTTCTTTTGACCTAGGTAAGCACCATTTGCTATATAAATAACTTGAATTTTAACAAAATATTCGAGCATGCGAAGATCTCAAATATCAAGTTCATTCTAAATCTTGGCATTAATCTATTTGATATCTACATTTTTTTTATCATAATCAAGTCATCCGTGTATATGCATATCTGGAAAAGTAGTTTCCCTTCCCTCATGATGTATAGGGAAGGGTATTCATCACTTTACTCGTATTTGCACCTATACAAATACTCTAGAAGCATTTGATTCCATGCCATGGGGGCTTTGTTTAAGTCATATATTGATTTCCAAAATTTAGAAATAAAATTTCAATATTTAGGGTTTTCAAACCGTAAGGCTTGAGTCATGTAAATTGCTTCCTGCAAGTCATCATTAAAAAAATCATTATTCACATCCAATTGATACATTGGACACTTCCTAGATGTGGCAACCCCAATAATTGCACTAAGTGTGGTCATCATTGCAACTGGGCCAAATATTTCTTCATAGTTAATCCCATCATTGAGAAAATCCCTTTGGCACAAGCTTTGCTTTGTATCTAGCAGCTAACCATTAGATATTGTCTTCACTTTATACACTCACTTGTTGCCAAATTACCTTCAACCCTTCTTGTCTTGGAATTAGACTCCATGTGTTGTTATCTTCAAGGATTTTTTTCTTTTAAGGCCTATTCAGGAAATTTGGGAATTATTCAAGTCCCATTTATGTTACTTACTATGTTAACTTCTTAACTTTCAGCCCAAACTTGATACCTCACTAATAATACAATTATCCTTAATATTAAAGTATTAATTTAATATACCCCAATCAAGAGATAATAACATGTTGTAGTGTGTGAATGAGTGAAAACATAAAACATTTGGACGAAAAGAACTGTCTCAAAATCCTGTGTAATTCCCATTTTTCCTGAATACGCCTTTTTTCCTCCATAGCTTCTTGCTACTCCATTGTGTTATTTATCTCTTTATAGGTAGAAGGTTCATGATCATTTGTAACCCTAGACATGAAAGCATAACTCATAGAAATGAGACTATCATAGATAAGCCTTGAGATTGTATGTTTTACCCTTATTGACCTTCTTTCCTCTCCTTTTGGTGGAATAAACCTTCTCTACCTTGTTTTTTTTATCTTTGCCTTTGGTGTTGCTCCCAATTCTAACATAGGTTCTTCAAAGTCTTCAACTTTGTGACCATTTTTATCAAGATCCACCAATCTTTGCTTCCCTTTAGTCACTCGTTGATGAGCTGAATCCATGTTGAGCTTCTTTATATGCTTGGATGACTCATTTTCAGAAGTATACCTTCACCAAACACTCTCCAGATACCTTACTCCTTTGTATTAGGGTTATAGCACCTATACAAATTTCACTCCATAGTATAACCAATAAACATTCATATTTCAACTCTCAATTCTTGTGGCACATGTGTTTGGGACACATATCATCAAATACACAACACTCGATACAACATTTCCCCAATATGTTAATGATATATTCATTTCATTTCACATACTCTTAGTATTTTCAACTATATACTTCATTCCATTCTCTAAAGATCCACAATTGATCAAGAGTTGAATTATTGCCCAATATACGCTTGGCATTAGTTCCGATAATATGTCCTCATAAACCCTTGACCATGAAAAAGCTAGAGATTCTAAACCTTCATGTATGAAAATTTTTCTTATCTAAATTTTCAATTCTAGGTGCTATGTTATGATGTGGTTTACCCTATGTACTCTTGTAACGCTTCTTGATGCAAGAATAGTGATGATTATTAACAACATTTCCTTTGTACTTCAAAAGTCCCAAAACATATGATGTAGATTTCTTGCTTCTTCACTAGTAGACTTTCCTTGAGTTGTATGTATGCCCTTGAACTCAAATCAACAACTTCTCATCCTCTTTCAATGTGTTTGTGTGTTGAAGTTTCTCTAATACCAGGGATAAGAGAATGTGCACTTTCCATATCTAACTTGTAGCATGCATGACCTCACAAGTATGTTCATAGATACCTTTATTCACTCAAATCAATTGTTCTTAGAGTTCCTATGGAATGAACCCTAGAAAGTTTGTTCACTATAAATAGACTATGAGAGCTTCCTAATTTAAATTATCCCACTCAAAATGCTTGCTTCTTATTGAGCCCATAAAAGCCATATTGGTCAAAGTCAACTATAGTCAAAGTCAAAATATCAAATCAAATTGGTCAAAGTCAATATATTAAAGGTCAAGTCAACATGGGAAAAGCCAAAGCGTTCGAAGCTCTGGTATCAAGGTGCACAGGTAGTGCACAAGTAATTGTTCACAAAGGTTATATTTTGCAGAAAGTTGGTTGCAAGTTGTAGAGTGTCTTTCTGTAATTTCTCTAAGGTTCAAAGTGTTTGGAAGGTTTAGGTGAACCCTCTCTTAGGTGCACAATTGATGAATTAAAAGGCAAAAAGTGAAGGTATGTGAAGCAGAAGCATACGTAGAAGTGAAAGTATGGCCCCCAATTAAGATTTTTGTTGTTAGTCTAAAATCACTACAAGAGAAAACAGGGATTTGTTGGCTGCCCACTTTTGGAGATAATCTTGGGACATCAAAGTGAGCATCAAGATACTCTAGCAGTTAGGAGCGTACATAAACTGACACTCAAATCAAGGCAATGCATTATTCTTGCTTAGACTAAGCAAGGTGGGCATAGTCTACACTAGGAGAGAGAAGAGCAAGAGGCATATAGAGTGTGCGATGCAGATAAGTGAAGTGCAAGGTGTGCAAGAAGAGTGATCTAGAAGTGTGCAGGGAAGTACTAAGCCATGCAACCAAAGGTCACAAGGTCCCATTGAAGTTGTGTGCACGTCAACAGAAGGTGTCCATCCCTCCCCCTATTGGAAGCTTGAGTGCAAGGTGTGCACAAGTGCAAGCTCTTGGAGAAGCTAGAGCTATGGTGTAGAGAAGCTTGACGGCAGCAAGAACCTTGGGTATTTTGGAACTTTGTTGGTTGTGGACTCTTTGGGATTTCGCATAGAGAGGATTTGGATTGTAGTGTACATCATCATTGTACTTTTCTCCTTATAATCAATCTACAAAAGCTTCTGGTGTTTGTATCTTTCTTCTTATCTTTCTCCCTTCTCCTACAAACACTCAAATCCCTTTCTACACAAGAATCTCCCAACAAAATTTGGCACGCTTGGTGGGACCACAAGGAGATTTGAGCATAGGAGAAGTAAATTGCAAAGTGTAGATAAGTTCAAGGGTACCGACAAAACTGTACTAACCTAAGGGGTAATCTTTCTTCCATTTGAATTCTCTAAAACTAAGAGGAGTATGAACAACTCAGGACTGCAACCCCGTCTCAAAGCTTGAGGGTCCCTTGCAAAGCAACAAGAAGAAATGTTATTCGAAGATCAACTAGCCCATTGTCGTCGACATCATTAGTAAAGAATATGGCATCCTAGGTAGATTTGGAGACTTTACTTTCTAGATTGAATATCAAATTTCCATCCTTCATAGGGCTAGGACAAGAAGAACTAGATGAATAGATTAGGAGATTCTTAGCCTTATGTAAAATAAGGGGTCTGATGGGAAGAAAAGAAGCATTTTTTATTCTTTTCCTTGCAACATTAGAACGGCTAGCAGACAAATGGTTTGGTCAGTTCACCGACAACCATTTCACCACATGGGACTTGATGAAGGAAGCATTTAGAACATAGTTCCAATAAGGAAACACAACTAAAAACATTATTTAAGAATTAGAAAATTTAAGACTACATCCTGGGGAGACCTTCCCAAAATTTGTTACCAGAGCTAAGGCATTAATGGCCAAACTGCCAGACCCTCCCCATGATATTTTTATCAAGAAGTGGTTGGCTTAACCACTTCCCAAATCAACACAATGTAAAATAAAGGAGTTAGTCTTACCGATAGCAACAATAGAAGAACTTATCAATACAGCTACAAGATTGGAGCAAATTAGATAGCAGTATGGGGCAAGCTCTTCCAATTTGTCATATCCTATAGAACCTAAAGAGCCAATAATTCATCTAAGGAAAGAGCTTGAGAGCTCAAAAAGGAATAAGCCCCACAAAGAGGAAGAGAGTGTTGTAACTTAGTTGAGGTAGGAAATTGAAGCATTGAAGCTACAAAAGGAAGAGGAAGCACAAGTAGAAGAGTTGGCTCAACTTCGAAAGGAGTTGCAAGAACTCAAGGGAGGTGGCATCAAAAGTGGACTATGGTGTACCATGTGCAACAAGTAGGGTCATGTGGTAAGTGAATGTCCATTGCTAAGTGTAACTTGCCAGCTATGCAGGAAAGCTAGTCATGAGGCCCATGAATGTCAATCAAGAGGGGTGCTTGCACAACCTTATTGGGCACAAGGAGGTGCTCAATTCTCAACCAATGTAATGGTGGCAACCCCCAACCAATGTAATAATTATAACCAAAGACCTAGAGGTAACTATGGAAATGGGCCTAGAAGGCCAATTATTTGTTTCAGGTGTGGAGAGTGTGGGCATTATCAACATAAATGCACCCTGCCAGAAAATGCACCCCCTTGTAGAAATTGCCCAAATGCGAGGGATCATTACACAAATTATTGCCCACAAAACAAAGCATCTACATCTGGGCCGCATATCCAAATGATCTTGATGGATACTCATGGAGCAACAGAAGGAGCCAATGTTGTACAGTCACCATCCACTAAAGCGAAACAATTAGAAGAAATTGACTCCATTGTCATCGAGACAAGAAACAAAGGGAAAATTCCAAAAGAACCAATTTAGGGATCTAATACTTTTGGAAGTCACAAAGACAAAAGGATACACGAGAGCAAATCAGATATATATATGAAGATGCAAAACAAGAGAAAGGAATTTTAACAAAGTGTGAAGAGGTAACACAAACAAGAGATTTTTCAGAGATTGACGATTTCATTGGGAATGCATACAGTCGGGCCCACAAGGAACTTGAGAAATCAAACATCCAAATTGATCTTTGGGAATCTGGAGCTTCAAGATTATTCAAGTCAACCAAAACAGAGGTTAGTATTCTTGAGTTGATAAACATGGATGCAAAATTCAGGTTTGAAGTACTACAGATTATTAATGAGTCTTCCTCATCCACCTTAGTGACCAAGACTACTGCCTTAGGTCAAGGGAAGGGTGTAGAAGAAGCACCTCTCACCGATTATAAGAGTCCATGATTAATAGTAACAATTAAAGGATTAGAGGTACAAGGAGTCATTGTGGATGGTTGGTCTGGCATAAATTTCATGCTTGAGCATACCATGAAGAAGCTTGGCCTACACCCATCCAGACCAACCCACTTCACCATTACTTTGGCAGATCAAAGCAAAGTAAGGCCAATGGGGGCGATCCCAAAAGTTCCATTGGAATTACAAGGTAATCTCTTAATTTTGGACTTTGTGGTATTAAGACTGCCCCACGTAGAGGGAGGATTTCCTCTCTTGATTAGAAGACCATGTTTGAGGCATGCAAGTGTCATCCATGACTAGGGTAAAGACACTATGTGGGTACAAAATAAGGGACAAGAACTTAAACAGATATATTTAGAGGAGGGTCGAGATCATCAAGGGAACACCAACATGATGCGATCAGTTGGCATTTGCATGGAACAAGAAATGGAGGACCAACCATAATTAGAGTTTGAGGAGGAAGAAGACATTCTCAATTGGTTGCAAGCAGACAAATCTTCCTCTTCTTTTGGAGTTTTTCTAAATACTTCTTGCACAGATGAATGTTATGATGAAAAGGAGGATAAATTTCAAGTTGATGGATTGGGAGAACCCATCACAGACCATAGAAGGGGGAGGAAGACACCCCTCAAGCACAACTCTGGAAGAGGATGCAACAACAACAGAGACAAGGTAAAACATACTAGTGAGGAATGTTCTTTGCCAATTCAAGAAATCCCTGCACGATGGATGCAGGACAAAGAGGAATACATTGATATCTACAACATTCCTAATTATGCAACAATGTAGGAAAAGCTATTGGAGGAAAATAAAGTCAGATTTGAGCATGTAGATACCATGGTAGATAGAAACCTAGTCAAAGAAGTACAATTAGGCACTCAGTAAACTAATCATCCAATTTTTGTGGCCACTTGGTTGTGGAACCACCCTGAGGTGCTTGAAAAGGTAGAATCTTTTGTGAGAAACTATGTAGATGTTTTTGTGTGGCATTATAAAGACTTAGAAGGAGTGTCTGCCAATTATGGAGAGCACAAAATTCCTCCTGTTGATGGACCTAAACCAATAAGAAGAAAGAGTTATAGACTCAACCTGCCTAGACGAATTCTGCTAGACCTGTAGCAGACTTTGAGATGCTAATATTGGTGAACCTAAACTGGTATATACCTTTGCCACAAAAATTTGAAATAGCCTACACAAGAACTGTGATAGTGCATTCGGAGGTCGAAATGAGCTCAAATCACGATTTCGGCACCACATAGAGAAGTTGTTTTTATCTCAAAAAGATGTTGAGTATGCTCACCAAAATTCATGTGATTTTGAGACTGCAACCAGAGGAGTTTCGACGATGCCCTAGATGAATTGGTGACCTGCTCTGACACCAATTGTTGGAGTTAGACGTCTGCGGAATCACGCAAATAGCACAAGGAAGAAGAAGAAGCTTGGAGCACAACACACAATTCTGAATTTATTATTAGAGAATATAAAAAGATAATTAGCCCATTAGGGAAATAAGCGTATATACAAGCCGGGGGAAAAAAACCTCCTAAAGAGGGAAAAAAGTGCCCCGATGGTCCTAGTGTGTTCACACACATCACTACCTAAATATATCAACATCTAGTGCACATATTGGAGTCAAATTTGTCACACCTCTCAAGTCAACTTCGTAGGTAGAGTTCAAGAGTAAGAGGAAGAGGAGGTAGAAAAGGTAGGCGAAGAGCTCAAGGCACATCATCCTATGCTATATGTGGTGTATCAAGTTATATCCCAAAAAATTGTGTTAGGAACCCAAGGGATCAGAGAGGAAGAGGATAGGATTGATGTAGCTATGGAAACTCAAGAGGTAGATTCAATAACATATAAGGATACAACAGAAACTCATACAACAACAATTATCAAGGAGGATACAAAGGAACGAAATACTACAATAACTACACAAATGATCAAGCACAAGAGGATTCACTTCTACTCATCAACATGACAATGAAGGAAGGTAAGTCTAATGAGCATGTGTTTTACATAGACTTGGGATGCTCAAATCATGTGGCACGAAATGTGCTCTAATGCCAGACTTGGAAGATCCAAAGAACAAACATGAACACCAAATAGGAGATGAGACAAGACATCCAATTGAGAAAATAGGTAATGCGAAGATGTCTAATGGTAACATGAACTTACTAAGAAGAGTACTTTATGTCCCTACCATCATGAGAAACTATATCAGCATAGGACATATTGTTGAGAAAGTTTTGCAAGTAAGATTTACCAAACATGGAGCTTCTTTTGAGGATGCATACCAAGGGTTCAAGAAAATACTAAAGGGAGAGAAGATAGGTAGGTTGTTCACATTTGAACTCCAAGACACCAATAATATTGCCTTGTTCAACTATGGCACTCAAATCCTATCACAATTAGAGGTTTGGTGTAAGAGGCTAGTTCACATGGGAGAAAGCGCCCTCAAACAACTAACTAGAGAACATACTTTAATTGAACCATCCAACATATCAAAGCAACACATGATATAAAAATGTAGCTCACGTCAATTTTGTAATTCACACAAGCAGCCATTTACTAAGGAAGGTGGCATACATGGCGATCTTTTGGAGATTTTTCACATATATGTTCGAGGACCAAGCAAAGAACCTTCAATCTCTGGATCAAGGTACTATGTGTCATTCATAGATGATTGTAGTAGATGGACTATATTATATATGATGATACATAAGAATGAATTTTTTTCATGTTGTAAAAATTACTTAACTAATTTGGAGAATTGAATAAGTGAAACCCTAAAAAGACTAAAGTGAGATGGAGGGGGAGAATACTTCTCCCATGAATTTGATTGTTATCTGAAAGATAGATGAAGAAAAAGGGAAATCACAACCATATACACTCTTGAGTAGAAAAGAGTGGCAGAAAGAAGAAAGATGACCATTGTGGAGGTTGCAAGGTCCATGCTCATTGAGAAGGAGCTAGCTAACTACTTATGGGAAGAGATAGTATCTATTGCCACCTATTTGATAAATAGGTTACCATCAAAGGCTCTGGATGAGATGCGTTCATATGAGGCATAGAGTGGAAGAAGACCTAGCTTGGACCATTGCAGGATCTTTGGGTGCATTGGATATACACACATACCTTCAAATATAAGAGGTAAACTGGACCCTAAGGCAACGAAATGTGTGTTTATATGGTATAACCTTAAACAAAAAGGTTTTAGGCTATACAATCCCAACAACAAAAGATTTATAGTAAGTAGAGATGTTTCACTTGATGAGAACAAATCATGGTTTGAAGATGATTGTAGGAAAGTCAATCTACCTTATGATCTTGAGGAAGACTTTCCAACTCTGTCAAGCAAGAGTGCACACACTCTTGAAGCATCCAGTGACTCTGCAAAAGAATCCAAGGAGAGAAGTTAAAAAACGGAACTCCAAAGGCAAAATGAAAGTGAAGTTTTAGGGGATGTAGCAGAATCGTCTCAACAAACCATCAAAAGGTCAACTAGACAAAAGAAGAACTAGAGAGGTATGGATATGGTACATGATTAGTCACTAAACACTCTACTATTTATCACAAGATTCAACCTATGAGGAGCCCTCATCTTATAAAGAAGCAAAGAAGAAGCCAAAATGGATGAATGCCATGGATGAAGATATTGAAGCCTTATCAAAAAATCACACTTGGGAGTTAGTACCCAAGATCTCATGTACGAAGATCACTGGATCTAGGAGGATATAAAAAATAAAGAAGAACTCTGATGGAACCATCAACAGGTACATAGCGAGAGTTGTGGCCAAAGGGTATGCACAAACACAAGGCATTGACTATGAATAGACTTTTTCACCTATAGTAGAAGTAGAAAATTTACCAAATGGATGTAAAGAATGCATTTATAAATGGTTGGATATCTTAAGAGGTATATATGGCTCAAGCTTGTGCCTATAAAGATTCATCATTCCTTGAACATGTATGCAAGTTACAAAAGGCCCTATATGGTCTGAAGCAAGCCCCAAGGGGCTTGGAATCATAGGTTTGTCGCCTTTTTGTAGGAAAAAGGTCTCATGGTTAGCAAAGTAGATTACTCTTCATTTAGAGGAGTCAATACCTTTGTGTATATGTTGGTTATATATTAATAATAGGTAATGATGTTGAAGGCATAAGGAGGATAAAGCTTCAAATGAAGGAGGAATTCAAGATATGCTTGCTAAGTTCAAAATGGAGAACTCAAAGATTGCAAATTTTAATAAGTGTCCTGAGCCAATTTATGCATACTCTAGGAAATTTCACATGGAGGTAGCCTAGAGGATACTCAAATACTTGAAAGGAACCATCAATGAAAGCATGTATTACCCATAAACATCTAATATAGATATCAAAATCTTCTTTGATGCAGATTGGGTAGGTTTTAAAAATGACAAGAGAAGTACACCACAATATCTCATTTTTGCATTTACAGAAATTATCTCATGGTCTTCAAAGAAGCAACCTACTATTGTTCTCTCATCAATTGAAGCTTAATATAGAGGATTAACCTATGCAACGCAAGAAGCAAATGTGGATCAAAACCTTGTATTTTGATTTAGGTCTCAAGTCTTGTCCTCCTCGAGTTTTTGGGGAGAACTTTAGATCACTTCATCTTGCAGCTAATCCAATCTACCATGCCAAGACCAAACATATAGAAGTTCACTATCACTATTTCATAGAAAAGATCACAAGTAAAGAGATTGAACTTTCATATGTATCTCCTCACCAACAATGTGCAGGTATGATGACCAAGGCATTGGATGGAGTTAAGTTGAACATGTTCAGAGCTATGATTGAATTACAATAATTATTGAAGAACTAAAGACTCAAGCATCTTAGTCTTGCACGGAAGCCATTGGTGCATGGAGAAAGCCTTAGAGCTTGATCAATTCATATTGGATGGTGCATGGAGCAAGCCTTAGAGCTTGATCAATTCATATTGGATTTCTCATGATTCAAGAATATTAAACGTACATCTATTTTATCATATGATTTTGAAGACTTTAAAGGTTAAAAACTTATGTCATCTTAGTCAAAAGTAAAGACGAAGAATCTCTATTAAAAGGAACCAAAAGCTATGACTTGGATTTACATTAAAATTCAAATAATCCTTAGATACTAGGACTACCATTTAGCTAGAATTTTTAACTACTAATAAGTTCAAAAGGGTGTATATATACACCATACTTCTACTCATGGTATATAGAGAGATTAGAGACAATATTTACATTCTGATTGAGTGTATTTTCTAGTATCAAAAAGTGAGAAAATTCCTTGACATGTCATTTGTACCATTTATGTGCTAGCAGTACATATTTTGATTCATTTCTATTGAGTTATCAATTTATATCTACCGTTAGAATACCCTGTGCAATCGTGTTATGTTCTCAGAGCTATTTCTCAGTGTGTAGATATCCATTGTCCAACCCATTGATTGAATTACTTATCTAGGTATCCATTGTCCAATCCATTGATTGGATTACGTATCTAGGATGATTATGAGCATGCAGATAAAGTTTCATCATCATTGGATTTTGAGAGCTCAAGATATGAGTGATTGTATGTGATAGGGTCTGTGCATCATCTTACTCCTAAAAAAGTTGGGGTTACCCCCTAAACATATTAGACTCATTTCTTAGTGCATAGTGATTCTAAATTCATGAAATGAATTTCTTTATTTAGATTAGGGGTTCAATCCAAGCTGTGCAAAAGTTATCTAGATACATTTTACCAAGCTATGGGCGTTGAACAAATTACTAAGAGCTCCTCTTCCATATATAGAAAGTTTCTTAGAGATTTTGAAATCATAGCTCATTTGTTCTTGTATAGAAGTTTAAAAGTGATACTCCAAAGTACATAGGTGGTATAAGTGCATATTTTGGAAGCTTACAGAGTGTGTTAAATCATCAAGTGGATTCAACCACTTTTGATTCTTCACTTTTACATCAAGTACAAAACATTACGAGAGATAGTTTTCAAGTGAGATCTTCAATTTTCATACAATATTTTTACTTTAATGCTTCTCCTATGACCTTCTGAGACTCAAGCCAATACTTAGGCTTGTCATAGACTTACTCCAACAAAAGGGCTAGTCTTGAGAAAGTTTTGCCAAGACAGCCTGATCTCTATAGATTACTTTGATCACCTATTCATAAAAAGATGCAAGTTACTCAATATACAGTTACATTAGAATGTGATGTTTTCTATAGAAGTAAACCACAAATCACTAGTGGAAAAATATTTCTGCACCGAATTCCTAACGAGATTGTAGTTTCTATCTTGATGTATGTTATGGTTGTCATAATAATACACAAATAGAAAACTATAGGAATCATGACTAGATTTATGTAAAATCTTGGAAAGCATCAATAGGACGTATTCAAATTGTTACTTAAGTATGCATGTGTTCTAGGTAAATGAAGCTGGTGTATGCTCATGGAATGCCATCAATACTGAGTTATATTAAATTTGACTATGTTGGATCTTTGGATAATGTATGGTCTACATCCAAGTATGTGTTTGCAACAACCTATGAATTACAACCACCACATGCTAGAGAGATGAATCTCCTCCCAACCAAATGCATCTATATATAGCTCTCTCCAAAGTAGGTGGATACTAGCCAGCCATGTGTAGGCCATGTAATTGCATGTGTGCCAAGTGTCCGAGTTAAGTCGAGTTAACTCAAGTGGATGCTTCTAGAAGGCTCTATATCTCTTTGGGAAAAATACTCTCCCCATGTTCCCCATGGGGATTGAACCCAAGACCTCCTCCTTCACATCCTTGAGACTTAACCACTAAGCTAAGTGGATCACTTGTTCACAACAGCACAAAACCTCCTAGTAAGTCTAAACTCAAGATCTGTGGTCATACACACGGATGACGAAACGATGTCCGATTTCAGATCTGTCCAAACGGGCCAGACCCTTGGATCATACACTTACTTTATTTCATTCTTACCCCCTTGGAAAATTATTTTTTCCTTGAAAATAGAGCTATATACATACTATAGGAAACCCCCGAGCCTCATGTTCCAAAACTGGAAGAACATGGTCATGTTCTAAAACTGGAAGAACATGTCTCATGTTTGTGGTGGCATCCCTATCCAAATGATTCAAAACACTGTCTCATTTTGCACTTTGATGGACTGGACAAGTGAAAGAATAATAAGGGTGGATCTAAACGCATCCCTGGCCAATTCACAGTTTTTGGATGTGCAATCTAGGCACAAACATATGAACTAGGTGGATTCAAATTACTAGTCCATCTCTAGGCATAACTGGTGCATGGAGTTAGTAATGAAGGTGGGATTATTATCACTTGCAAGACTTTGAGAACTCTTGATTCACTTGAATTTGTTTTCGAGAACTTGAAGTTTGGTTGTCCCAAACATCTAACTTAGATGTTTGTACAATGGTTTACTTTGATCCAACAATTACTTGATTTTTTCACCCGACTAGAGGACTACTTTGTCCTAATGAGTTTAAAACTCCTAGGTAAATTGTAAGAGAAAGTTTCCATTTTCTTTGAGACCATACTATCACTTTCCCAATACAAATTTGCAATGAAGTTTGTCTAACTTAGGACACTTTTCTCAAAGACTACTTTTTAGCTAAAAGTTCTTGGGAATTGTCAATCTATTGGGAAATTCCTAACTTCTCTATTCTAGAGTAAACTAGACTCTAGGAAATCATTTATGCTATAACTTGAAGCAAAATCAAATAAATAAGTCCACTTAGACTTATTATCTTTTGAAGATTGAAAAGGTCCTTGTACATAACATCTATCTAGGATGTTTTAATTTAGTTATCTAGCTCTAAGCCACTAACCCTAGTCTTTTGCAAAAGGAATCAGATACCATATCTAAGACAATTCCAAAAGATTTGAAAAGCAGAAAGAAATAACTGCAACTCAGTACAACCAATTCAAACTTCGAAGATACGTAAGCTCGCTATGAGTCAAAGTCTAGATGACTTAGGACTTTTAATTTCTCAAAGATCTGCTTCAACATGGTATTGAAGCATTTTATCTATCTTTAAGAGAAATAAGCTTGATTCTCAAAAAGATTCAATGAAAATCAAAAACATCATCCAACCACAAGATACTAGTGTGGTAACCCACATTAGTGTGTCAACCCACAAAGGTTCTGTTGATGAGTTTTGTATTCAAATAATGCTTCACTTGAGACTAAGTTCAGGTCATATTCAGTCTTTCTAACTCCTCACTCGGAATGCAATTCTTGTGCTGTTTTTTTAGTCAAAAGAGTGAATTTACCAAGTTACACTAGGAACTTGGTGCTTGACTTAGTCAATCAAATCCTTGGTTGAAAAGATCAACTCAAAGTCAAAGTCCAACTTTTTAAAAAATTTATCAAATATTTCTGATCGACAACACTTAAACGTGAAGTGTTCTAAGAAGATCTTAGAAGTTACTTACTTCATATCTTCAATTTCCTTGATCTTGAAGTTATCCTGAAGTATCTTGAGATACTAATTTCATTCTTCTTGAATTAAACTCCTTCTTTTGAAGTTTTAATTTCCTAACTTCAAGATCTAACCTAGGTTTAAAAGATACTCATTATCTCACAGTCCGATGTCCCATACCATCTTTCCTAGATCAATCTAAGTTTAAAATCTAGTGTCCCATACCACCCTATTTTATACTTACATTGACGAGTGAGTGAATTTTATCCTAACGTCTAAACATCTCTTGGTAGAGTACCTTCTTGCTTCAATTCTTTACAAGAATTTTGAAGTTTCAGGTATTACTTCTAGGTAGATTTTCTAGGCTTTTTTAATCCCTTCACATGATCGTTTCATGATCTAGTGCTTTCCTTGAGGAACTTGAAAACCTTTTGATGGAATATCCATCCTTCTTTGCTAGGGGTTTCAAATGAAAACCAATCAAAATTCCAAGTACTTGAATTTTCATAGATTCAAGTTCAATTGGTTTATTGACTAGTTTGTAGTGACAAGAGCTTTTGACTTCTTGTCTTTAGAATCCTTTCTTACTGATGCTTTAGGTACCTATCCCGGTCGAGACTTTCCCGGAATCTCCCTACTACTTAAGTCTAAGCATCCGCTGATGCTTTCTAGATTTGTACCAAAATCCCTTTAAGGATAGGAAAACATTATGTTTTACCTTCCACAGACTTAAGTACCGTCTTTACGATTGCAGACTACATTCTTGGAATTTCTTCATTCAGTTCAGACTTAAAACAACTTACTCTTTTCACAATTTTCCATTGAATAAATGGAACTTGAGTAAATAATTACCAAAAGGAATTTTTTTATTGCCAATACTTGGGCAATCTATAGAGTAGTTCCAATCACACACTCTTGGTCAATCATGGCCAAGTTTGATCAAGTCTAGTTGATCTTGCGACTTAAATAAAGACTTAGTCTTTATCCTTAAGATCTCCTGAACTATCAAAAGCTTCTTTGCTTATCCATGGGATTTTAGAGATCTTTCCCCCTCTTAAGTCCAGGCATACACTAATACCCCTCAGATTCCAAAACTGAGAACCTTTGATACACCTTTAGGTTATATCAATATTTGGACTTAAGTACCAATACTAATGGTTTGGGAATTGCTGGGAGTTACTAGCTATCAAACTCACTTGAGAGATTTGAGTCTCACATCTAGGGAGATATATTTCTTTCAAGAACTTTCAATTCCTAGTTAACTAGGCTATTTCCTTTATTGTTTTAACACTAGTGTTGTACTTGGACACTTTAGTATCCTGAAAAAGAGACAATCTTTGATGAATTTTTTAGATTACTAGAACGAACCATTTCTAAATATAACTATGCAACCTGTTGGCATAAGGGTTGAATATTTTTAATAAAAATATAGTTTTTTTTCAAGGATATAAAAATTAATATTTATTCATTAACTTTATGATGCTAATTTCAATACTGGCACATAAATTACAGTGATGTAAGTTAGTGGTTATTTTTTATTAAAATCATGATCTTGTAACTTTCATTGGTCCAAATGCGATAAAATCTTTTATTTTATATATGTCAACATGTTTCTATCCATAATTAGATATTTGCAATGAATTTTACTAGGTTTATGGCATAAAATGAATCTCACTTGTGATATGATAGTCCTATCATCTATGAATTATTTTGCAAAGTGATGGTATGAAAATTCATCATTTTTTATTATCAAAATGCTATTTGATATTATTACAACTAGAAATACTTTTTTGACAACCTTAGGAGTCAAATTTCTATGTCGTTGCTTCTAGTTAGACAATAGCCATTGTTTTTCTACGCTAAGAAAAGGTCATTTTATAAGGAAATATTGCATATGCTACATAATTAAAGTTAACAAGGTATTTTTTCTATATAAAGCAGTTTATAATGTTTATATAATTATTTGATTCATAATATATACCTTATATCATTGAGAAAACCTAATTTTTTAGGATGAATTTTTTCTCGATAGAGAGGAACATGGTCATTCATTGAAATATTGAGATTTTTAGTGGTATGTGAGATACATACAAAATTATTGGTTCAAAGGCATATAGCATATCTTTATGCTACTATATGATGGTTTTGAGATAAGACACACACCATTTTAGTGTTCTTATGAATCAATATCATATAGACGGCTACTAAACTGTATATATATAATGAGCACCCTATATTGTACTAAATTTTTAGTTATAAAACTGATTTTTCTAGTTCCCTAGACTTGTCTTAAATGATTATATGGCAATAAAGTAACATTAGAAAAATGATTCCAATATGACGAAAAAAATTTTTATGGAGATATTTCTTTCTTCTCATATATAAGTTTATTGAAAAATGGGTTTTCTCAACCATATTCAATCATTTCTATATTTGAGTTATCAAAAAAGGTTATTTTTTAAAATATATATTTTTTATAGAGCACCTAGGTATAGGTCTTTATGGGGCTTTAAGGTTTTTTCAAAATTTTAATTGATTGGTATGTGTTGGTGGATTCTTAGACAAGAAGGAGTTTGAGGGTTTGTAGGAGAAAAGGGGAAGAAACAAGAAGAGAAAATACACCTGGAAGCTTCTGCCGATTGATTACAGTAAGACAATTACAAGGTTTGAAGTACAAGACAAGACAATACCTCTGTGCACAATCCCACAGAGTGCCCAATTACAAAATACCAAATATCCCAAAGTCTTCTTGCCGCCGGCCTCCTCTGCATTAGACCTCCACCTGCGTCAAGCTTATCCTTGTGCACACCTTGCACCAAGCTTCCACAAAGGGGGAGGAGTGAATACCTTTTGTCGGCACGCACCCACTGCAATGGGACCTTGAGATACTTGGGGGACTAGCTTAGCACTCTCTGCACAATCCCTTAGGCACTCCCTATGCACTCCTTCACTTCCACTTCTCTGCGTCGTCGCACTGGTGACTCTTTCACTTCTTCCTCTTGCTCTCTTAGACTATGCTCTCTTGCTTACTCTAAGATTGGTCCAAGAATGGCCCTTGCCTTGATTTGAGTGTGCCGATCCCGTATGCTCCTAACTGCAATGGTATCTTGGTGCTCACTTTGATGTCCCAAGATTGTCCTCCCAAGTGGCAGCCAACGACTCACTGTTTTGTCCTGTAGTGATTTTAGTCTAAAACCAAAAATTTTAATGGGGGGCCATACTTTCACCTGTGCGTACACTTTGCTGCTTCACATACCTTAATGTTTCCTTTTAAGTCTTCACTTTTGCACATAAGAGGGGGTTCACCTGAACCTTCCAAAACACTTTAAAACACCCTTTGAACCTTAGGGAAATTAGAGAAAATACCTCTCCAACCTGCAACCCTTTTTCTCCAATTTACCCTTTGTGGACAATTGAACCTTCCAAAACACTTTAAAACACCCTTTGAACCTTAGGGAAATTAGAGAAAATACCTCTGCAACCTGCAACCCATTTTCTCCAATTTACCCTTTGTGGACAATTCATTGTGCACTACCTGTGCACTTTGACACCTGCACTTAACACACTTTGATTTTGCACCTGTTGACTTTGACCTTGAGCTTGTTGACTTTGACCAGTTGACTTTGACTAGTTGACTTTGACCAGTTGACTTTGACCAACATGACTTTTATGGGCTCAACAGTTGCCTACCACCTAATGTGCTCTCCGTTCTGGAGAGCTACAACCAAACCTAGAGCATATAGGACATGACAAGAGAGGAGCAAAACTGTAATAGGGCAGCTGAGCAACAACCAAGACCATCAAGAGCATCGGAGAAAGCACCAGAGAGTATTCAGCAAGATGGGGCGGGGACAGGGGGTGGAGGGGGGCGGTGTGGGGAAGAGGGGAGGGGGGGAAAGGATGGGGTGTGGGGGCGGGGTGAGGCAGAGGGGGAAAAGAGGAATTAATTGAGGGTGGCAATGAAAGAAACCCAACCCAACTAGAGAGAAACCAACCTGTAGTACACAGTCAGAGTAATAAAACAACCAATAATCAACCAGAGATTACAAAATGAACACACAATGAACACTAAACCATAACTCATATAAAAGCAGAAATGAACAAGGAAACAACTGTCCATGGTGAGTACATGAAGTGCCAAGGACTAGCAAGGAGCTGTCGATCAGAAGGAAGTGATGAGCTAAGGAATGACAAGGGAACCAAAAGGGAGAAGTAGATGCATCCTACACCGAGCCTCACAACAAAATGAGTCTATGGAAAAACCAATGAAACTCTGGAAATGTAAATAGAGTGAATACATAGAGCCTAGTGGATAGATACGGAACGCATGACTATGGCAACGGCGGGGAAGGAGGCCTCTCTCCGGGAGGAAGATCGTCCCGAGGTAGAGGTAAGTCGGGTGAGCCGGGGGGAATGATGGCTGCCTCCTTAGTGTAGGCAGCAATCCTGCTCCTGTACCTGCGGAGGTGATCGCGCTCTCGGCGGACCAGCCGACACGCAGGGCTATCACAAATGCCTAATGACGCACGCTGGCGGATCTCCATGAGAGCGCGAGTCGCAACATCAGCCTCATCTCGATACCGGTCCCGGTCCTGCTGCATAGCCCGCAACGCATCCCGCGAGGTCTGCCACTGAGCTGCGGCAGCAGCACGAACGATCGATAGTCATAGCATACTACTGGTGAAGTGCAGTGGTCGTTGAGACGGAATCAAGGGAGAGACGAGCTGCATCGGCGCCATCACTCGCGACGAGGCTCGCATCACAAAGTAGGCCCAAAAATGGTGGGTCGTCGTCGAGGCTAGCCGGGATGGAAGGCTGCGGGTCGGAAGGCTACGCGGCGGGTGGTGGTGGGGGTGGGGCCTGGGTAGGCTGGGGGTAAGTGGGAGAAGCCGGGGGTGAGGGAGGATGACGGGAGGTGGAAGCGGACTCAAGGGATATGGCTGGAGAGGGAGGGGGCTGGGAGGTAGCGGCCGAGGGGTGGAAATGAATAAGCGAGGCAGGGGTAGGGGTAGGAAAGGAATCCATCAAACGCGTACGGACGCGGCGAGCTGGAGAGGGAGTGGAGGCGGCGATGGGAACAGATGCCTGCGGAAGAGTGCGAGGGGCGGTGGGCACGACAAGTGGTGGCGGAGGAGGGGGATGGGAAGAATGGACAATAGGTGGAGGATGGGCGGGGTCAAGAGTGCGGCTTGATGCTATGAGCTGTGTACTAGGCAGATGAAATAGCCAAGCCAACACTGGGGCGGAATAAATGGAGAACGAACGGGTGCCCCGGTGGAGGGCAGTATGGAATCGGCGAGAGCGTAGGAGGAACGACTGGAACATGAGAGTGCCGTATGGAAATGGGCGGCCATGTAAAAAACAAAAGAGGGGGTCAGCTATATGAATATCGTGCAACAGAAGGTCGGAGGAGGGACTACGGAATAAGAAGAAGAAAATGAACGAATGAAGGACAGTGAGCTGGTAGTGGGTGGGCATGGCATCAACGCCATATAAGGAAATGCAAAAAGCGATGGTCTCTTCCCGAGATAACCCCGAGTAAATGGACTGCGGAGCATGAAACGAATGAATGCTAGAACCTATGCCGGCAGCTATGACCGCAGGGGTCAGCGAACCGGATGGAAAATGAGGGAAGTCAAGCAAGGTTGTGCGAATGTCGGACCCTTCTGCCTCGGATAAGAGGAGGGAGGCCAGTCGCCACAGACAGGCCTGACGCAAGCAACCCTCGGGAAGGAGATCGATGAGCGGGATGGGAGGCAAGGCTAAATGCAGGCGGATGGATAGGGTCGAAGATGGGTCGCGATAGTCAACGATGGAGGACGAGGGTGGACGGGGAACAGGAGAGGTGGAATGACTACCGGAACTACGTGCGGGTCGGCCACTAGAACTATCGGAAAGCGTCGGCACGGATGTGGGAGGTGGCGCTACAACGGGAAGGTGGGGACCTGGGGGAAGAGGTCTGGGGCTATGTAACGAGGAACCAGAGAGGGAGAGGCATGGAAGGGAACCCGCGAAAGGCTGACTACCCTGTAAATGGGTAGGGGTGGAAGGCAAAATAGGGTGTGGTGTGCGAGGGACGGGGTGGACTATGGAGGGAAGGGTGACCCGAGGGGCAGGGTGGAGAGTGGCGACAGGGACGGTCGAGATGGAGGCCAGAGTGGTGGACTGGGAGGGAGCCAGAGGCAATAGGGAGCCTACCTCGGGCTCGAAAGGACCGAGAGCCAAGGCTGAAGGAGCAAGCTCTGAGTACGCCTCCGTAGCCATGGAAGAATCCTGCTGGGGAGCGGAAGACGCCATAAGTGCAGAGCAAAATGCTGGCACAAAGTGCTGCTGCAACCATAGATAGCAATGGCTTAAGAAGATAGCTTGAATTTAACTGGGAAAAAACCTAGTAAAACATATGAACTGGGAGTAGAAAACCCAAAAAATGGATCCGGCATGAGCAAATACCCTAAAAACGACTGTAAAAAGGTGAAAAACAGATGGGTACAAAGATAAATACAGTGGAAGCAACATTAGAGAGTGAAACTATATACAAAAAATGAAAGAAAGTAAAAATAAAAAAATAAATTAAACAAATAATAAAATAAAATAAAAGAGAAGAAATAAATAAATAAATAAACTAAAATAAAATAAAATAAACTAAAATAAAAGAAAATAAAATAAAATAAAATAAAAATAAAAATAAACTAAAATAAAAGAAAATAAAAAATAATAAAAAATAAATAAAATAAAATAAAGAAAAAAGAAGTACCTGGGTGGAGGGCCGCGTGAGGTGACGACTGAGTGTAAGGGGGAGGATTATTATATATAGGGGCGAGGGGGGGGGGAAAGGATGGGGTGTGGGGGCGGGGTGATCGGTGGGGGGGGAGGGGGGGGGCAAGGGGGGGGGGGGGGGGGGGGGGTGGTCGGTGGGGGGGGGGGGGGGGTGGGTGGGGGGGGTGGATTTGGTCGGTGGTGGTTGGTGGGGGGTGGGCGGGGGGGGGGGTGGTCGGTGGGGGGTGGGCGGGGGGGGTGGTCGGTGGGGGGGGTGTTGGTGCATTTTACCCAAGCCTACATGCTTGATATATTTGATATCATCCTCATTTGTAAGTCACATGAGTAGTCATGTGAACACCTCTTGTAAAAGAGTTCATTTTTATCTCTTGTAATTGAAAAAAGAAAAAGGAAAAGGATGGCTTACCTCATGCATGATGTAAAAGCAATTTCGTGGCTCTAACTACCAAAACCCACGACTTTTTGAGCTGAGGGAATATCTCCTAACTTTGGGGATCACTTTTAGGTGGAGCCATTCGAATTCGAATTCAAAAATCCCTCTGAGAATAGCTATAAAAGGAGCAAGAAGGAAGAGGCGATTAGTAAGCCTTGTACGTGACCACTTCATGTCATTTTGTAGAGATTGAAGAGCTTACTCCATAGCTCTATCATTCTACTCCCATTGTGCAAAGATTCATTGGCAATGTGGTTGTAATCATATATGAATTTATACATTTATCATCATTCACTTCTCTGTTTTGTTCTCTGCTATACTCACTCAGAGTAGTACCTTCAGAAGGTCATATCTCGAGTTCTACTGATCCATTTTCAGTTTTTCAATATGCGTGGGATAGCTCTTACTGTCTAGTTTTTGCATATAAAATTTCAAGGTCATTAGAATTATAATTGTGGAGATATCTGCATTTTACTGCTCACTGGTTTATCTCTGCAGAGCCCCGAGAATGGTGGGCATGTTCTAGAAATTGATGAAACTTGTTCTCAGTGCTCAGTCCATCATTTGAAGTGTTTTAACTTGGATTGGGAAGCTTGCTAAGTCTATCTGCTATGCCCAAAACGAATTTTTCTAATTCCTACCAGGTTGAGAGCACTGTTCATTTTTTCCAGCAAGTGTATGTCCAAAAATAGCAAGTTTTGGGAGCTAGTCATTTCGCAACTAGTCTGTCTTGACTTAAACTTTTGGGATACATGTTCCAAAGTACTTGGCTGATATTTTGGTGGATTTAGGAAGCTCAAAGCGACACCTACTCATCTTTGGATTGCATCCACCATCTCTCTTCATAGTGGTATCAGAGCATAGTCAAACAACATGGGAGATGGATTTCCATTAACAATTGACAAATTGAATCGAAACAACTACCCGGCATGGTCTCTAAGGATGGAGGCTTACCTTCAAGGGAGGAGTCTATATGGATTCATATCGGGAGATGAAGCAATGCCAACCATGAGGAACAAAGGGCAACCATCACATGAAGAAGTGGAAGGACTTTCGAATTGGTGTTCGAAGGATGCACTTGCAAGGTCCTATATTCTAAACTCAATCTCTGATTTTCTTTTACCTCATGTCAAGGGATGCAAGACATCAAGAGAGACCTGGAATGCACTTGCTTCTTTCTTCTCTTCCAACACTCGAGCAAGGAAGAACCAATTGTGGATGGAGTTCACAACAATGAAGAAAAGCCCGAAGCAAAATGTGACTGATTATGTCACAAAGATGAAGGAGATTTCCGACCAACTTGGAAGCATTGGAGAGGTAATTGAAGAGGAGCAAATCATAAGACAAATCATGAATGGAATCAAAGCACATGGATTTATACATGGATATGCATGTACCTGACCTCAACACACTCATGGGCCAATCTTCACTCATGAAGCAAAGATTAGCAAAGGTGGTGAGTCCTCAAGAGGTAATCAAACTTCTGCCTTATACTCAAGTCAAAGAATAGGAAGAATGAAGATGAAGGTAGCTCTTTCCAAGCAAACTTTGCAGGTAGAGGAAGAGCTAGAGGAAGAGGCAGAGGTGGAAAGCAAGGCAGAGGGAGATTCCAATCATCTCTACCTTGCAACATATGTGGCTTATCTAACCATACTACTGAAGAATGTTTCAAGAATCCAAGGAACTCAAGAGGAAGACGATTCAATAGAGGTGGCTATGGATCAAATAGAGGCAGATACAATGGAGGCTACAACAACAACAACTACTACAACAACAATTACAACAACAACAATTATCAAAGTGGCCATAGAGGAAGAAGAGACTACAATAACTATGCAGAGGACCAAAGTCAAGAAGATTCATTATTGATTATGAATCTATCAATGAAGAAGGGTAAGGATGATGATCACATATTTTACATTGATTTGGGATGCTCGAACCATGTAGCACGAAATGTGGCTTTACTTTCTGATTTGGAAGATCCTCATAACAAGCATGAAGTGCAGACAGGAGATGACACAAAGCACTCAGTGGAGAAGATAGGTAATGTGAAGACATGAGATGGGAATATGAACCTCTTAAGCAAAGTCTTGTATGTCCCTACAATTACAAAAAATTTAAGAAGTGTTGGACAGATTGTTGAAAATGGATTGCAGGTTAGATTCAACCGATTTGGAGCATATGTTGAAGACCCAAGGCAAGGCTTTCGAAGGATTGCCAAAGGAGAAAAGACAGGAAGGCTTTTCACTTTTGAAGTGGAAGATACAAAGAACATAGCTTTGTTTAGCTATGGATCTCAAACTCTAACAGAATTGGAGATATGGCACAAAAGGCTTGCTCACATTGGTGAGAGGACACTCAAACAGATTTGTAGGGACCAAAGTGTACTTGGTTTGCCTAATATCACAAGGCAACACATGATTTATAAGTGTGAAGCTTGTCAACTCGGCAAGGCTCATAGACAACCTTTCAATAAGAAAGGTTATATGTATCAAAATCCTTTGGATCTAGTGCACACGGATGTGTGGGGTCCAAGTAAGGAGCCATCTATATCAGGCTCAAGATATTATGTGTCTTTCATAGATGATTGTAGCAAGTGGACCATTTTGTTTTTCATGAAGCACAAGGATGGTGTTTAATTGCTTTAAGAAGTATATTGCTCTTGTTGAAAACAAAACAGTTAGGACTTTGAAACGACTCAGATCAGATGGTGGAGGAGAATACTTCTCTTCTGAATTTGATGCCTTCTTGCATGAAAGAGGCATTAAAAGGGAAGTCACTACAAGGTATACACCCGAACTCAATGGTGTAGCAGAGAGGAGGAACAGAGCTATTGTCAAAGCAGCAAGGTCCATGCTCAACGAAAAGAGACTGCCAAACTACCTATGGGCAGAGGCTGTGTCTACAGCCACATGTCTCATAAATAGACTTCCATCTAAGTCACTGGATGGAACCACTCCATATGAAGTGTGGAATGGAAGAAGACCTAGTCTAGAGCATTGTAAAATCTTTGGATGCTTAGCCTATACTCACATTCCTTCTCAAGTAAGAGGGAAATTGGATCCCAAGGCAGAGAAGTGTGTATTCATTGGTTATGATCAAAACCAAAAAGGATATAAATTGTACAATCCAACCAATAAAGGATTTTCTGTGAGTAGAGATGTAATTTTTGATGAAAACAAATCATGGTTTGATGATGACAGGAAAGTGAAGCTGCCGTATGACTTGGATGAAGACTTTCCATCACTTCAACGAAAGGAGCCAAAGCAGATTGAAGAAAGTGATTCGGAGATTGACCTAGAAGACTTGGAAAGACTAAAGCTATGGAAGAACAAAGGTAAAGCAAAGATGCAGGATGCTACATATGGACCTGAGAGCTCACATCAACCACTTAGAAGGTCTTCAAGGGAGAAGAAGAAACCAGAGAGGTTTGGTTAAGATACTTCTTTGGTCACCAAGCACTCAATCTACATTGCAAAGGATTCAACCAATGAAGAACCTACCACATTTGAAGAAGCACAAAGCAAGAAAGCTTGGAGAGATGCAATGGATGAAGAAATGGACGCCTTGAAGGAGAATGACACTTGGGAGCTTGTACCTAACAAGCCATCTATGAAGGTAATTGGATCTCGATGGATATACAAAATCAAGAGGAATCCAGATGGAAGTATAAATAGACACAAAGCAAGGTTAGTTGCTAAAGGGTTTGCTCAAACCCATGGTATTGATTATGAGGAGACTTTCTCTCCTGTTGCAAAAATGCCTACAATTAGGGTTCTCATTAGTCTTGCTGCATCTAGAAATTGGAATCTTTATCAACTTGATGTAAAGAATGCTTTTTTGAATGGATGGATTTCTGAGGAAGTGTATATGGCATAACCTCCTGGATATGAGGATGCACATCATCCTAACTATTTATGCAAACTAAAGAAAGCTTTGTATGGATTGAAGCAAGCTCCAAGAGCTTGGAATTTCAGATTGGTGACTTATTTGCAGGACCAAGGATTCAAAGCTAGCAAGGCGGATACCTCTTTGTTCATAAAGAGGAATGGATCTGAAGTGATCTATTTATGTGTGTATGTTGATGATATTATTATCACAGGCAATGATCTTGAAGGAATCAAACAGGTAAAGAGTCAGATGAAGGAGGAGTTCAAAATAAGTGACCTCGGACAACTCACTTATTTTCATGGATTGGAATTGATCTATACAGATTCAGGTATATACATCACACAAAGGAAGTATGTCCATGACATGCTCGTCAAGTTCAAGATGGAAAATACCAAGTGTGCAGGTACACCTATGGAGCAAAATCATAAGCTTAGTGCTTATGAAGGAGAGCCAATTGAAGACATCACAAGCTATCAAAGCTTGGTTGGAAGTTTGAACTATGCAACACTCACAAGGGTGGATATATGCTATAGTGTTAGCATATTGAGTCAGTTTATGCATAAGCCGAGAAGACCACATATGGAAGCGGCCAAGAGAGTCCTCAAGTACCTAAAAAGGGGACCATGAATGAAGGTTTGTTCTATTTATATACTTCAGATATTGAGCTAAAGGTCTACTCAGATGCAGATTGGGCCGGATCTAAAGATGATAGAAGAAGCACATCAGGGTATATATCATTTGCACGTTCAAAAATCATTTCTTGGTCATCGAAGAAGCAACCAACCATGGCATTATCTTCTACTAAAGCAGAATATAGAGGCTTGGCTAAAGCAACTCAAGAAATCATGTGGTTAAAGTCTTTGTACACAGATCTTGGACTTCATTCTTCAACACCTCATATTTTTGGTGACAACACAAGCTCACTACATCTAGCAGCTAATCCGGTATACCATGCTAGAACCAAGCATATTGAAGTCCACTACCATTACGTAAGGGAGAAGCTAATGAGCAAGGATATTCAACTATCCTATGTCTCTACAGATATGCAATGTGCCGACATGTTGACTAAAGCTCTTGATGGTACAAAATTAAGTATATTCAAGTTGATGATTGGCTTGAAAGAAATCAAGGACAATTGAAGACTGATTTGGAGGCCAAGCATGTTAGGCTTGAGGGGGAGCTGTTGGTGCATTTTACCCAAGCCTACATGCTTGATATATTTGATATCATCCTCATTTGTAAGTCACATGAGTAGTCATGTGAACACCTCTTGTAAAAGAGTTCATTTTGATCTCTTGTAATTGAAAAAAGAAAAAGGAAAAGGATGGCTTACCTCATGCATGATGTAAAAGCAATTTCGTGGCTCTAACTACCAAAAGCCACGACTTTTTGAGCTGAGGGAATATCTCCTAACTTTGGGGATCACTTTTAGGTGGAGCCATTCGAATTCGAATTCAAAACTCCCTCCAAGAACAGCTATAAAAGGAGCAAGAAGGAAGAGGCAATTAGCAAGCCTTGTACGTGACCACTTCATGTCATTTTGTAGATATTGAAGAGCTTACTCCATAGCTCTATCATTCTACTCCCATTGTGCAAAGATTCATTGCTAATGTGGTTGTAATCATATATGAATTTATACATTTATCATCATTCACTTCTCTGTTTTGTTCTCTGCTATACTCACTCAGAGTAGTACCTTCAGAAGGTCATAGCGCGCGTTCTACTGATCCATTTTCAGTGTTTTAATATGCGTTGGATAGCTCTTACTGTCTAGTTTTGGCATATACAATTTCAAGGTCGTTCGATTTATAATGATGGAGATATCTGCATTTTAGTGCTCACTGGTCTATCTCTGCAGAGCCCCGAGAATGGTGGGCATGTTCCAGAAATTGATGAAACTTGTTCTCAGTGCTCAATCCATCATTTGAAGTGTTTTAACTTGGATTGGGAAGCTTACTAAGTCTATTTGCTATGCCCAAAAGGAATTTGTCTAATTCCTACCAGGTTGAGAGCACTGTTCATTTTTTCTAGCATGTGTATGTCCAAAAATAGCAACTTTTGGGAGCTAGTCATTTCGCAACTACTCTGTCTTGACTTAAACTTTTGGGATACATGTTCCAAAGTACTTGGCTGATATTTTGGTGGATTTAGGAAGCTCAAAGTGACACCTACTCATCTTTGGATTGCATCCACCATCTCTCTTCACAGTGGTATCAGAGCATAGTCAAGAAACATGGGAGATGGATTTCCATCAACAATTGACAAATTGGATCGAAACAACTACCCGGCATGGTCTCTAAGGATGGAGGCTTACCTTCAAGGGAGGTATCTATATGGATTCATATCCGGAGATGAAGCAATGCTAACCATGAGGAACAAAGGGCAACCATCACATGAAGAAGTGGAAGGACTTTCGAATTGGTATTCGAAGGATGCACTTGCAAGGTCCTATATTCTAAACTCAATCTCTGATTTTCTTTTACCTCATGTCAAGGGATGCAAGACATCAAGAGAGACTTGGAATGCACTTGCTTCTTTCTTCTCTTCCAACACTCGAGCAAGGAAGAACCAATTGTGGATGGAGTTCACAACAATGAAGAAAAGCCCGAAGCAAAATGTGACTGATTATGTCACAAAGATGAAGTAGATTTCCGACCAACTTGAAAGCATTGGAGAGGTAATTGAAGAGGAGCAAATCATAAGACAAATCATGAATGGAATCAAAGCAGACGACAAGTGGGAGTCATTCACAACAGCCATGGATTTATACATGGATATGCAGGTACCCGACCTCAACACACTCATGGGCCAACTCTTCACTCATGAAGCAAAGATTAGCAAAGGTGGTGAGTCCTCAAGAGGTAATCAAACTTCTGCCTTATACTCTGATAAAGCTAAGGTCAAGGACAAGTCAAAGAATAGGAAGAATGAAGATGAAGGTAGCTCTTTCCAAGCAAACTTTGCAGGTAGAGGAAGAGCTAGAGGAAGAGGCAGAGGTGGAAAGCAAGGCAGGGGGACATTCCAATCATCTCAACCTTGCAACATATGTGGCTTATCTAACCATACTACTGAAGAATGTTTCAGGAATCCAAGGAACTCAAGAGGAAGAGGATTCAATAGAGGTGGCTATGGATCAAATAGAGGCAGATACAATGGAGGCTACAACAACAACAACTACTACAACAACAATTACAACAGCAACAATTATCAAAGTGGCCATAGAGGAAGAAGAGACTACAATAACTATGGAGAGGACCAAAGTCAAGAAGATTCATTATTGATTATGAATCTATCAGTGAAGAAGGGTAAGGATGATGATCACATATTTTACATTGATTCGGGATGCTCGAACCATGTAGCAGGAAATGTGGCTTTACTTTCTGATTTGGAAGATCCTCATAACAAGCATGAAGTGCAGACAGGAGATGACACAAAGCACTGAGTGGAGAAGATAGGTAATGTGAAGACATCAGATGGGAATATGAACCTCTTAAGCAAAGTCTTGTATGTCCCTACAATTACCAGAAATTTAATAAGTGTTGGACAGATTGTTGAAAAAGGATTGCAGGTTAGATTCAACCGAGTTGGAGCATATGCTGAAGTCCCAAGGCAAGGCTTTTGAAGGATTGCCAAAGGAGAAAAGACAGGAAGGCTTTTCACTTTTGAAGTGGAAGATACAAAGAACATAGCTTTGTTTAGCTATGGATCTCAAACTCTAATAGAGTTGGAGATATGGCACAAAAGGCTTGCTCACATTGGTGAGAGGACACTCAAACAGATTTGCAGGGACCAAAGTGTACTTGGTTTGCCTAATATCACAAGGCAACACATGATTTATAAGTGTGAAGCTTGTCAACTCGGCAAGGCTCATAGACAACCTTTCAATAAGAAAGGATATATGTATCAAAATCCTTTGGATCTAGTGCAGAGGGATGTGTGGGGTCCGAGTAAGGAGCCATCTATATCAGGCTCAAGATATTATGTGTTTTTCATAGATGATTGTAGCAGGTGGACCATTCTCTTTTTCATGAAGCACAAGGATGAAGTGTTTAATTGCTTTAAGAAGTATATTGCTCTTGTTGAAAACCAAACAGGTAGGACTTTGAAACGACTCAGATCAGATGGTGGAGGAGAATACTTCTCTTCTGAATTTGATGCCTTCTTGCATGAAAGAGGCATTAAAAGGGAAGTCACTACAAGGTATATTCCCGAACTCAATGGTGTAGCAGAGAGGAGGAACAGAGCTATCGTCGAAGCAGCAAGGTCCATGCTCAACGAAAAGAGACTGCCAAACTACCTATGGGCAGAGGTTGTGTCTACAGCCACATAATCTCATAAATAGACTTCCATCTAAGTCACTAGATGGAACCACTCCATATGAAGTGTGGAATGGAAGAAGACCTAGTCTAGAGCATTGTAAAATCTTTGGATGCTTAGCCTATGCTCACATTCCTTCTCAAGTAAGAGGGAAATTGGATCCCAAGGCAGAGAAGTGTGTATTCATTGGTTATGATCAAAACCAAAAAGGATATAGATTGTACAATCCAACCAATAAAGGATTTTGTGTGAGTAGAGATGTAATTTTTGATGAAAACAAATCATGGTTTGATGATGACAGGAAAGTGAAGCTGCCGTATGACTTGGATGAAGACTTTCCATCACTTCAACCAAAGGAGCCAAAGCAGATTGAAGAAAGTGATTCGGAGATTGACCTAGAAGACTTGGAAAGACTAAAGCTATGGAAGAACAAAGGTAAAGCAAAGATGCAGGATGCTACATATGGACCCGAGAGCTCACATCAACCACTTAGAAGGTCTTCAAGGGAGAAGAAGAAACCAGAGAGGTTTGGTTATGATACTTCTTTGGTCACCAAGCACTCAATCTACATTGCAAAGGATTCAACCAATGAAGAACCTACCACATTTGAAGAAGCACAAAGCAAGAAAGCTTGGAGAGATGCAATGGATGAAGAAATGGACGCCTTGAAGGAGAATGACACTTGGCAGCTTGTACCTAACAAGCCATCTATGAAGGTAATTGGATCTCGATGGATATACAAAATCAAGAGGAATCCAGATGGAAGTATAAATAGACACAAAGCAAGGTTAGTTGCTAAAGGGTTTGCTCAAACCCATGGTATTGATTATGAGGAGACTTTCTCTCCTGTTGCAAAAATGCCTACAATTAGGGTTCTCATTAGTCTTGCTGCATCTAGAAATTGGAATCTTTATCAACTTGATGTAAAGAATGCTTTTTTGAATGGATGGATTTCTGAGGAAGTGTATATGGCACAACCTCCTGGATATGAGGATGCACATCATCCTAACTATGTATGCAAACTAAAGAAAGCTTTGTATGGATTGAAGCAAGCTCCAAGAGCTTGGAATTTCAGATTGGTGACTTATTTGCAGGACCAAGGATTCAAAGCTAGCAAGGCGGATACCTCTTTGTTCATAAAGAGGAATGGATCTGAAGTGATCTATTTATGTGTGTATGTTGATGATATTATTATCACAGGCAATGATCTTGAAGGAATCAAACAGGCAAAGAGTCAGATGAAGGAGGAGTTCAAAATAAGTGACCTCGGACCAGTCACTTATTTTCATGGATTGGAATTGATCTAGATTCAGGTATATACATCACACAAAGGAAGTATGTCCATGACATGCTCGTCAAGTTCAAGATGGAAAATACCAAGTGTGCAGGTACACCTATGGAGCAAAATCATAAGCTTAGTGCTTATGAAGGAGAGCCAATTGAAGACATCACAAGCTATCAAAGCTTGGTTGGAAGTTTGAACTATGCAACACTCACAAGGGTGGATATATGCTATAGTGTTAGCATATTGAGTCAGTTTATGCATAAGCCGAGAAGACCACATATGGAAGCGGCCAAAAGAGACCTCAAGTACCTAAAGGGGACCATGAATGAAGGTTTGTTCTATCCATATACTTCAGATATTGAGCTAAAGGTCTACTGTGATGCAGATTGGGCCGGATCTAAAGATGATAGAAGAAGCACATCAGGGTATATATCATTTGCAGGTTCAAAAATCATTTCTTGGTCATCGAAGAAGCAACCAACCGTGGCATTATCTTCTACTGAAGCAAAATATAGAGGTTTGGCTAATGCAACTCAAGAAATCATGTGGTTAAAGTCTTTGTACACAGATCTTGGACTTCATTCTTCAACACCTCATATTTTTGGTGACAACACAAGCTCACTACATCTAGCAGCTAATCCGGTATACCATGCTAGAACCAAGCATATTGAAGTCCACTACCATTACGTAAGGGAGAAGCTAATGAGCAAGGATATTCAACTATCCTATGTCTCTACAGATATGCAATGTGCCGACATGTTGACTAAAGCTCTTGATGGTACAGAATTAAGTAGATTCAAGTTGATGATTGGCTTGCAGAAAATCAAGGACAATTGAAGACTTATTTGGAGGCCAAACATGTTAGGCTTGAGGGGGAGCTCTGGTGCATTTTACCTAAGCCTACATGCTTGATATATTTGATATCATCCTCATTTGTAAGTCACATGAGTAGTCATGTGAACACCTCTTGTAAAAGAGTTCATTTTTATCTCTTGTAATTGAAAAAAGAAAAAGGAAAAGGATGGCTTACCTCATGCATGATGTAAAAGCAATTTCGTGGCTCTAACTACCAAAAGCCACGACTTTTTGAGCTGAGGGAATATCTCCTAACTTTGGGGATCACTTTTAGGTGGAGCCATTCGAATTCGAATTCAAAACTCCCTCCAAGAATAGCTATAAAAGGAGCAAGAAGGAAGAGGCGATTAGCCAGCCTTGTACGTGACCACTTCATGTCATTTTATAGAGATTGAAGAGCTTACTCCATAGCTCTATCATTCTACTCCCATTGTGCAAAGATTCATTGCCAATGTGGTTGTAATCATATATGAATTTATACATTTATCATCATTCACTTCTCTGTTTTGTTCTCTGCTATACTCACTCAGAGCAGTACCTTCTGAAGGTCATATCTCGAGTTCTACTGATCCAATTTCAGTGTTTTAAATTGTGTTGGATAGCTCTTACTATCTAGTTTGCGCATAAAAAATTTCAACGTCATTAGATTTATAATTGTGGAGATATCTGCATTTTACTTCTCACTGGTCTATCTGTGCAGAGCCCCGAGAATGGTGGGCATGTTCCAAAAATTGATGAAACTTGTTCTCAGTGCTCAGTCCATCATTTGAAGTGTTTTAACTTGGATTGGGAAGCTTGCTAAGTCTATTTGCTATGCCCAAAAGGAATGTGTCTAATTCCTACCAGGTTGAGAGCACTGTTCATTTTTTCCAGTAGGTGTATGTCCAAAAATAGCAAGTTTTGGGAGCTAGTCATTTCGCAACTAGTCTGTCTTGACTTAAACTTT
Source organism: Ceratopteris richardii (assembly GCA_020310875.1). NCBI lineage: Eukaryota > Viridiplantae > Streptophyta > Polypodiopsida > Polypodiales > Pteridaceae > Ceratopteris > Ceratopteris richardii. The sequence goes on along the minus strand of CM035415.1, from coordinate 180,779,205 downwards.
TGGGATACATGTTCCAAAGTACTTAGCTGATATTTTGGTGGATTTAGGAAGCTCAAAGGGTCTACTAATCAACTCTGAAGTCTCAGTTGGCTGGTGTGAAACTGGTTGTAGCGACACCTACTCATCTTTGGATTGCATCCACCATCTCTCTTCACAGGGGGAGAGGGCAGAGGGGGGGGGGGGGGGGGCGCGAGGTTTTTTTTTTTTTTTTTTTCTTTGCAGAAAGAGAAAACGCCCCCTATGGGGCCTCTCTTTTTTTTTTTTTTTAATTGTCCCAAAAATCAAAGAAAATACATAAAAAATCCAAAAAAATTGCAAAAAAATTCAAAAAATTTTCAAAAAAATTCTCAAAAATTTTGCTACAGGCCTAAGCTAGAATTTTGCAATCAAACCTACCGACAGCTTCCTTTATTCCTCAAATTTGGCAAGAAAATGACATCAGAAAGGGATAAAAATGCCAAAAAAAAGCTAAAAATGCTAGAGAAATTTCCAAAAATACCCAAAAGTTTTACTTTTGGAGAGCTTATGGAATGCCTTCTAGGTTTTCTAAAAATCCCAGTATCAAGAATGAAAATGATAAAGAAAACTACTAAAACTGAGCAAATTTTGATGAGAAAGCTATGTACAACCTGGACAGATTTTGCAGTTCCAGGTGATCCATACTTCTTCAAGTGTGTTGATGATAGGCCTTGAGCCTCTATATGTTGACCAGTGGCAAGGCCTCTCCTTTCAGCGTCTCTAACTCCACAACACCCCAATTCAGCATTGTTTTGACTCTATAAGGTCCTTCCCAATGTGGAAGCCATTTTCCTCTTAGTTGTGTATGAAGATGAGGTCTATGGAGAAGAACAAACATGCCTGCTTCAATGTTGTTGTTCCACAGATGTCGATCGTGTGCCTCCTTCCTCTTCATCTGAGTCTCTATCAATTGTTTCGTTGCTAGTAGACGAATCTCCTCTACTTTATGTAGTGCTCCGAGCCTCTGAGAGACCTCACAATCCTTCTTGCCCTGCATGAATGCAATCTTAGGTGAACCATGTAAAAATTCAAAGGGCTCAATGGGCAATATGCCATAAACTAGCTGGAATGGAGAATATCCTGTGGCCTCTTTGTAGGCTAACCTGTATGCCCACAATGTACTTTGATAAGCAATGCCCCATGAAGTGGGTTGCAACATACACTCCTTTCTTAACATTGAGATTAAAACCTTATTTGTCAACTCAGCCTGTCCATTGGCTCTTGGATAGTAAGCACAAGAGGTCCTATGTAGAATTCTATACCTGTTGAAAATTTCCTGTAGGACCTTATTGACAAAATGTGTACCTTGATCTGTACAAATTTCAAGTGGGCATCCAAACCTGCAAATGATGCTACTATAAATGAAATCGGCAACAGTTTGTGCAGTGCAATCGGGGGAGGCAATAGCTTCAGCCCACTTTGTAGCATAATCTGTAGCTATCAAGAGATATTTTTCTCTTTTTGGAATTGCGGGAGGGTAGATGGGCCCTACAAAATCTAGCCCCCACTTCTCAAATGGTTGCGAGGAAGTGGAAACAACCAAGGGGTTATGCCTCTGCTTTTTTGGCTTAGGTCCACACCTCTGGCAAATATCACATGCCTTTCCCCATTCATCTGCATCCTTAAATAGTGTAGGCCACCATAGACCAGCATCCAGTATCCTCTGACTCATAATATGCCCTGGAAGGTGCCCACCACCTGTTCCTTCATGTGCAGAGTGAAAGACTTCCCTCACTTCTTCTTCGTCCAAACACTTCCTGAACCTGTCATCCTTGCCCTGTCTATACAATTTATCTTCAATGAAGGTATATGGTCTACTCTTGATTAGCAGTCTCTTCTTTTGTACAGCACTAGCCTTTTCTGGATACAACCCAGTTTTAATGAAATTTTTGATGTCATAATACCAACCTTGAGCTTGTACAACAAACAGATGAGCATCTGGAAAGTCATCATTGATTCCACTAGTTTGATTCATCATATTGATTCTGGATAAGTGATCCGCCATAACATTTTCTTTACCTGGTTTATGAACTACAGAAAAATCAAACTCTTGGAACAACAATAACCACCTCCATATTCTACCAGTGGCTTGTGGTTTATTGAGTAGGTATTTTAGTGGTTGGTGATCTGTTATAATAATAAATTTTACTCCCAGTAAGTAATGACAGAATTTTTGGACAGCAAAGACCATTGCTAGGGCTTCCCTTTCTGTAGTACTGTAATTCCTTTCAGCCTTGGTCAAGATTCTACTGGCATATTGAATTGGTCTGTCCACTTTAAATTCTTCACTGGGTTGGGTCAAAACTGCCCCCACTGCATACGCACTGGCATCTACATGTATATGAAAGATTTTGACCACTCAGGTGTGACCAAAATAGGAGCAGACACTAACCTTGACCGTAATGTTTGATATGCTTTTTCCTCCTCTTCTTCCCATTTAAAAGGTACTTCCTTACCTGTAAGTCTAGCCAGAGTTCTAGCTATCTCTGCATACATTTTTATAAACCTTCTATGGTATCCAGTATGCCCCAAGAAACTCTGAATCTCTTTAGGGGATTTAGGTTTAGGCAACTTTAATATAGAATGATTTTGTCGGGATCTGGGGCCATACCTTTAGCCGACACCACATGTCCTAAGAGAGCTCCTTCTGTCACAAGGAAATGACATTTGTTTGGATTGAGCTTTAACTTAGTCTCCCTGCATCTTTTGAAAACATTCTGCAGCTGCCTCAAGTGGTGGTCCAAACAATCTAGACGAGTTTCTTTGTGAGATCCTGAAAACGAAGAGAAGTCATCCATGAAGATTCTAAGTGATTCCAGCAATAGGGGGCCAAAAATGAGATTGACCGTTCTGTTAAAGGTGGCTGGAGCATTTCTGAGCCCAAATGGCATTTTTACATACACATATGTTCCCCAAGGTGTGATAAAAGCAGTCTTGTCACGATCCTCTGGATGTATTGATATTTGGTTATAGCCACTGAATCCATCCATAAAGCTATATAATGCATGCCCAGCCACTTCTTCAATGACCTATTCTGCAAAAGGCATTGGGAAACCATCTGGAATGGTCACCTTGTTGAGTGCTCTAAAGTCAACACAAATTCTGATTTTATTAGAATTCTTCTTTGGTACTATAACCATAGGTGAGAGCCACTCTGAGTGTTCAACGGGAATGATGATTCCTCTAAAGTCAACACAAATTCTGATTTCATTAGAATTCTTCTTTGGTACTATAACCATAGGTGAGAGCCACTCTGAGTGTTCAACGGGAATGATGATTCTTGCATCCTCCATCTTTTGGATTTCCACATAGATAGCTTCAGCATATTTTGGATTAAGTCTATAACTTTTTCCTCTTATGGGTTTGGCTCCATCAACCAGAGGGATTCTATGCTCTCCATAAGTTGCAGGCACTCCTTCTAAGTCTTTATAATGTCAGGCAAAAACATCTACATACTCGGTCAAGAATGATTTTACCTTTTCAAGGAGCCCTGAGCGGCTCCACAACCAAGTGGCCACCAAAACTGGCCGATTATTGTCTTGAGTGCCTAATTGTATTTCTTGGACAGGATTTCTCTCTACCATATTATCTTCGTGTGCATCTGCTTCCTTTTCTTCTTCTACTAGCTTTTCGTACATTGCTTCATAAGCAGGTGTATTTTGGACTTCAATGTGTTCCTCCTTGTCCTGCATCCATCCTGCAGGGATTTCTTGAATTGGGAAAGACCATTCTTCACTAGAATTTTTTACCTTGCCTTTAGCTTTAGAAACTTCTTTATCTGTGGTTGTCATATCCTCCTCCAAGTTGTATTTGAGGGGTGTCTTCCTACCCCTTCTGTGGTCTGTGATGGGCTCTCCCAATCCATCAACCTGGACTTTTTCCTTATCTTCATCATAACCTTCAATCGTGCAAGAATTATTAAGAAAAATTCCAAAACAAGAGGAAGAGTTGCCTGCTTGGAGCCAATTTAGAATATCCTCTTCTTCCTCAAAATCTATTTGGGGTTGATCCTCCGATTCTGTTTCCATGCAAATGCCAACTGTTTGCATCATGGTAGTGTTTCCTTGATTATTTGGGCCCTCTTCTAAATGAATCCACATAGTGTCCTTGCCCCAATCATGAATGACACTTGCATGCCTCAGCCATGGTCGTCCAATTAAGAGAGGAAATCCTCCTTCAACCTGGGGCAATCTTAAAACCACAAAATCCAGAATGAATAGATTACCTTGTACTTCAAGTGGAACTTTTGGGACCACTCCCAAGGGCCTTACTTTGCTCTGATCTGCCAAAGTAACAGTGAAATTTGCAGGCCTTGAAGGATGGAGTCCAATCTTTTTCATTGTGTGTTCAAGCATCAAGTTAATGCCAGAACCACCATCCACAATAACTCCTTGAAATTCATGACCTTTGATAGATACTGTTAGCCGAGGACTTTTATAATCTGTAAGGGGTGCTTCCCCTACAATTTTTCCTTTATGTAAAACAGTAGCCTTTGCCACCAAACTTGTAGTGGAAGCCTCATCAATTATCTGCAATAACTCTGATCTGAATTTCCCATCCATCTTTATTAATTCAAAAATACTAACCTCCTTCTTCATGGACTTGAGTAGTTTTGAAGCCTCTGATTCCTTGAGAGCTTGGACTCCAGTTGACTTATCAAGCTCCTCATGAGCCCTGTTGAAGGCATGCCCAATGGCATCACTGGTGCATATGAGATCTTCTTTTTGACTTGTATCTGCACCTGTGGTGACTTTATCTTCAGATGTTTCTCTATTTTGATTCCCTTCCTTAATCTTTGATTCTTGTCTTATGTCTACTTGAGCCTTCCCCTTGCTTCTTGTCTGCATAGTCAAAGATTCTATTTCTTCTAATTGCACCACCCTGGTAGATGGAGATGGTTCATTGATTGGATCACACACTTCTTCCTTGTGCACAGAAATCATTTGAATGTGGGGCCCGGAGGAAGAGGCTTGATTCTTAGGACAACAATTTGTATAATGGTCTCTTGCATCAGGGCAGTTCCTATAGGGAGGGGCATTTTCTGGTAGGGTGCACCTACTTTGATAATGCCCACATTCTCCACATCTGAAACAGATGATTGGCCTCCTAGGCCCATTTCCAAAGTTATTCCTCTGTCTAGGAGTATAGTTGTTACCTTGATTTGGTGCAGCAGCCATCACATTTGCTAGTGTTGGGGGTCCTCCTTGTGTCCAATATGTCGTTGTAGGCATTCCTCTTGATTGGCATTTATGGGCCTCATGGCCAACCTTCCTGCATAATTGACAAGTCACACTTAACAGAGGACATTCACTTACTATGTGACCTTGCTTGCTGCACATGGAACACCAAAGTCCACTCTTGATGCCACCTCCTTTGAGCTCCTGCAACTCCTGCCGCAGCTGACCCAATTCCTCTGCCTGGGCCTCCTCCTCCTTTTGGAGCTTTAGTGCTTCAATCTCTCTTCTCAAGTGAGCAACAACATTCTCTTCCTCTTTGTAGGGCTTATTTCTCTTTAAGCCCTCCAACTCTTTCCTTAGCTGTATCACTGGATCCTCCATTTCTGTACCATATGTTGGTTGGGAAGAGGTTGCTCCATACTGGTACCTTATCTGCTCCAAGCGTGTGGGTGTGCTGATGAACTCCTCTATGGAGGCTGAAGGTAGTACTAATTCCTTTATTTTGCATTGGGTGGCCACTGGTAGGGGCTTAGCCAACCATTTCTTGACAAAAAAATCGTGGGGTGGATCTGGAAATTTATCCATTAGTGCTTTGGCCCGAGTCACAAACTCTGGGAACTTTTCTCCTGGACCTAATCTTAAAATTTCTAGCTCTTCTATGATAATCTCCGCAGTGTTGCCATGCTGGAACTGATTTTTTAAAGCATCTTTCATCACATCCCAAGTGGTAAAATGGTTTTCAGCAAACTGGCTGAACCACTTATCAGCTAATCCCTCTAATGTGGCAGGGAAGAGAATCAAAAAAGCATCCTCCCTACCCATTAGGCCTCTAGTCTTACATAGTGCTAAAAACCTTCTAATGTGTTCATCTGGATCCTCCTGAGCTAGGTCTTTGAAAGAAGGAAACTTAATATTTAATCTAGAGAGTAAAGTTTCCAAGTCTACCTGACCCGCCATGTTCTTGACTGATGATGTGGAAGATAGTGGACTGGGGGACCTTCTAACAACCTTCCTCCTTGTCTGCTTGCAGGTGACCCTCAATACTTGGGACCGGGTTGCGGTCATGAGCAGCTCATAGCCCACTGAATGTAAGACACTTGATAAGAATATATTTACCTTTTGTTTGATGAAGTAGCACTGTGGTTCTGTCGTCACTTGATCTCTTCTATGCTTGGCACTTGGTTTCTCCTAAGCTCAAATCTCCCTGGAGGTCCCACTGTGCGTGCCAAATTTTGTTGGTGGATTCTTAGACAAGAAGGAGTTTGAGGGTTTGTAGGAGAAAAGGGGAAGAAACAAGAAGAGAAAATACACCTGGAAGCTTCTGCCGATTGATTACAGTAAGACAATTACAAGGTTTGAAGTACAAGACAAGCCAATACCTCTGTGCACAATCCCACAGAGTGCCCAATTACAAAATACCAAATATCCCAAAGTCTTCTTGCCGCCGGCCTCCTCTGCATCAGACCTCCACCTGCGTCAAGCTTATCCTTGTGCACACCTTGCACCAAGCTTCCACAAAGGGGGAGGAGTGAATACCTTCTGTCGGCACGCACCCACTGCAATGGGACCTTGAGATACTTGGGGGACTAGCTTAGCACTCTCTGCACAATCCCTTAGGCACTCCCTATGCACTCCTTCACTTCCACTTCTCTGCGTCGTCGCACTGGTGACTCTTTCACTTCTTCCTCTTGCTCTCTTACACTATGCTCTCTTGCTTACTCTAAGATTGGTGCTCACTTTCATGTCCCAAGATTGTCCTCCCAAGTGGAAGCCAACGACACACAGTTTTGTCCTGTAGTGACTTTAGTCTAAAACCAAAAATTTTAATGGGGGGCCATACTTTCACCTGTGCGTACACTTTGCCGCTTCACATACCTTCATGTTTCCTTTTAAGTCTTCACTTTTGCACATAAGAGGGGGTTCACGTGAACCTTCCAAAACACTTTAAAACACCCTTTGAACCTTAGGGAAATTAGAGAAAATACCTCTGCAACCTGCAACCCATTTTCTCCAATTTACCCTTTGTGGACAATTGAACCTTCCAAAACACTTTAAAACACCCTTTGAACCTTAGGGAAATTAGAGAAAATACCTCTGCAACCTGCAACCCATTTTCTCCAATTTACCCTTTGTGGACAATTCATTGTGCACTACCTGTGCACTTTGACACCTGCACTTACACACTTTGATTTTGCACCTGTTGACTTTGACCTTGACCTTGTTGACTTTGACCAGTTGACTTTGACCAACATGAGTTTTATGGGCTCAACAGTATGTGTGATTTTTTTTATTAGAAAAAAGGACACTATAGTGTCCTGTTTTGGTACAACACTAGTGTTATAGGAAGTAGCTTCATTCCTAAATATTACTTTGATGTATCTATTAGAAAATATCTTGATTCTCAAAAGATTAATTTGATTTGTGTTTCTTCTTTAAGCAGGAATTAGATTAAACAAAACCAAGCATACTTTATATGTTGGCAAAACATCTATATCTTAAAGAGGTTTTTCCTTCTTCATCTTTCGGCAAAACATCCATAACTAGTAGATGTTTTGCTCTTATCTATCCAATCCATCAATTTCTATCTCAATTGATGGGTAGGTGTGTTTTTGGAAAGATGTGCTTAATAAGAGGTCTAAGCTATCATTTTTCCAATGGCTTATCTCTTTATACACCTTTTATTAGAACATCATCATTCCTTGGTCCATCATATATTATGAATTTATGTGTATTTTGGGAAGAGTTCATGAACCAACTAAGATCCTCTACTTGGAACATCTGCCTTCCCAAAAATAATTCATCTCGAACATGGTAGGAGAATGATCTCACGTGTGGAATAGAAGACTTGACTATTTCATTTTAGTGTTTCTCTTTTAGGAAATATCTCAATTCCTAAAAGTCACTTACTGAGGTTCCGTCGTGAGATACGAGTCTTGAAACCACAAAGAAACTTCTTAGAACTTTCACAGTCTTCTAAATAGAAGATTTCTTGCAAAGTTTCCATGTTTTCATGGACCTATGCATCATTAGCAGTGATGCAAAACATGAACGAAACACAAATCTATTGAACCTCAAAGTTCAATTTGTATTTAAGTTCATCAATTTGGTTGCTCAGTTTTATGGAGTCAAAGAGTGCTCATGGAACTAGGAAACATAGCTGAAGTTATCTTCCAATCTTGGGATGCTTGAGAAGTTACATAAATTATGTAACTAATCAACTAAAGCTTATCCACATGACTCTCTAAATATCACCTACACTTAGAATAATCATTATAAGCTTATCTTCATGACTCCTTAAGTACATTAGGGACTTAGAGTCATCATACATCGCAAAAAGTTTGCAAGTAATTAAATTTTCTTGGTCATTAAGAAAATTTAATACTTAACTTTCTCCTAGTGCCTACTTATACCTAGTAAGACATCAAACATACTTAATTATCATTAAGTATTTTTCTTTGATAGCGGAGTATCAACTTGGGAAGGAATCGACTAATTACTTGAGCTGCAAACTAGAACTTGCATGTCTTTGCAACTAACTAGTCCTCTGTCTTCCCTAATGTCAAGTCGTGAACTTTATAAAGTAAGCTAAATACTAAGAGAGTACATTTTCATATCTACTTGCAAATAGCATCCCATTTTATCATGCAAATGCATGTGCCAAAATAAAAATCCATATTCTCACATGCATATGCATGCATGTTCTTTGCATGCCCAAAAAGTAATGCAACAATCATGCATGAGCTTGATGCATGACTTTTCCTTGTACTAAGAATGTATATCATACAATCTTGATGTATGTATATCCTTTCCTTTGTCCTAATGCACTATGATATAAAAACATATTCTTGTGGTGCAATAAAAAGCTTACTCAATGGAAAGGAAATCTGGAATTAGACTACCAAAATACATTCTTTGATGCACAAGGATCCTTTTTAAATCAATTCTTTCCTTTATGCAAACTAATGCTTGGAGTGAGAAGTGGATTTTTTCATTATCCTAACCTAGACTTAATCGATTGAAATCTTGGCTATTTTAGTGTGTATCTAGGATTAAGTGTAGAATAATGAAAAACAAGATAAATCAAGCATTAAGGCCAAGTAGAAACTAGAAAATACTTATCTTTGATCATAGCTTCGTCTATCCTCATGAGCATCATCCTAGGATATGATAGCTGCTTCCCTACGTGCAGATGACGGGTTCGAATCCCGTGGTCTATAGCAACAAAATTTCTTTTGTTAATCTGCTCCCTTGCTATCGACTCTTAGCGCACTGAATCACAATCAGTATGTGCTGAGATGAAGACACACAAGCTGGTTGTCTCCTTGGATATGGTAGCGATTTCCCTACAAGCAGGTGATGGGCTCGAATCCTGTACATGCTCACAGCAGCAGGTGCTTAATATTTTGCTAATCTCCTCTTTAAGCCTACCAAGACAGCTTTGATTTGGCATGATGCTTCGAGATAGCCGCGAGTAGAAATTTGATGCTTGTAGGAGAGCTATGTACGCAAAAACTGATGAGCAAGAAGTTCTAGGAGAGCTATGGAGAGTGCTCTGATACCAATGCAACAACCTATGAATTACGACCACCACATGCTAGAGAGATGACTCTCCTCCCAACCAAATGACTCTATATATAGCTCTCTCCAGGGGACTGCCTTCTTGGGCAAGTGGATACTAGCCAGTGGGCCATGTAACTACATGTGTGCCAAGTGTCCCAGTTAACTCGAGTTAACTCAAGTGGATGCTTCTAGAAGGCTCTAGATCTCTTTGGCAAAATACTCTCCCCATGTTCCCCCTGGGGATTGAACACAAGACCTCCTCCTTCATATCCTTGAGACTTAAACACTAAGCTAAGTGGATCACTAAGCAGAAGACCTCCTAGTAAGTCTAAACTCGAGATCTTTGGTCATACACACACATGACCAAACGGTGTTTGATTTTAGATCTGTGTGAACCCGCCAGACCCTTGGATCATAGACTTAGTTTATTACTGTGTTCATTTTGTAGGTGGTGCAAATTCTTGGGATGAAAGATGCAAGAATGTTTTGGTGTCCACAACGAAAGCAAAGTATATTACCACTAGTAAGGCATGGAAAGAAACATTGTGGCCATCGAGGCTTTCTATCATTTATGGCATTCAACAACATATTCCACACTTCAACTGTGATAGTTAGAATGCAATTATAGTGGCGAGGAATCATGTCTAACATGTAATGACTGAGCACATTGAAGTACAATGTCACTTCATTCAAACTTATCTAGCCAACTATTGCGAGCATCTTTGAAAGGTTCTCACAAAAAAGAATGTATCAAATGCCTTGACCAATTCACTTGTAGTAAATCAGTTTTATCGACATTCTCGATTGATGGGGATCAACTAGTATGGTGATAATGGTCTTTTGATTCACTATGGTGAATCCTACCATACCTTGACCAAGTCACTTGTAGTAAATCAGTTTCATCGACATTCTCGTTTGATGGGGATCAACTAGTATGGTGATAATGATCTTTTGATTCACTATGGTAGGGATTGTCATATATGATTTAGAAGGAATATTATATTTTGGTGGGATCTCATCAAAGGTCGAATGCAACTCTCAAAAACCTCTAGACAAAGTGAAATTCAATCTCTATTGGAAGATTAATGAAAATTATTGCAGTTATGTGTTAAAGTGCTATTTAGGAAATCCCAAATGCAACTTGGTGACCCCCAAAACTATGCATTGATCTTGTCATTAATGTAGCCTTGAATAAAGGCAACCATGCCAACTTTTCATAACATCAATTTATAATCCATCCTCCATATAGTTTATTTATCATATGGATTTATTATATATGAATCAATAAGAAAGATAAGTACAAGTAATCTTCATAAGATTACAAATTAGATGGACTGAATAGTGTCTCTATTAGACTCAAGAAATGACATAAAGGAGATGGTTGAAACACACCCTAAGAGGGAGGATTAGGAAGTACTCCTCAACCATGGATTTTGGGGCAAATGGTCAGCCCATTGTACTCTCAGCTGATAAGTCATAAGTTCAATTCCCTTTGGATACAACAATTGGTTTCAGAGCATAGTAAATGGGCTTGGGGAAAGGTGGGTAGATTGTACAAGGCTCATGGGCACCCATGGCCTCTAGAAATGGAAGTTGGGCATTTTGTATCTGAAATGGTACAAAAAGTACCATGGGTCACTTCGAGAAGTTAGACCAATAAAGATTAGAGTGTATCTCCCAATTCATAGTTCGGATGTAGATGTGTAAGGTACCTTTGGAAATCTCTCAAAGAAAACTTTCCATCCACTTAAGGCACTAGATTGAAGGTTGACGATATCTATCAGGGTGAGAACCAAGCTCAAGATACTAAGGTTGAGAACAAGAGATCAAGACATGAAGGTTGCAAACAAGAAGGTTAAAGACACCAGGGTTGAGAGCAAGGGTTCAAGAAACCAAGGTTGAGAACAAAGGTTCAAGAGATTTTGCAAGGATCAAAACATCAATTCAAAGGAGATTAGGGTCAAAACATCAATTCTAAGGAGATTAGGGGCTAATAATTGCTAGAAGGGTAAGAGAGTGTTAGACATAAGAATTGATATGCACAAGATAGTTGAACCACACCCTAAGAGGCATGAAATACTCAAGCATGGCGTTTGGGGTAAGGGGTTAGCCCATCATACTCCTAGCGAGTAGGTCATGAGTTCAATTCCCCTTCGATATAACATTATTTGTCATTGAGCTCATCTTTCAAATCATCCTTGTTCCCTATCCCTCAATTACCACCTCTAATGATTATTTATTTTACTTTTTAAGCATGTTTTACTTAAGTGTGTTCTCTATGTTACACTTATGTGTTCCCGGAGTAGCTTTCATGTGAACCTTTTCCCTATACATGGGCACTTTTTACTCTAGTGCTGGCTAGAGGTTTTTTCCCCATGTTATCACATACTTGATACTCTCATACGTGGTGGTACTTTGTACTTAGGGATATTATTTAGCTCTTACTTCAGTTCAGTTCATCATCAATAGAGAGAGCTATTCCATCCATCGTCTTCTCTATATGTCTTGTTGTGTCTGTGCTCCTTGTGTGTGCTTCTCGTGTGTCTCTCGCACTTCTACACACACCCAACAGTGGTATGAGAGTAGGTTAAGCTCCTTCTCAAGTTTCGGTTTTCTGCGTCGCGACGCACACGCACTTTTAATAGTGCAAATCGACTTCAGAGCATAGAACTGTGAATTTAAACAGCCAAGAAACACTTCTAGCAGGTGCATTGGGGTTTTAACCCCATTTCAAAGCCATTCATGCAGTGAAAATCGCCATCAGAGTGAGGGTTTGTGAGCTGAAATTTCCGCACTGATTTCAGCTTTCATCGAAGTGAACATTTCGTCACATTCTTGTTCCTTAGTGAAATGGCGGGTAGCAATGACTTGTTTGGCATGCTTCAAGCTGAAGATAAGATTGATGGGACTGACTTTCCGATGTGGTCTTACATGATGAAGCATGTTGTTGTTGCAAAACAACTTTTGAACACAGTGGCAGATGTAGATCGAAGACCCGCAGGTTCTTCTACTTCACAGTCTATTGTCACATATGGAGCTTCTTCTTCGAGTACAGTGGTTGCTCCTTCTCCACCTACAGAAGAGCAGCCTAGATGGGATGGAAAAGATGCTCAAGCTCATGCTTTGATTGCACTTTCAGTGAAACGTCATATAGTTCCACACATTCACTCTCATGTTCTACATCGAGATAGGCATGGGACACTCTTGCTTCTTTGTATGCTTTTTAATTTATTTTTTATTTTGCGGCATTTTTATTTTTATGCCCAGCAACATGCGTCCAAGTTCAAAAGAAAAGAAAAAAACAAAGGGAGATTCTTATTTTATTTCTCATTTTAATATTTAAAAAAAATATATATTTTTTCTTTCCATGGTCCAATGCTTTCGGCTCTGGATTGTGCTTCGGATAGACTTTTTTTCAAATTTGGAGTCATTTTCATGTATTTTGGCACCTCTTGACTCATTTTTTGCATTATTTTTTCCAAAATCTCACATGTTTTCTGACTTTTGGTCCAAGGAAACATGTTTTGAGCACATTTATCACATGTTTTTATTTAACCCAAGGTCCACATGGGCTATTCTCACTTTATTTTACCTTATGTTTATGCACCCTCTGTAGCTCTATTGTTTGATCCTTTTGGCATCTCTTGACTCATTTTTTTGCATTATTTTTTCCACAATCCCACCTTCTCTCTGACTTTTGGTCCAAACACAATGTTTTGAGCACATTTATCACATCTTTTTATTTAACCCAAGGTCCACATGGTCTATCCTCAATTTGTTTTACCTAATGTTTAAGAATTTCCCATATGCACCCTCTATAACTCTACTGTTTGATCATTTCGACCCTCTCCAGCCACCATAATCCTGCTCCCTCACCCTTTCTCTACCCATCTGCCCAACCCCATCCTTACCCTTCCCTGCCCTATCCATCTGAGCCACCTCAGCCCTCCCTTCCCCCTCCTTTCTACCCTCCCATTGCCCTCCTTTGCTTTTTCCTGAAAAAAAAAGTCCGCTTTTGGGTTCTTCTCTGGTGCTTGTTCTCTCCTGCTTCTAGTGGACTTGGTAGCTGCTCAGGTGTCCTTTTGAAGATTTTGCAACACAAGAATCATGGTGCCATATCTGCTGAAAGTTTTGGCTGTAGCTCTTCAAGACGGAGAGCACATTAGGTGGTGGGCAACAGTTGAGCCCATAAAAGCCATATTAATCAAAGTCAACCATAGTCAAAGTAAAAAGGGTCAAAGTCAAAGTAGTTAAAGTCAACAAGGTCAAGGTCAAAGTAAACATGGGAAAAGTCAAAGTATTCAAAGTTCAGGTGTCAAAGTGCATAGGTAGTGCACAATTAATTCTTCACAAAGGGGTATTTGCAGAAAGTGGATTGCAAGTTGTCCTCTGATGATCCTCTCTCTCTCTCTTTCTCTCTCTCTCTCTCCACCATCCGTAGCCCACCATTCTATCACCTGCATTCGACCATTCCACCACCTGCATTGGACAATTCCACCACCTGCACCCCCACCATCCACAACACCCCACCCCACGTTCTCTCTCTCTCTCTCTCTACCACTTGCATCCCACCATTCCACCACTTGCAACACCCAATCCCAATGTTCTCTCTCTCTCTCTCTTGCCATGCACAATTCCTCCAGTGGTGAAGGAAGGTCTAAGGAAGTGTAAGCAGCCGGCCGCCAGATTGGCATTTGTAAATCTTTTTCTTTTCGTATTCCGCACGAACCGAAAGGTCGTTGCAAAGAGATGTAACCATTTATAATCTAATGAAAGGATGCTTCGGCAACGACCAGAAGAATCGCCAGACTATTTGTCTAGGCGATTACGTTTTGTGGAGTTCCGTAGTGTTATGTTGGAGAATTCTGAGTAATACGGTGTTATTTTTTTCTGTTTTTTGTTTGATTATCTTCAATTATGGTTAACATTGTTCTGTTAAGTAAGGCTTGTAAGTCTGTGTTACGGTAATGTTTTGGCACTGTGTATTGAGAAAGTACTGTTCTGAATACGAATAGTAAGTCTGTAAGAAACAAACCAGAGTTTTTGCTAGTAAGTTGGATTAGCAGAGTTGTTTTAAACGTACTACCATATGAATGAGTTAACTTGGAAAAATCAAGTATAGGGCCTCTGATTATCAGACCCCTTCCACTCCCAAGAACACAAAAAGAGCTTAAACGCGCCTGAGACGGCAACGTGCGTTTAACACTGGCGCCGTCTATGGGAAGGTGGCAACAGAGTGTTGCAAATTGATTATTGGAAGGTGGCAACAGAGTGTTGCAAATTGATTGTGGGAAGGTGGCAACATCGATTGTGAATCAACAGTAAGGTAGAGTAGTACGCAAGTAGTGTAAAGGTGATATATGCCGGTTACTCGGTCCGGTGAGTCGTATCCGAAGTATAGAAGAGACCAACATCCTTGGGCGGTACCAAATTTGTTAGGGACAACCCCGGGAGGTAGAAGCACATATCGGTTAGGCCAGGTCGTCGAAGAATCGAAGCATGGTAGCAGTGACTCCGGTAGCATTCCGGTAGAACATACTGCAACTCGGACAGATTTCGGTGTAATTTCGGTGCAGTCTGCAGAAGATACAGTAACTTCAGAGTATACAACGATGCAGTGTGTAGTTGATCCGATACCATCTGGTCAGGATTTGAACCTAGTTGAGGATAGAGCTGTCTTACCCAGAGAGGTCATTGAAGGTGAAAGAATACCCTGGATTGGGGAAAGTTCCACTAATTCCGATGGCAGTTCAGTCCTGGTTGCAGAAAACTTACAATTTTCTGGTGATGGTGTGATATTTCCTGGTGCATCTTCATTCTGAACACCATTGTTCGAGGTAAGAGTGTCTACGTCTGATACCCAAGAAGAGGATAGGCTATTCGAATTGGAAATCAGAAAGAGATTGACCGCTATTTTCGGACCGGAAAGTGAGCAGTCTGACCATACAGATTCTGAAGAACAAGAAACACCACCTCAGAACTCAGGGGATAGTAACAGTACCACTATTAGCGCCATGAGTGGACAACAACAAAAAAAACAACAACAACAACAACAACAACAACACCAACAGTAGCAACAACAACAACAACAACAACAACAATAGCCACTTCCACTCCGGCCGGTTCCAACAGGAGTAACTTACACTAAATTCGGTGGATTTCAAGGTGACAATCCTGATGCCCATGTACGCACTTTTGAAATAAGTTATGCAGTGTTAAACCATCCATCCGATCCAGCATACAAGGCCATCATTTTCCAGTCAACATTAGTTAATGAAGCAGTGAGATGGCTTACAGAGTATGATTTCAATCATTTCGTTACCTATGAGGCGGTAAGGGATGCGTTTTTACAGAGATTCCGGCTGAAGAAGAACCCTGCCAAAATCTTCGATTACTTGGAGAATAATAAGCAGAAACTGCACCAGACTGTGCAGGAATATGCTACCTTGTTTAGAACTCATTTGAGACAACTACCGCCGGCCCATGCCAATCTGACAGATGATGTGATAACTCAGTGGTTTATTAATGGGTTAACCCCACAACTAAGACAAATTATGATCATTCGTTGTGTGGGAGCAATGACACTAGACGCGGTTATTGCAATGGGTTGAGCATAAGGTTGGAGGTTTTACCAAAGACCTGGAGTGGTTGAAAGCCAGTAGAAATGTTGTAGAGGATCTGGCTAGACAGATGTACTGCACCAAGTGCAAGAATCCAGGGCATGCTAGTGCCACTTGTGCCCTTAATCAGCTGTATTGCACTATCTGCAATACCACCAGACATTCCACCAAAAATTGTGCGTATAACGCCAAAGTGTAAGGACCAGCAACCGTAAATGCCATTATACAAGAACCAAGGCAACCGGCCACCCATTATGTACCACCTCAGATGAGAAATAATCAGCAGCAAGGATACAGAAATTATTGAGGACAGCGGAATACAAACTTCAATACAAATCGCTGGCAGACGGGAACATCACAGGAAGGTACTGCCTTGCCACCACCTCACTATCATTTTTGCGGAGAGTTGGGTCACATCCGAAGATTCTGTAAAGATGCAGCTGAATATGATCAAAGGAAGAAAGAGCGTCAGAACCCGATGACCAACATGGTCTATATCTCACCAGTAGATCCACAAGCCGCAGTGGTCCAGACAAGATCCGGTAATCAGTTGCAACCAGCAGCTGAGGTGTTTGAACCGGGCATCCATGAACATAAGAGAATGTATAACAAAGCTAACCAATGGACCACCAAAGAGCCTACAATGTTCCCAGATCCAATTCTGGTGACACAGGTTCCGTTGCCAAAGGAAGAATCGCAGGAACAAGATTGTACACCTGTAATAGGAGAATCATCATCAGAACCAGCGAAAACTACAATTCCAGCACAGCAGGCATGGGATATTTTAGCTAAGGCATCTATTACTCTCCCTCTTGGACAATTACTTGCATTAGTGCCGGGAGTTCGATAGCAATTCCAACAACAACTCAGTTCTAGGTATTCCTGCATTCCAGCAACGGCAACAATACAACCGGAAGTTGACTCTACAGTGGATCATTCAGTCCCCTTAATTACGATATGGTATAAAAATCACAAGATTACTCAAGTACTGATTGATGGTGGGTCTGGTGTAAATATAGCCACTGCAGCACTTTGTAAGAAGTTGGGGTGGACATAAATCGAGCCTCTCCAGTTTTTTGTAAGAATGGCCGACCAATCCCGAGTCCATCCAGTGGGACTCGTACGGAATGTCCCGATAACTTTGCAGGGTACAACGTTTAAGATAACTTTTGTAGTTTTAGAAGTACCAGAGTCTAGTCTTGACTATAATCTTCTTTTCGGTCGACCTTGGTTAAAATAGGCTAAAGTCATACAGGATTGGTGCGCACAGGAATTGACTTTTAAGGATAACCACCGTAAATATGTTGTCAAACTGGATGCCATTTAGCCTTGCAAACTTCATGCCAGACCATATGTAGCAGAGCCGGTCCACATGTTGGATGGCTTATCTGACGATGAAGAAGAAGCATTTCTGAAAAACAATGAAGATCTGATTTCTTTAGGTACTGTAGATCTGCAATCTGTGGCAGACACTTGGAGTCCGATAGCATGTACAGTTGTTCCCGTGACCGAAGAGGCAGTTACAAATGATACTGATGCTATAGATAAAGCCACTCTGCATCACGTTTTACAGTGAGATAACGATCAGGTGAAACCTCGGCAATTCTATGTTCTAGAAGATCAGTTAGTGACCTATAATCTGGGTGATGAAGTTAATCCGCGACCTGTCAAGATAAAGGCAAGATTGTTCGAGGCATTTCAAGCAGATTTGATCCGAGTATTGCATGAGTATTCTGATGTTTTTGCATGGGATTACTGTGATATGAAGGGTCTGGACCCTCACATCTATCAACATCGGGTCGTGCTTAAACCAAAGGCAAAACCAATTAAACAACCCAGCTACCCGATGAATCCTAACTATGCAGCACAGGTCAAGGCAGAGCTTGATAGGTTACTAAGGGTCGGATTCATCGTACCAATAGAACACGCTGAATGGATATCACCGATTGTTATTGTTCCTAAGAAAAATAAGCAACTCTGAATCTGTGTGGATTACCGAAAACTGAATGCGGCCACGGTGCCTGATCCGTTTCCTCTTCCTTTTCTTGACACAATGCTTGAAAGAGTGGTCGGACACGAGATGTACTCCTTTTTAGATGGTTATAGTGGTTATAACCAGGTCAGGATGGCTGAACAAGGCATATCGAAAACAGCTTTCATTACCAACTGGGGTGTTTTTGCTTGTACAGTCATGTGGTTTGGGTTAAGAAATGCTCCTAGCACCTTTCAGCGCTGTATGCAGGAAATCTTCTCACCCTATCTCACCTCTTTTATGCAAGTATATCTAGATGACTTCTCTTTATTTGGTAAGAAGGTAGCACATGCGTATCATTTACGGTGTTGCTTTGAGAAATGTCGTGAATATCAACTCTGCCTGAACCCCAACAAATCTGTCTTTGCAGTTTCTTGTGGTAAGCTGCTTGGCCATATTGTATCTGCATCAGAATACATCAAAAACATTCTGCTTGGTCCATTTTCTACAACCGCCTGATTGGGAACACTCATTTCATGTTTTCGTAGACGCATTGGATATAACAATTGTTGGGTGTGTGTAGAAGTGCGAGGGACACACAAGAAGCACACACAAGGATCACAAACGCAGCAAGGCACACGGAGAAGACGATGGCTGGAATAGCTCTCTCTATTGATCGATGAACTGAATTGAAGTAAGAGCTGAATAATATCCCTAAGTACAAAGTACCACCACATATGAGAGTATCAAGTATGTGGTAACATGGGGAAAAAACCTCTAGCCAACACTAGAGTAAAAAATGCCCATGTATAGGGAAAAGGTTCACATCAAAGCTACTCGAGGAACACATAAGTGTAACAAACCCCCCTAAAGCGAATGATATGAACACATACAGGGAGTGACAGATCAGCCCCCACAAGGTAACAAGCCTAAAGCTTTGTGAAGCTTCAACCTTTTCCCGTGGAAGAGCTTTGGTGAATATGTCTGCCACATTATCTTGTGTAGGCATATATACCAAATCAATATCTCCTGCATGAAGGCGCTCTCTCACATAGTGATAATGCACCTCAATATGTTTGGTCCATGCATGAAACATTGGGTTTCGTGCAATAGCCAAAGCACTCTGACTATCTGTGAGAATATGTGTAGCAGCATTAATCTCCATGCAAAGATCCATCAATAGGCGTCTCAGCCATATACACTCCACTGTAGCTGTGAAAACTGCCCTGTACTCAGCTTCACAACTCGATGTCACCACTGTAGGTTGCTTCTTACTCAACCAAGATATGCATGAGTCTCCGAGGAAAAAGCAATTACCACTAGTGGACACACGAGTATCATAACAACTAGCCCAATCACTATCTGTAAAAGCATGCAAGCATGGCTGAATATCTCTGCCATAAAAGAGACCTAAGCTCAAAGTGCCTCGGAGATATCTAAACACACGTTTCACCGCTTGCCAATGCTTAGTGCCAGGGCTATGCATGAATCGACTCAACTGGGAAACTGCATACTATATATCCGGCCTTGTGTTGCATGCATATATAAGACATCCCACAGCCTGCTGATAAAGAGAAGTGTCAAATGCATCACTGGAATCCTCAATTGAGAATCTAAATCCTGTCTCAACTGGTGTGGAAACTGGCTTGCAATCCTCAAAGTCAGAACGCTGAAGTAGTTTTTCAACATACTTTGCTTGATGCATAACAATTCCCCCCTCAACGGATACAAACTGGATGCCAAGATAGTAGCTCAAAAGACCAAGATAAGTGACATCAAAAGTATGTTGCAAATCAGCCATAAAAATGTCAAGTTTTGCATCACATGACCCAGTCAAGAGTATGTCATCGACATAAAGAACAAGCACTATAAGATCAGCCCCATTTTTGCGTACATAGAGTGTGCTTTCAATCGGACTACATGTGAAGCCAAGAGCAATCAAGTGCTTATGTATTTTGTCATACCATGCACGTGGAGCTTGCTTGAGACCATACAAAGCTTTATGCAAGGGACAAACCATTTGCTCTTTCCCTTTCATAGCAAATCCAGGAGGTTGCTTCACATAGACCTCTTCTTGCAAATCTCCATTCAAGAAGGCTGTTTTTATGTCCAATTGATGCACTTTCCAACCTCGATGGGCAGCCAATGCAACCACGATACGAATGGTAGTCATGCGTGAAGTAGGTGCAAAAGTTTCCTCATAGTCAATGCCATATTGTTGCGCATATCCTTTGGCAACCAATCTAGCTTTATGGCGATCAATGCTACCATCAGATTTTCTCTTAATCTTGTAAACCCACTTTGTACCAATGGCATTCTTTCCTTTTGGCAATTCACATAACTCCCAAGTACCATTCCTATGTATGGAATCCATTTCTGATTGCATAGCACTCATCCATTGTGGATCGTCACATGCATCTTCAAAAGAAAGTGGCTCTTCGTTACATGTTGTAGCAATAAGAGAATAATCCACAAAATTACTTGATGCATGGTGAGAGCTTGATCTTGTTCTACCAAGTAAAGGTGCACTCAATTTGCTATCCTGCAAAGTTTGTTTCAACCACTTTGGCATAGATTGTGCACTCTTGATAGACATGCATTCATTATGTAAAACATCTTCAATATGTACATCGTGCGTGGGCTGAATTTCATGCTCAGTTTCAGCCATATTTTGATGCAAATGTTCAGCCATATGTGGCTGGAAATTTCCAACAGTTTTGGCAATTTTTGGCTGAATTTTTTCAGCCATGTTTCAGCCCTTTGAACCTCAGTTGGCTGGTCTACATGGCCATAGTCAAGCGCACCATTTTGGAACAAAGGCATGAGTGTATCGAACACATCTTGTGAGCTAACTGTTGGCAGTTTTTTGCATTCAAGTAGAGGGAAAACTGAATTTTCAGCAAATACCACATCTCGACTCACAATAATTGTGTTTGTCAATGAATGGTACAACCGATATTCCTTACTTTCAGGACTATAACCAAGAAATATACATTTCGTTGCCTTGTCATCAAGTTTGTCACGTTGTTGTGATGGCACAAGAGCATATGCCAAACAACCAAACACACGCTACCATCCATTGACGAACACAATTATTGTAAGTCCAGATGTGGTATTTGCTGAAAATTCACTTTTCCCTTACTTTCAGCACTATAACCATCAAATATACATTTCTTTGCCTTGTCATCAAGTTTGTGACGTTGTTGTGATGGCACAAGAGCATATGCCAAACAACCAAACACACGCATATGACTAACCATAGGTTTATGACCATTCCAAGCCTCATAAGGAGTGATGACTCTCAATGCTTCTGTAGGGCAGCGATTCAACACATAGTTTGCACACATGACCGCTTCCATCCAAAACTTATGAGGAAGATTCTTTCCTTTAACCATACATCGTGCCATTTCAAGTAAAGTTCTATTTTTACGCTCGGCAACACCATTTTGTTGAGGTGTATATGGCAGCGTACATTGGTGTGAAATACCTCTTTCACGAAGAAAAGCATTAAACTCATGTGACATGTATTCACCACCACGATCCGTGCGTAGAGTCAAAAGCTTTTGTGAAGAAAAATTTTCAGCCATAGCTAAAAATGCTTTGAAGCAAGAAAATACCTCATTCTTTGCTTTCATAGGATACACCCATGTATGGCGAGTAGCATCATCAATGAAGGTAACAAAATATACATGCTTCCCAAAAGATGGAGTCTTGACCGGACCACATACATCACTATGAACAAGTTGCAATTTTCTTGTAGTGTGTGTATGACTATCTTTTGGAAAAGAAGCACGATGCATTTTTCCAAGAATGCAACCTTCACATGCATGCTTTTCAATGGACTCAAGTGTAGGCAAGCCAATAACCATGTCCTTCTTTTGCAAGTAGAGCAAACTATGGAAGTTTAAATGACCAAAACGAGCATGCCAAAGCTCCATTTCAGCCATGGAAGAAGTATGAGCAACTAAGGCATTCGAGGCAGCCCTCTTGTATGTATCCATGCAATACAAACCATTACATAATGTACCGGACATCACGATAACATCGCCATTGCTGAAATCATGAACCATACACTTATCATCAACAGTGTACATGAAGTCCAGCTTTGGCAATCAACGGAACTGAAATTAAGTTCTTCTTGATACCGGGCACATACAATGCATTTTTCAAGAGAATCACACCTCCATTTGTAGCCGTAAGCTCAATTGCTCCTACTCCAATGATAGGATAAGAGGCATTGTTTGCACATACCACATGTCCTCCTTTAGGTGCATCTTTCAAAGAGGCAAAAAATCTTTTGCATGATGTTATGTGCTTTGAAGCACCACTATCAAAGAACCAATCCGAATCAGCCTCACTCACAACCATACATTTAGAATGTAAAGAAGCATCATAATGACATGTAAAAACACATGCCCAAAAATCTTGAGCCATGTTAGCTTCATCATTCTTTGCATTTGTTGAATTTTCAGCAATAGACATGCCAGATTCCTTCTTCTTTTCATTGCGTTTAGCAAGCTTTCTACACTCATCAACAGTATGACCAGCCTTCCGGCAATATTTGCATCTCTTCTTCTTTTGCAAATCACCATCATTAGAGGAATGAGTGGAAGAGGAAGCTTGAGTCTTTGGTTTTGATGAACCCAAAGCTGAACCATACTTGCTTTTCCCCTTCTGTGAGATAGCAAGTGCTTGCGTTCCCTCAATCAAACCACTCCTATTCACTCTAGATTGATCTTCTTGCAAAAGAAGAGACACAACCTCATCAAATGCATACATATTAGGATTTCCTTTTGCAACCAAGCGAAGTGTAGTAGCAAAGCTTTGAAAAGATTCTCGTAATCCTTTCAACAATGTAGAAATGAGTGATGCATCTGGAATGATCTCATCTATGTTTGCCAATTGCTCTTTCAAGTCCTTGATGCGTGTCACATACACATCCACCGACTCATTTTCAGCCATACATACATCTTCAAGTTGCTTCCTCAAGTATGCAACACGTGCTTCATTACGCACGGCATACAAAGAAGCAAGAGTGTCCCATGCCTGTCTCGATGTAGAACATGACCGAATGTCTGGAACTATATGACGCTTCACTGAAAGCGCAATCAAAGCATGAGCTTGAGCATCTTTTCCATCCCATCTAAGCTGCTCCTATGTAGGTGGAGAAGGAGAAACCACTGTACTCGAAGAAGAAGCTCCATCTGTGATAGTAGATTGTGAAGTAGAAGAAGTTGTCGGTCTTTGATCTACATCTGCCACTATGTTCCAAAGTTGTTTTGCAACAAGAACATGCTTCATCATGTAAGACCACATCGGATAGTTGGTCCCATCAAGCTTATCTTCAGCTTGAAGCATGCCAAACAAGTCATTGCTGCCCGCCATTTCACTAAGGAACAAGAATGTGACAAATCCTTCACTTCGACGAAAGCTGAAATGAGTGCTGAAATTTCAGCTCACAAACCGTCACTCTGATGGTGATTCTGACTGCACGAATGGCTTTGAAATGGGGGTAAAACACCAGCGCACCTGGTGGAAATGTTTTCGGGCTGCTGAAATTCACGCTTCTATACTCTGAAGTCGATTTGCACTGTTAAAGTGCACGCATGCTACGACGCGAAAAACCAAAACTTGAGAAGAAGATGAACCTGCTCTGATACCACTGTTGGGTGTGTGTAGAAGTGCGAGAGACACACAGGAAGCACAAACAAGGATCACAAACGCAGCAAGGCACACGGAGAAGACAATGGCTGGAATAGCTCTCTCTATTGATCGATGAACTGAACTGAAGTAAGAGCTGACTAATATCCCTAGGTACAAAGTACCACCACATATGTGGTAACATGGGGAAAAAAACCTCTAGCCAGCATTAGAGTAAAAAATGCCCATGTATAGGGAAGAGGTGCACGTCAAAGCTACTCGAGGAACACATAAGTGTAACAGCAATTGGAAGTGTTTTAATGCAGCAAACTGATAAGTGGTTCCGGCCTGTCTATTATGCAAGTCGACGGCTTGCTCTTGCTGAAAAGAATTATTGAGTGACTGAAAGAGAATGTCTTGGTTTGGTGTATTCTGTAAAGAAATTCCGGCATTATTTGCTAGGCCGAAAATTCATCTTTCATGTAGACCATGCTGCGCTGGTGTATCTGGTTCGGTAGCAACATTTAGGTGGTCGTTTGGCACATTGGGTTTTATTGTTACAAGAGTTCGATTATGACGTGATTCATCGACCCGGCACTACACATGCATTAGCAGATTTTCTCTCTCAATTGGATTCCGGTGAAGCTCCGGTCTGTGTTGATGGTACCACTCCAGCAATTTACATTACTGAACCGACTAGTAATGAATTTGTAGAACCTCCTATGCCACCTACCTACTATGATCAGTTATTAATCTTTCTTACTGATGGATGTCTTCCTCCTTAAACTTCTCCTGCAATGAGGCGGAAAATTGCAGTTTACAGTCGCAGATTTTGGTTGATTGCTAGACAGTTGTATTATATGGATCACATGGGGGTCTTGCTTCGTTGTATTCTTCCACATGAAGTAAATTCAGTTATCGCTCTGGCACATTCAATACCTTGCGGTGGACATTTTGCAGCAGATTTAACGCACCGAAAAATTCTGCAAAGTGGGCTTTGGTGGCCTACTATGTACAGAGATGTATCTCAACTTGTGCAATAGTGTGACAATTGTCAGCGATCTAGACAGCCTTTACAACGCCACTTGTTCCCTCTACAACCTGTATTGCCTTTGGAACCTTTCCAGAAGTGGGGTCTTGATTTTATTGGACCAATCACACCTCTAGCAATCCTTAGCAACAATCGCTACATGCTGACATGTACAGATTATGCTACCAGATGGGCAGAAGCTTGGGCCTTACGGTCCGCTACAGCTATTTCGGTAACAAAATGTCTGATGAAGGACGTATTCCCATGATATGGATTACCTTTGGAACTTCTAACAGATCAAGGAACGCACTTTGCTAACAGTTTAATTCGAGTGTTAACGCATACTTTTCAAATTCTGCATAAATTCAGTTCACCGTATTATCCTCGTGCTAATGGTTTAGCTGAAAGTACAAACAAAACTTTGTTGAATATGTTTCGGAAACTGATTGTGGAATCACCAGAAAGATGGGATCAGTTACTACTTGCAGTATTATGGGCATACCAGACTACCTACAAAGTTGCCATTGGACTGACTCCTTTCAAGCTTGCTCACGGATTGGAAGCAATCGCTCCAATGGAAGTTGTAGTGCGCAGTTTAGGCGTGGTCATAACTCAGAAGTTGCTACCCAAAAATTCTTTGCCATTTAGGTTGGACACACTTAGAGAACTGGATGAGCATCGCTGGGAAAGTTTTCTAACTCTTCAAGAAGTTTAGTTGCGGCAAGCTCGTACTCATGATCGGTTTCTCAAAACCCCAGTTTTTACGGTGGGACAACTTGTGCTATTTTACAATGCTAAATCAAATCGTGCGGCTAGAAAATTCAAATTACGATGGTTTGGTCCTTACCAGATTAGTGAACAAGTAGGCCCAGCTACTTTTCGGTTGACTACATTGAGTGGAATCCCTCTTCCTAAAGTGATCAATGGTTCAAAGTTGCGGCCGTATCATCAACCACCTGATTCTCGATGACGTGTTCTTCGTTTTTTCACGTGTTATTTACTTTCTTTTTTGTTTTTGCGTTATTAATTAAATAAGTCTGTACATATCCTTGTTTTGATATCTAATTATGATCAACAGCCGCCCTGCATTATCGATTCTGCACATGCATGCACGCCATAGTTATGAAAGGTTATCATCTCAACATCGCGTGATGATTAACAATTTCGATCGCCTCCCGCTGCCAAGTATCTACTTAATCTTCTTCTTTCTGTTGTTAATCGCTATTGTGTCTGCATGTTCTGTGTTTTCTGTAATCACTGTGTATTCATGCTACTTTGCGTGCACATCATGGAAGCCCTCGCAAACTTTGCTACCTTCCGTGACGGACTTCCTCAGGACGTAGGTGAATTCTTGCAGGTCCGAGGTTTCTCCAACTTCGCTGAATTGCCCTGGCATTCAGTGGAGTGCCATCCATATTATGCTCAGATTATCGTTGGTATTGCCGCTACACATGCTACGGAGCAGAGTTGGCCTATTACGTGTTTCCCATCTCGTGTCGTAATCACCCTGCAGTCATTTGCTGCCGCTTTTCGACTCTCTCCGGAAGTACGAGAGAATGGCCCTAGCCTTCCAATCGCTACTATGATTCAATTGTTCCCCAGGTACTCTTCGAATGAATATGCCATACTTTGTTGCTCTAAGCCTAAATGAACAACTTTGCAATTTTTAGTAGCCATACTAAACTTAGAGAAACGAACTTATGGGATCTCTTGCCCATTCTACTCGGTGATTGATATGGCTGCTAGAAAGCCTATCAATTTTGCTTCTTACTATTTCCGGTGCATTCACCGAGAATGCGTTACTGTCATAAAACACGTTAACAAAGGTGATCTCCCATGATCACGTCTTCCCCACATCCTCACTTTTTTGTTTCCGGCCCTCCAAGCAGCGCAATGGCCTCCACGAGCTCCAATTTTGTATCATGAGGAATCTGCTCAAATACTTGAAGATACTAAAGAAGATGATGAAGAACTCTTCCAGCTTCTTCGCTACAAACGCATTCGGAGAAGTTCTTTTGACAGTCAAGTGCAAGGGTCTGCCGCTGGAAATAAAGCAAACAAAAATGAAGAAGAGATTTTCCACGACATTGCCACCTCGATTCACCATGATTCATCCGCTCAGTCATCTCCAAACCAGCAACAAGATCAGAGTGTTACTGCCGATTCTGAAAACAGATCTTCTAAGGAAGAATCCCCGCAGCAGTCCAACCAAGATGTGCAAGAAGATACGCAGGTTATTGTTGCAAATATTTTCCAGGAATTGATTACGGCAGTAGAGTCTGCAATTGCACGACCTGAAGTGACTATGCAACAACCTACCGAAAGTGTATTGGTGGTCAACACTCTGCAACCCACTCCTCCACCAGTACCTCCACTTAAACCCATTGTCCCCATTCCACCGATTGTACCTGAAGCACCAGATTCATCATCCTCTTCACCTAACTATTCTCCACCCACTTCCCATCAACTCTTGCCAGCTTCTTCATCTCAACCACGTCCTCCTCTTCTGTTTCCTTCAATACCTATGTTTAGAGAGTTAGCATCTATGGGTCATATGTTACTCCAACTATCGCAACAACTACCAGCACAAATGAAAGAGGTTACTGATAATCTCAGAGAAGAATTCCAGCATAATGTCGATGTTCTTGAGGCAGATATTAATCCACTCCAAGAAGAGATAGATGTAGTAAAGGCAGAAAATCATGCTCTGCATAAACAGATACTACATCTCCAGGCTACAGTTACCGAACACGAATCATTGATTAAACAGAAGGATGCGGCGTTAGCTGAAATACAAGTTAAAAATGATTTATTAAGTGCTGTCGATGCAGAAACCATTCAATTAAAACAGTTAGTCCAGGACAAAGACGATGCGCGTGTTGCACTTGGAAATTTACTGGAAGAAACAATAATTCAACTTGATGAAGTAGTGCAGATAGGAAAAGAGATGGCTGATTAGCCAGGCAGACAAATATTGAACTCTAGAACACCAATGCCAGTCTGTTTGAATCAAATTCTGCTCTTAAAGCTTAGATGAACTCGACCAATCAACTGCAGAAGGAGATAGCGGGGTTAAGAAGGGAAAGGGATGCATACTATCAGACCATCCAATTTTAGAATCAAGAATTGGAAAGAAGAGAAAAGCAACTTGGCGCTCAAGCAGAATGTTTATCACGAATAAATCAACAGATTGCTGATATGAAATTGAGCCAGGATGCAGCATTGGCCAATGACTTTTACCTGCAGGAAGCGTTTCTGCAAACACAGGCAGAACTTTTGATGAGTCAAGTAATTGCAACCAGTTCAGTTAGAACTGATGCTCAGCTTGTAGAACCGGAGATTCTAAAAAAAATGTTGGACTCGCTGAAGCACAAAATTGCCAGGACATTTAAGTTAGCCCGAACAATGTATATTCAGGGTATAGTAGAAGAGCTATAAAAATTTTGTATCTCTGCGGGTTCAAGTCCACCGTGCGTGCCAGTGTAAGCCGTCGGCCGCCGGATTGGCATTTGTAAATTTTTTTTCTTTTCGTATTCCGCACGAACCAAAAGGTCGCTGCGAAGAGATGTAACCATTTATAATCTAATGAAAGGATGCTTCGGCAACGACCACAAGAATCGCCAGACTGTTTGTCTGGGCGATTACGTTCTGTGGAGTTCCGTAGTGTTATGTTGGAGAATTCTAAGTAATACGGTGTTATTTTTTTCCGTTTTTTGTTTGATTATCTTCAATTATGGTAAACACTATTGTGTTAAGTAAGGCTTGTAAGTCTGTGTTACGGTAATGTTTTGGTGTTGTGTATTGAGAAAGTATTGTTCTGAATACGAATAGTAAGTCTGTAAGGAACAAACCAGAGTTTTTGTTAGTAAGTTGGATTAGCAGAGTTGTTTTAAACGTACTACCATATGAATGAGTTAATTGGGAAAAATCAAGTATAGGGCCTCTGATTATCAGACCCCTTCCACTCCCAAGAACCCGAAAGAGCTTAAACGCACCTGAGACGGCAACGCGTGTTTAATAGAAGGAAGAGCGTGTGCATGGGGTTGGATGAAGCCTCGTCGGGTGTGGCACCCACCTCATCTGGCCAGCGACATCTACATGTGTGATACCTCTCCCCTCGTATGGCGATCGTCATCTACATCGTCGGCCTGCACCCTCGAAAGAGAAATGCTCAAAATGTGCTTGGTCGTGCATATGTGCTTGTAAGCATCATGGATGAAAAGTCGAAATACAATTCCCAGATCGATGCACAAGATGAACGGACTATGCTCAACAATACAATGCACATGCAAATGATGTTATCGAATAAATCTCAATAATACAATGATTCGTGCTACTGTGCGGATCAATGATATAGTATGCTGCTATAGTGCAGACCAGTGATACAGTATGCCACTACAATGGTGATTGGCCAAATACAAGATAGAATTCCCACTATTGTGTGAGAAGATGCCTATGAGCTTCGACTTGAGTCTTTGTAGATGGATCCTTTCTTCACTTTACTTTGGTTTTTACTTCGGTTTCTTGAACTTTTACAAGATTTCTTCAAATAGCTCTCTTTACTGCATAAATCCAGCAAAAACCTGGAGAGAATCCATGGGGGGTATAATTCGTCTTCACTTTTCTTTGACTCGTACTCTTCAAATCATGAGAACCTACACCTGGAGAGAAGATCCATAGAAATCATCCATAGGGGGTATAATTCTTCTTCATTTTACTTTGACTCGTACTCTTCAAATCATGAGAACTTGCACTTGGAGAGGCATTCCACAGAACAGATCCACGGGGGAGAAACAAATGATGTTTGGTCCACTATTTATAGGTTTCCCCTCCCTCCCTTGGGACTTCTCTCTAGAAACTTCCAACCTCCTTTCTTAAACTTTCTATTTTTAGATTCTCTTTTTAGGTTTCTTAGACTAAGGTTTTTGGTTTCACATTAATGTTCAACATTAAATTAGTTAAAGGGTTGGACTTTAGAGTAAATTATAAATCTAAGGTTCCAAGTTTGGGTTTCTCTTTAGGAAAGTTAGGATTTGCCTACAAATAAAGTTAGACTCTTTAATTTAGGTATTTATTTAGAGTTAGGTCCTAAACTCTAAGGGTTTCTAATGGTCTAGGTTAGGCTTTTATGGGATAAAACTTGGGTTTTTTAAGGATTTTCAAGGAGTTTCAAAGATCACACCTATGGGTTCAAGGGTCAAAAGTTAGTTTCAATGAGCTATTTACAAATATACAACATAGAGTATATAATTGACATGATTTTGCATCTCATAATTAACAAAATCAACCAAAATATGCATAGATTATAACTCTTTCTCGGTCAAAACATCACACCATCACTAGAAAATCAATGAACTTGAGAGAGTTTGATGTGCACTTACTTCCTTGAGGGATTTCATCCGAACATTTCCCCCCACTAAACCTACGGATCATCGTGATGAGTCAACCTACAAAATCTAACTGAAGCATATGAGAATTCTTTTGAAATTCTTTTTACTTTTAATGTTTTTCTTCTCAAAATTTGAAACGTGAGTGCATAGATTCCATGCAAATTTATAAAGATTAGTACAAATTTTAGAAAATAAAGTAGATGCAAACTTCACAAACCTCATACTATGTTTTCACTTCTGCAATCAAACAAGTAATCATATGAATAAACCATTGTCTTTCTAGATCTTCTATTTGTTTAATTTGTTCAAATCCAACAATTTATCCTAAGCACTAGCATACACTAAGCTTCCACTAACTCAGTTTGTAGAATATGCCCTGATTCCCCTAATTATCGCCTATTGTCCAACTCTCCATCGGATCTCTTTTCTTATCTTTTACTTTTTTATTCTTCTTTTTCTCTCTCTTTTTCTTTTCTTTTATTTTTCACTTCATTTGGGCTCAAGATTTTTCTTTTTATTTTTATTTTCATAAATTGTCCTAGGTCGAAATTGTTGATATATTTAGGTAGTGATGTGTGTGAACACTCTAGGATCGCCGGGGCACTTTTTTCCCTCTTTAAGAGGTTTTTTCCCCTGGCTTGTATATATGCCTATTGCCCTAATGGGCTACTTATCTTTGTACATTCTCTAGTAATAGATTCAGTATTGTGTGTTTGTGCTCCAAGCTTCTTCTTCTTCCTTGTGCTGTTCACGTACTTTCGTAGACATCTATCTCCAACAATTGGTATCGGAGCAGGTCGTCGCTTCATCTAGGGCGCCGTCGACACTCCTCTGTTTGCAGTCTCAGAATCACATGAATTTTGGTGAGCATACTCAGTGTGTTTCCGTGAATTTTGGTGCCCAAATCGCGATCTGAGCTCGTTTCGACCTCGGATTGCACTATCACAGTGCTTGTGGAGGGTATTTCATCTTTTTGTGCCAAAGATATATACCAGTTTCTGTTCGCCAATTTAAGCGTCTCGAAGTCTGCTACAGGTCTAGCAGAACTCGTCTGGGTAGTTCTGTTCAACTTTTTGAGATACAGTCAATTTTCTGGATCAAGGTATTTTAGTCACCGGCCATGGCTGAAAGCAGTGATGTATTCCGTATGTTGGCTGTTGAGGATAAGTTGGATGGTACCAACTGTTGAAAGTTTTTCAAGCTCAAGAGTGTGGGAACATGCCCCAAATTGAACCTTCCACATCATCCACAATCAAAGGAGGCTGATTTCCACGAGTTGGAGGCATCAAATCATGCCCATAATGGAAAGAATTTGATTAGAGAAGATTTAGCTCACCTCTTGATGTGATTGGACCTCACTTTTGACATCTATATGTTTCTGATTGGTTAAAGAGGTTAGTAGGTGGTCTTTAAAACCTCTAATGAGTTGTATTATGACTTAGAGTCGTGGAAATACGTGCCCAAGCTGCCCCCTTGCTTAAGCACACCCCCTACTAGCTGTTCTCTGCATATTTTGCAGAAATTTCACTTTTACACACTCTATCTATCTAGATGTTTTTGGCAGACCCCCCGGTCTTGTAATTGTTGTTTCTCCTTCATCCAGAATCCATTTGCAATGATTTTTGTCTTGTTGGAAAGCTTATAAGTTTTACGTTTTCTGGTATAAGTCTCAGGTTTAGTGCCTGCACATGTGCAGAGAAATGTCCAGAACAGTGTCTGTCCAGTTAGCTCATACTCTGTGAAGAGATCAAGTTATCTGTTTTGTTGCAGCTGGTTGAGGCATCATCCAGTATCCAAATGGAGTGATTTTACTCTCATTTGAAAGCTCTTAAAGTCTAGTTTATGCCTGAAAAATTTCATTTTCAGTCTCTGCATATACTCAGAGAAACTCAGAAAATACAGAACCTATGTCTGAAAAATTTTAGGATCCTAGGAGGGTTCATTTGCTTTTGTTGTGCACATAGGAGTGTTTATCCTCCAACAGTGGTATCAGAGCTAAGTGGAGTATCAAAGAGAGAAGAAGGAGCTACTGAAGTGAAGTAAAGACTTCATCAAAGTTTGAAGGAAGGAAGCAAAGAACAGGCACGTCAACAACAAGGGGAAGCAAATACATCATCAAATCAAAGATGAAGCTTCATCAAGAGGAGTAGCTCTATTTTTTGAGGTAAAAGCCATCCTTTTCAACTTCATTGCATCAAGGGGGAGGTTCAAAAGAGTTAGGAGGCACCATGGCTGATCTCAATGCTCAGATTGAGAAGCTCGAAAAAGGAAACTACCAACCGTGGCGGTTTAGAATAAGCAATTTTTTGATGGGGAAAGGTTTGTGGGGACTTGTGAGTGGTGGAGAGCCAAAACCCTACATAGATGAGGTAAATCCAACCAATGACCAGAGAAGAGCAGTAAGAGAGTGGGATGAAAGGGACAAAAGGGTCATTTTCATTTTATCTCAGCATATTAGCAACTCTATGGTAGGGCATATTCAAGATTTGGATACATCGAAGAAGGTGTGGGAGTGCTTGGAGAGATTGTATTCAACCTCCACAAAAGCTAGAAAAATTCAGCTCAAGAATGAGCTAAATAATCTTAGGAAAAGCCCCTCTCAAGGTGCTAATGATTACATATTAAAGGTTAAAGAGCTTGCAGATGCACTAGGGTCAATCGGTTGTGCCCTAGATGATGACGATCTTGTCGCCCACACCCTAAATGGACTTAGGGATGATGAAAAATGGAGGGCTTTCACAACTTCAGTGTATGTAAGGGACTCTCTTCCTGATTTTGATCAACTAATCACTCTCATGGTGACAGAGGAGATGAACCTTGGTGGTCATAACGCCAAGGATAGCCAAGGGCAATTGTTGTATGCAGGTAGAGGAAGAGGAAGACACAACCGAGGTGCTACAAGAGGAAGAGGAAGATATCAAAGCAACCAAGGAGGTCAAGGACAACAAGAAAATGCAGGTCAAAGAGGTGGAAGAGCCACAAATAGAGGAAGAGGTGCAAGATTTGGTGGAAGAGGACAAGCCACTTCAAATGGATGCTTTGTATGCGGTAAGCCCGGTCATTTTGCAAATGAATGCTATCATAGAGCTCAAAGACAAGGGAATCAAAGCAACAACAACAATTATAGAGGGCAAGGTAATTATGCAAACACATCATCCAGCCAAGGGAATGATTATTTACTTGCCATGAGGTATGGTGAAGATACAACTCAAGCTAGTGAAGATGTATGGTATGTAGACAGTGGATGTAGCAATCATATGTCATGTCGAAAGGAGTTTTTTAGTAATTTGCAGGTCCCAAAGCATCAAGGGCATGTGGAAACACGTGATAACTCAGAGCATATCATTCAACATGTGGGAGATATCAGTTTGGAAGGAAATCAAAGAGCAAAGTGCTTATCAGAGGTATTACATGTCCCTACTATTACCAAAAACTTGATTTCGGTAGGCCAAATGGTAGAAAAAGGCTATCAAGTTAGGTTCAATGAAAGAGGATGTTTTGTTGAGGATCCAAGGGCAGGTTTCAAGCTCATAGCAAAAGGAAAAAAGCAAGGGAGAATGTTCACAATGGACATAAATCAGCCATACCATTCAATGTATGTCACATATGGAGACAAGAGGATAGCAGATTTGGATCTATGGCATAAACGAATAGGTCACATCAACCTACAAAAGCTCAAGGACATGCAAAGGAGGAGCTTGGTAAGAGACCTACCAAATTTTACATCTAAAATGTTGCATGAAATTTGTGTAGCTTGCCAACAAGGAAAACAATCAAGGCTGCCCTTCAAGAAGAGTACCTATGTAAGTGCAAATGTTTTAGAACTCATTCACACGGATGTTTGGGGTCCAACAAGAGAAGCATCCCTTGCTGGAAATAGGTATTTTGTAACCTTCATTGATGACTTTTCAAGAAAAGTGTGGTTGTATTGCATTAGAAACAAATCAGATGTGTTCCACTACTTCAAGAAATTCAAAGCACAGGTGGAGAAGGAATCTGGCAAGTTTATCAAAACTTTGAGATCCGATGGAGAGGGAGAGTACTTCTCCCATTTTCTGAATTTTTGCAGGTCAATGGCATCAAAAGAGAATTTACATGCAGGTATACCCCTCAACAAAATGGGGTAGCAGAGAGAAAGAACAGACACATAGCAGAGGTAGCAAGGTGTATGCTCAATGAAATGAATATGCCGCATTGTTATTGGGGAGAGGCTACATATACAGCCACATACATCATGAATAGATGTCCTACATCAGGTATACATCATCTAACCCCTGAGGAAGCATGGAGTGGAAGAAAACCTTGCATTTCACATCTTAGAATCTTTGGTTGTATATGCTATGTACATGTACCTCAAGAGTTGAGGTCAAAGTTAGATGCCAAATCTGAAAGGTGTATTTTTTTGGGATATTCTATGGAACAAAAGGGGTATAAATGCTATAATCCCATCACCAAGGAGCTGAAGGTAAGTAGGGATGTTGTCTTTGATGAGTTGAAGCCTTGGTATGCATGCACAAGTCCATTGCAGGTTGAAGACATAGGTGAGACAGATTTGAAGAATGATGATAGAGTTCAAGAAAGCATGGATTTGAGTGGTCCAAGCAACTCATGCAACACAAGGACACCCTCACCATGGAGTGGAAGGCTTAGGGAAAGAGAGACCAGCTCTGAAGAAAGCAAAGTCAAAGGCAAAGAGAAGATTTCAGTTGAAGAAGGAAGCTATGTGGACGAGAGCATGTTGGAAGATGAAGAGATAGAAGAAGTTCAAACTCCAGGAGTGGCCAAACAAAGAAAGAAGATGGCAACCACACCAAAAGGAAGTGAAAGAAGGTCTTCAAGAGTAAGATATCCAGTACAAAGGTTAACATATGATAATTTCATTGCAAAGCATTATGCATACATGACTCAGGTAATCAAGGACAAAGAACCAACTAGTTATGAAGAAGCTAAGGATTGCAAGGAATGGCAAGAGGCAATGAAGGAAGAGCTCAAAGCACTTGATGAGAACCATACTTGGAGCTTGGTACCAGCCCAAGAAGGCATGAAGGTGATAGGTAATAAGTGGGTTTACAAAATTAAAAGAAATTCAGATGGTTCCATTGCTAGGTACAAAGCAAGGTTGGTGGCGAAAGGCTTCTCCCAAAGCTACAGGATAGATTATGATGAAACTTTCAGCCCCGTAGCCAAGATGCCAACAATTAGGACTTTGATTGCAGTGGCCACATCAAGGAAATGGAGCTTATATCAGTTGGATGTGAAGAATGCCTTCCTCAATGGAGAGCTTGAAGAAGTAGTCTACATGAGCCAACCTCAAGGATTTGCTAGTTTGAGGTACCCAAATCATGTTTGCAAGCTAAGGAAAGCACTATATGGACTAAAGCAAGCCCCAAGGGCCTGGAATCAGAGGTTAGTGGATTATTTATCAAGTTGTGGATACAAAGAAAGTGTTGCAGATCCATCACTTTACATGAAGAAGCAAGGAGACAAGACGGTATATATATGCATCTATGTGGACGATTTGATCATCACAGGAAGTGATATTGCAGGTATTAAAGATATCAAATCAAAGCTAGGAAAGGAGTTCAAGATATCTGATCTTGGAACACTAAAATACTTCTTGGGAATAGAGGTAATCTATGCACACAATGGCATCTTCTTGATTCAAAGAAAATACTTGTTGGGTGTGCTATACAGGTTTGGTATGAGTGGTTGTAAGCCACTTTCTCAGCCCATGGAGCCCAATACAAAGTTTGTTGCAGGTCAAGGAGAGGCTATACAAGATATTACACTATATAGAAGCATAATTGGTTCATTAATTTATGCTACATTCACTAGACCTGATCTTGCATATATAGTAGGTGTTCTCGCTCAATTTTTGCATGCACCTACGCATGATCATCTTATGGCGGCAAGAAAGGTGCTTCGTTACATCAAGCACACCATCAACCAAGGTCTATTTTACTCATATGATGCTGATCTAAGTGTTAAAGGATAAAGTGATGCTGATTGGGCAGGTAGCAAGGATGATCGAAGGAGTACATCAGGTTATGTTTTCATGATAGGTACAAAAGTGATCTCTTGGAGCTCTAAGAAGCAACCCACTGTTGCTCTTTCATCCACAGAGGCTGAGTACAGAGGTTTAGCATTGGCTACATGTGAGCTATTATGGCTTAAGAAGCTACCTAAGGACTTGGAAGTGGAAGTGCAGGAGTTTCCTCTTTATGGAGACAACATTTCAAGCATCTATCTAGCTAACAATCCCATGTTTCATGCAAGGAGCAAGCACATAGAGGTTCATTACCACTTTGTTAGAGAAAAGGTGATGGCAAAAGAGCTAGATATAAGGTATGTGAACACTAAAATGCAGGTTGCAGACATGATGACAAAGTTTCTTGAAGGTACAAAGCTTGGAGGATGCAAGGAAGCTATCAACATAAGAGACATAGGCTGAAGCAACAAAGGAAAAGACTTGAGCTTGAGGGGGAGTGTTGAAAGTTTTTCAAGCTCAAGAGTGTGGGAACATGCCCCAAATTGAACCTTCCACATCATCCACAATCAAAGGAGGCTGATTTCCACGAGTTGGAGGCATCAAATCATGCCCATAATGGAAAGAATTTGATTAGAGAAGATTTAGCTCACCTCTTGATGTGATTGGACCTCACTTTTGACATCTATATGTTTTTGATTGGTTAAAGAGGTTAGTAGGTGGTCTTTAAAACCTCTAATGAGTTGTATTATGACTTAGAGTCGTGGAAATACGTGCCCAAGCTGCCCCCTTGCTTAAGCACACCCCCTACTAGCTGTTCTCTGCATATTTTGCAGAAATTTCACTTTTACACACTCTATCTATCTAGATGTTTTTGGCAGACCCCCCGGTCTTGTAATTGTTGTTTCTCCTTCATCCGGAATCCATT
This sequence comes from Ceratopteris richardii, assembly GCA_020310875.1. Classification (NCBI taxonomy): domain Eukaryota; kingdom Viridiplantae; phylum Streptophyta; class Polypodiopsida; order Polypodiales; family Pteridaceae; genus Ceratopteris; species Ceratopteris richardii. The sequence continues at coordinate 180,741,884 of CM035415.1, read as the reverse complement.
TGCAATGATTTTTGTCTTGTTGGAAAGCTTATAAGTTCTACTTTTTCTGGTATAAGTCTCAGGTTTAGTGCCTGCACATGTGGAGAGAAATGTCCAGAACAGTGTCTGTCCAGTTAGCTCATACTCTGTGAAGAGATCAAGTTATCTGTTTTGTTGCAGCTGGTTGAGGCATCATCCAGTATCCACATGGAGTGATTTTACTTTCATTTGAAAGCTCTTAAAGTCTAGTTTATGCCTGTAGAATTTCATTTTCAGTCTCTGCATATACTCAGAGAAACTCAGAAAATACAGAACCTATGTTTGAAAAATTTCAGGATCCTAGGAGGGTTCATTTGCTTTTGTTGTGCACATAGGAGTGTTTATCCTCCAACACCAACTACCCATTATGGGCTTATATGATGCAACATATATTGGTTGCAAAAGGATTGTGGAACATTGTGCAGGGTGTTGAAAGATGTCCTGTTACACCTCTGACTACAGGTACTGCAAATACAGGTACTGGAGCTGATGAAGATGATGTCAAAGATGATATTCCACAGATTCCTGTTCGTGCTACTGTTTCTGCTACAGCTACTGCACAGCAGATTTGCTGGGATGGCAGAGATGCCCAACCACATGCATTGATAGCTTTGGCTGTCAAACGTGCCATTATTCCTCACATTCGCTCTTGCAGAACAGCTAAGGATGCTTGGGATACACTTACCACATTGTACCAACCTAGGAATGAGGCTCGTGTTGCTTACCTTCGAAAACAGTTGGAGAGTGAGCACATGAATGAGGGTGATTCTATGGACAGTTTCCTAACGAAGATCAAAGACCTAAAGGAACAATTGATTTCTGCTGATGAGGTTATACCAAATAGCTTACTTGTGTAGACCGTTCTGAATGGTCTTCCTGATTCATATCAGAGTTTTGCTTCTACTCTTCGTTTGACGATGAAAGGCAATCCGAATGCCTTATCATTTGAGGAGTTAGTCTCTGTTCTGTTGCAGGAAGATCAGTCCACGTAGAACAGGTCCATTATGCGAGTTGCAGATCAAGCTTTCCTAGCTAGTGAGAAGGGCAAAGGAAAATGGAGCTCTTCAACTAGTAAGCAAAAATCTGCTAATTCTGCATATTCGAAGAAGGAAGATAAAGATGAGAAGAAATTAGAAAAGCAGAAATGTTTTTGTAAGTACTGTAAAGGGAATGATCATATCATAAAGAACTGTCCAAAACTGGCTGCTAAAGAGGCAAAGAAGAAAGAGACTGGAATGGTTGTTGCAGAGGCCTCTACACCAAAAACAGAGTCTGCTAATCTTCTGCAGGAAGAAGAATGGACGTTTACTACTGTCTGTAGTTTTGACCCATCTTCTCATGAGCACTCCATGTTTGTAGTAGACTCAGATGTTTGGTATTTTGATAGTGGGCCGACCAAACATATTACCTTATAGCATAGTTTCTTCTCTTCACTCGAGCCTCCCCCTACACGGAATACTATCACATGTGCCAACAACTCCTCTTATCCTGTTATGGGAGTTGGTAAGATCATTTTGACTACTATTGATGGTAGTTCTTTCACTTTGTCAGATGCTTTATTTGTGCCAGGGATAAAAAAGAACCTGTTATCAGTTTTTGCATTAGCCAAGATTAGCTTGGTTGTGAAATTTGTTGATGATAGGTGTACAGTTCATGATCTGTCAAATGGCGATATGATTATTGCTTCTGGCATTTTATGTCGTGGGCTGTATAAGCTCACAGACTATGAAAGATCTGAAAATGATTTGGCATGTGCAGTAAATGATTCTCAGGCTATGTTAGATGCAAAGCTTTGGCATGCACGCTTTGGTCATCTGAATTTTGCTAGTTTGCTACGCCTGCAGAAATCTGAAATGGTGTCCTCTTTGCCCAAACTTGAGGCACATGGAAAACATGTTTGTGAAGGCTGTATTTTGGGCAAAATGCAGTGTTCCTCCTTTCCAAAAGATGGTTCAGTTCGGGCTATAGAGAAATTGCAGCTTGTACATAGTGATGTCTGTGGTCCTATGCAAACACCCTCTTTTGGAAATTACCTTTACTTCGTGACTTTCATTGATGATTTTTCTAGGCATGCATGGGTATATCCACTCAAGGCAAAGTCCGAAGTGTTCATGTGCTTTAAAAAGTTTTTGGTTTTGGATGAAAATCTGTCAGCATGTAAAATGGGCACCCTCTGTTCTGATCCAGGGGGGGAATATATGTCTTCTGATTTTAATGCATTTCTGGCTGAACATGGGATAAAACACTAGTGTACAGTGCCGTATATACCTCAACAGAATGGAGTTGCTGAACGGAAGAACAGGTCTCTCATGGAGATGGCGAGGTGTATGGTCAAGAGTCAGATTTACCTTGTAGTTTCTCGCTTGAGGCTCTCATGTGTGCAGCATATGTACTAAACAGGTGTCCCACTAAAGTGCTGTAGTCTATCACTCCATATGAGGCTTGGCATGACTGCAAGCCATCTCTTGTTCATCTACGTGTTTTTGGTTGTTTGGCATATGCACTAGTGCCTAAACAACATCGCAGAAAATTGGATGATAAGGCAGTAAAATGTATTTTCATTGGGTACAGTTCTGAAAGTAAAGGTTATCGTTTGTATCATCCACAGACTAAACACATTCTGGGTAGCCGTGATGTTGTCTTTGTGGAAGATGCTATTCAGCCATTGCTTTCATGTACTAAGGAAACATCTGTTAGATCCAAAGACATGTATGATACTTTGATGCCTCTTTTTACAGGTGGACAGTCTAGTGCTGGTCCTAATGAGGCATCTTCTCAGCCTTTGCAAGTTTCATATGATGATGCAGATCATTCCATTTCTGATGCAGATTTACATGATGCACTTGTTGATGAGAGAGCTCATATTGAACAGGCAAAAACTATGCCAAAATGGCTGGTGCAAACTTTGCGTGACAACAAATTAGATGCACCTCTATCATATCGCACTCGTTCAGGCTCTCATAGTGCCTCCTTTGCATTAGATTGCTATGTTATGGCTACATCTAGTCTCTGTGATGAGAATGAGCCTGTTTCTTTTGATGAAGCACATAATTTAGAAAATTGGGTGGCTGCTATGCAATCTGAATATGATGCTATAATGAAGAATGGTACATGGTCTTTATGTGACTTGCCTCGCGGCAAGAAGGCCATTGGCACTAAGTGGGTATACAAGCTGAAGCGTAAACCTGATGGTACAGTTGACAGGTATAAGGCTAGGCTTGTAGCAAAGGGTTATGCGTAGGAAAGAGGCATTGATTTTGATGAGACCTTTGCACCTACATGCTGTATGACTATTGTTCGGAGCATTTGTGCACTTGCAGCTCATCATGGTTGGAATGTACATCATTTGGAAATTATAAAAACATTTCTTAATGGTGACTTGCATGAAGAAGTGTATGTTTTTCAGCCTTGTGGCTTTGTGCAAAAAGGGCATGAAAACCAGGTGTGCAGGTTAAAGAAGGCATTATATGGTTTAAAGCAAGCACCACGTGCTTTGTATGAGAAGATACATGCCTATCTGGTTGCACATGGTTTTGAGAACAGTCCAACTGAAAGCACCTTATATGTTAAGCGTGCTAATGATGTGCTTCTGATCATTGTTGTCTATGTTGACGACATGCTTCTCACTGGTCCTATTGAGAAGCACATTGCTGATTTTAAGGCTGATTTGCATGCCTCATTTGAGATGTCTGATTTGGGGCATTTGCATCACTATTTGGGCATTCAGTTTATGCAAGTTGATGGTGGAATGGCTTTGTGTCAAATGAAATATATTGACACATTATTGCAGCGTTTTGGCCTTGAAGACTCTAAGCCTATTGCCACACCTATGGAGACAGGTTTACGATTGAGTCTTCATGATGCTGGAGATGCATTTGATGTTCTTCTCTATCGGCAGGCTTTTGGATGCTTGATTTACTTATGCATTACTCCGCCAGATATTTAGTTTTTTGTCTCACAGATAAGCAGATTTATGCATTGCGTAGGATTCAAGCATTGGCAGGCGGTTAAGCGCATCTTTCGCCAGATTTGCATGCTTTTTCTGACTCACATGGGGCTGGTTGGTATGACACTCGTGTGTCCACCAGTGGTTTTTTCTTCATTCTTGGTAGCTCATGTATCTCTTGATTGAGCAAGAAGCAGCCTACTGTGGCCACTTCCAGTTATGAGGCTGAGTATAGGGCAGCTTTCACAGCGACTGTTGAGTGTGTGTGGCTCAGACGCCTTATGGCTGATTTGGGTGTTCGCCAGTCTTCTGCCACCACCATCTTCACTAACAGTTTGAGCGCATTGGCAGTTGCGAGGAACCCTGTGTTCCATGCTCGCACTAAGCACATTGAGGTGCATTATCACTATGTCAGGGAGAGGTTCTTTGCTGGGGAGATCAGCTTGGCATATGTGCCTACGCAGGAGAACATTGCACACCTTTTCATGAAGGCTCTGCGTAGGGAGAAGTTTGAAGCTTTCCACAAAGCTTTGGGCTTACTTCCTTTTGTGGAGTGATTTCCACATAGCTTGTCACTTCCTTATACATGAGTGCCAGCTCCTTGTTCACCGCATCACTCCCAGGGGGGATTTGTTGATATATTTAGGTAGTGATATGTGTGAACACTCCAGGACCACCGCGTCACTTTTTTCCCTCTTTAGGAGGTTTTTTTCCCCCGGCTTGTATATACGCCTATTGCCCTGATGGGCTACTTATCTTTGTACATTCTCTAGTAATACATTCAGTATTGTAGGTTTGTGCTCCAAGCTTCTTCTTCTTCCTTGTGCTGTTCGCGTGCTTCCGCAGACATCTATCTCCAAGAGAAATCCGGTGCAACTCATGGACTTGTCTGCCAGGCCAAGTTTACCCCACTTGTCTACCAACCCAACATAGCACATGCCATACACAATGTCAGTCCCACATGAAATCGATGTCGGCTCATGGCTCTCACCAACCGGCCAGAGTGATTTCACCTGCCTAGCAACATGTGCAGGTGCCTACCAACCTGGTCTTTCTTTGATTTTTTCTTGAATTTCTCTATTATATTCTCTTTTATGATCTATTTCCATTTGCTCTTTTAATATCTACTCAATATTTTGTTTTTCAACCTTAATCTATCTAGTTTTGGTTTTTTTGATAGGTTTCTTTTGACTCTCAATAGATAGCATTCTTGTTTGTTCATCAGATCTATTATCTTCATGAGTTTTTGGTTTCCATATCTTTTGGAATGACTTTGATCTAGTTTTGGTCTTTTCAAAATATTTCTTCATTCCACCTTTTCCTACATTCAAATGCAAAGGTAATCGATCTTGGCATTTACAAATTTTATTTTGATGTTCAATTACTAGTCTATGTCTGCATGCACTTTCATATGCTATGCGATCCCAGAACATATGTCCACACTGATCGCACCAAAAATATCGTATAGGTCTCTTCTCAGCCCAACTTGATTTCCTAGGTATCACGTTAGGCATGGATCTTCTAAGTTCAATTGAGTGTTTGTGTGTAGATATGCCTTGGACTTTAACCTCATGTTCATGGTCACACTTCAATGTTTGTAGTTTCTTAACTTGGTTAGTCAACATGCCAACCTTATGTTTCAATTCAAAAATCTCAACTCATTTATTAATTTAACATTGAATACTTAACATAAGT